>OX465115.1:14631241-14762914 GCA_949987565.1 Luidia sarsii
CCATGGCTTAAATTAACCTTTGACCTTTTTTCCCCTTCCTACAGTTAGGCTACATGTAGCTGCTGTTTCATCATGTTTGTAGGCAATTTCTTAGAGGCCTAACGGATCTTGAAGACGGCTTTGAACAGTGTGTACACAACATGAGCCTACATTGTACATGTACGTGTATGTGCTAGGCACTAATAAAAATCTGTGCGTGCTTGTGTATGATGAACATGTAGACAATAATCGTACAATTTACTCACGTATAAAATTACAAAAAAAGTCTCCATGGTTTACTGAACCAGCTTCATACTTAAACCTCAATAGAGGAGTCTAGAATTTTCAACCTGGCAGGAAATTCCAGGAATTGTCTGCTTTTAAAAAAGGTCCAGCTAAAAAGTGAATTTTTGGCCCCTTTGAATTAATTTACATGCACATGTAGGTTTTTGTGTATTTTCGGTCACCATGGTCACAGCAAAGCAGTGAGCAAAGCAGCGACCATAGTCCGTGATCAAAGAAGGCGCTTGTGTACAGTAGTTGTGGTGAAAGTAATTAACACACAAATGTCACAAATCGTGAAGCCCTTACACGTGGTAATTTGGGGTTTCAGGAAGGGCTAGGGTTAATGACTTTAAAAAGACCAAACATGCCTGCTGTGTTGATCCTAGAGAACCTCTCTCATGAAAATAGACTGCTTCTGAGAGAGGTCGTAGCAGGATCCAAATGCCAACGCCTCTGTATTTTTGAGAAGGAGCAGTAATTGTTTTGGGATTTTTTTTTCTTTAAACTTGGCATTTTAAAAAGGTTTCCTTTTTGTTAGTCCCTTTTGTTAGTCTGGCCTGCAAGTGCAACCACTGCTAGCCTGTAGTCATTTGGAATACAATGTACAGCATTCCTGAAAAGCTTACGGTGTACATGTACGTTCATGCTAGACTGACTGCCCAACGGAAGACCAGGGGATTACTGATACAAGTCTCAATCCCAATCAATATCTGGCCGGCCCAAGAAAAAAAAAAAAAAAAAGAGCCCGGTTAAACAGGATTGGCACGGTCCGCTGGCTTCATACAATCTGCATAAACTCATTACATATGCACACTGTACACATAATGGACAGAGTAATTAATACCCTTGTACAAGTCAATGTGCATGTGTTGTTCGCGTTGTTCGTCGTTTTCCGCTGACTGGCAAAAATTCATCCCAGCAGCAGGAAAGATTAATTTCGAAGAAAAAAAATGAAAAAAAAATTTGGAAGTAATAAAAATCAAAACGGATTCTCTGACCGGAATTTAAAGGATGGGATTTAAATGCAGTTTATGCTAAGTGATACGAATTTTGTAGAGGGCGTGGTGTTTCGATCCTAGCCGACCTAGATCTTATTTTGCTCTTGAGAATGGTCCCACTTAGATCAGAGCATCACGCCCACTACCAGCTCGCGATTCACACTCTGGTCATTCAAATCCGCAAGCAGTTTTTTGGTCTATTTCTTGAACATGAAATGACACCGACGTACGTGTAATAAGCACTGTGTGCTCAGTGCTTTGTCCGATTGCCTGCCGAAAACAAAAATGCAGGCGGCTCGGGCTGTATTTTCTTCAGCCGGCAATCGGGCGAAGCACCGACTGAGCACACAGTGCTAAATCACGACGGGCAAGGCAAACCTTCACTGCATTACATCAAAATTTATATCTATGAAGCGACTGTGTTTTCATGCAATCGTTTGCTATCAAGGATCGTCCACCAACGCTGGCCATGCTAGCCCAAGCTTGAAATCAGGCCAGCAACAATTAAAAAGGTCAATGTGGTACCCCAACAAGGTCAAATAAAACGCGTGCCATCTGCCAGAGATGTTCGATGGAGGCAACTTATTCAAATTGATTCTATCGGCAACTTCAATTGTATGAATGCCAGGGAATTGCCTATTTTCTGCTGCAAAAATTTGAACAATTTATTCATCTTGTCTCTCATTATTTTCACTGGCCCTGTGTACTGTACATACATGCATTTACCTACGCAGGGACAATCGTACCGATCTATCATCATGATAATGAGCTTCTTGCCTTGCACACACACAGTAACCTGGTAACTGTAAGTACATACATGTACATGTGGAGCGTTTTAATTAAGCAGCCATCAATTTCAAATACATTTCAAAGAACTCATTCTCAGTATACATGTGATGTATCTTGGTGCTTAATTACAAAATGAGATTAGGAGCTTCGGTAGGCCTACTTTTGAAACGCTTGCCAAATTTCTGGCTCAACTAGTGCGTGCATGTAAGCGCCCGTACATGTTGCACGCAGGTATACATGTACACGTCCGCCCGAGATGCGAAACAGTTCTGCCCTGCAAACTGCACAGACAGGTCAATAAATTAATGGGACGGCAGTGCTCAGAACAAATACTAGAATAAGCAGTGCCCGCCTGCCTCCCCCTCCTCTATCCCTCTCCATCTCTCTCTCTCTCTCTCTTTCTCTCCCTCTCATCTCACAGCGCCCCGATCTCACCTGCAGAGAGGCAAATGGAACGGCCCAAAGAATGGAACATTCCGCCCAGAATCCCTGCCTTGCATATCCTCAAGACGTTGTTCAGGAGTAAGAAAGGTTGGAGGGAGGGAGGGAGGGAGAGGAGGGGAGGGAGGCAAGGGGTAAAATGCGCAGTGCATCAGGAGTGCTGGCGGCTGGGACTCATGTAGATGCTATATAAATTAGTATTTCGTCACATTGACGTTATTCGGTAGGGGGCCACGGGTGATCATAAACATCTCCGGGAATTCGAGCGGCATGAAGGGGCCCGACAACATTTTTTTTTTCCTCTCTCTCTGTTTTCCTTTTTTTTTCCTTTTCTCTCTTTTTTTTTTGTCTGCGTAACAGACTGGACACTGAAACGACCATCCTTGCCGGGGAAAATTTCTAGAAATTTAGATTTTCGTTTCCTGAAGACTTGTAAATAGGCAATGATAGGTAATAATGGGCCCTAGAAAATCTAGAAAAAAAAAAAAAGGGAAGAAACTGCTCTCGAAAATGTGCAAAATGTTCATTTAGTCAACTGTAATCGCATTTTTGGAAAATAAATTAATATTCCTCATGCACATAGTTATCATATGGTTCGCTAAATTTTGGATTTTTTTTTACTATATTCCTCTGAAAGCAACCAAAATCAACCCTCAGCAATTAACACAATCAAGGCACATTTAAAAAATTTTTCCGTCATCAAAACAACTGAAAATCTGATACTCACTGGTTGTCTTGCCCGTCATGTTGATGACACACTCGGCGCTGCGACTCATCTCTCGCGAGTTGAATGGACGGACGCGGACGGCCACTTTGACCGACGACATCTTGGCAGAGTTCTCTGGCCGCCGCTCGGCCACGAACTCAACCAATTAAAAAAAAAAAAATTCCTCCCCCGAAAAAAAAACAACAGTAGAGTAGAATCCTGACTTCAACCTCGTTGTTTTATGACACAGCCAGCTGTTTCTGTTGTTTCTTTCCTTTCGTTAATTTTCAAGTATCTATTAGATGAGTTTCAGGTTCGTTATAAAAGTTTCCAGAGGGTTTTCCGTCTGGTGCCGGCCATTGTGTCCAGTCGCTGTTGCGACGATTCGTTCCGTCCTGTTCTGGGTGGACGGACTAGAAGCATCCTCCGCTGGGCTGCGAGTCGGCATCACAGCGGGCCGTCTGGCGGCCGGCACTAGCACGGCGGCTGAACAATCTGCTCCGGAGAACGGCCATTGGATCCTCACCGTCTGGGACGGACGGAGTAGAGAATATCCTCCCCCCAAAAAATGCTCAGGAGGGGCTCCCCTCCTCTCCCCCCAACTCCTTTCTTTCTCTCTCTCTCTCTCTCTCTCTCTCTCTCTCTCTCTCTCTTTGTCGTCCTCTCTCACTTGGAGGTTTTGGAAGGCGACAGCCTGTTATTCCTTTCTGTCCAGCCTGCTGTGTGTGCCTGCCTGCCTGCCTGCCTGCGTGCGGATCCACGTCTGTATGTGTGTGTGCATATACTCAGCTGTTGCTCACTGCGTACGGAGCGCCAGTCGTCAGTGGATAACTGAAGAGGACGAGTGCGTCATCATGCGAGGGGCCCAGCCCCCTTCCGTTTTTTTTTTCCCCTCCCCCCTTCTTCTCTCCTCTCTTCCCTTTCTCGTCCTCCCTCCCTCTCTCTCTCTCTCTCTATCCTCGTCTCCCCCTGGCCCCTTGCAAATGCCAGCCCCCTCTCTACTGCCTCTGTGCATGCGACTGGGCTCGCTCCGCAGTGCTCTAGCTGTGCCGGCCCGGCCCGGCAGTCAGCGACCACAAACCCCCGTCCTCTCGAGCGACGTTAGTGTCCTCTTTCCTTCTCAAATCCCAGTCTCTTGCCTCGTCAGGGGAGGGAACAACGCTCATCAGAATATTACAGAGACAGAGAGACAGAGAGAGAGGGCGGGGTGGAGAGAGAGAGGAGAGAGATGGGCCAGGCTAATTCCCTGTGGAACAGTTGGCGGTGCGGATGTTTCACACAGTGGTTGTGGTGAGGCCGAGTGAGCTGCCGTCTCCCCCTCCTTCAAGCCAACGTGAAGACGGAAAATGGCGGTGGCGGCCACTTAGCATCTGTCTGTTCACGTCCTCTCAGCGACGTCGGTGTAGAACGTGCTCATTTTGCCTCAATCTATGCTCTTGTTGCGTCAGCTTTTTCCCCCCGTTTTATTTTGTCTTCAATTTCCTTCCCTGCAAAAAAAATTGGCAAAATTAAAAAAAATTAGACTCAAATGATGAAAGAAACCCTGCAAAGCAAAACTAACAAACGATGACTAATCCTCACTTCATTAATCCCCGTTTACTTTCATCTTCCCTGTCCCTTTCACCTTTGATCTCTCACCCTGCCTCCTTCCCTTGTATCCTCCCCCACCCTTTTGTTTGTTTTCCCTTTGATCTCTCCTTGTGACAATTGTTTGGCCAATGAAATTCTGACAGTGGAAATCACGGCATTTCAAAGACATCCTTTGGAGAAATCACTCATTAATTAGAGCCCCTACACAACATTGGTAAGACGGAAAAACAGAAATGTTCACAGATTTACATGAAACTATATGTATAGTTTGAAGATGGTTATGGTAGAAACCTCGCACTGAAATATTTCTGCCTAAAATGCTGTATTTATGGAGAAAAGAGTAAAAGAAATTGTTTATGTCACACCCCTAGATCTAACGAGTTTTCGGAAAAAAAATTTGTTGA
Organism: Luidia sarsii; assembly: GCA_949987565.1. Classification (NCBI taxonomy): domain Eukaryota; kingdom Metazoa; phylum Echinodermata; class Asteroidea; order Paxillosida; family Luidiidae; genus Luidia; species Luidia sarsii. The sequence continues at coordinate 14,636,434 of OX465115.1, forward strand.
ATGCTGCATTTTTCGCAAAACAAATGAAGCAGTTTTCATTTTTTTCTCGAGACTCAGTTGGCGGATTGAGCAGAAATTATTACAGGTGTGCTATTTCATGCACATGTTGGATCAGGCAACGTATGGATGCTATTCTTTGACCTCGACCAATGTTGTGTTATCCCTTTAAGTCCTGGACATCTTCAACAGATGAAACCCTTGGGTGGTGGTGGTGGTGGTGGTGGTGGTAATGACGGTAGCAAAGACTAAATGCCCTCAAAGCCCAACTTCCTCTGCTGACATCAGATCTATTTTAGCCTCAGAAATTAACCCAAGCTCAAATCATGACACTATTCCCCGATTCGACTTCCTCTTTTACCACACCAGGGCTGAATTCAAAGCAGGACTGGTTTCATCCAAAATTAGCCACTTCACACCGGGCATTTTCTCAACACCCATGACCGCCTTTTATTAAAAGACTTCCACATACAATGATCAGCTCTTTTAAAAATTCAGATACAAAGTTTCTGCATTTTAGAGATCTATAAACTCTTCCAGATATTTACACAAGCATCGAATATTACAAGACTTGTTTTCACCATTTTATCAATTTCAGTGGTTTGTGATTGGTTATAGAGCACACAAAGCCTAGGGTACATGTATATGTCATGAATACTTGGAAGCTCTAAGGATTAATAAAGAATTTCATTCAAAAACCTTCTGCTGGTTATCATTGGGGAAAAAATATGGAAAGTATGTAGGTCAAAGGTTAACACTGATAAAATGACAACCCAATATAACACATAACATTTCCACAAAAAAAAATCGCAGGAAAAACTTCCTTCAGGAAATTTCCCAGCGTAATCTAAATAGGGTTTTCCTGTTCAAGTATCAACAAAGCAAGAGAGTTTTTGTCACTGCCATCTTCTCAAAATTAGTCCAAATCCTTGAATCATTCTCATTCCTATTGCAGTAATTATAGATGGCAAAGACAATTTTTGACTGGACAAGGACTTGAACCTGAGACCTCTGGTTTTGCAAACCACCGCTCTCACCATCTGAGCTATCCAGCCCTTGGATGGTGGCCTTCCCAAATAGATCGTTTGCACCGGCGGCCATCTTTATGGACTTCTACTATTATCAAAATTCAGTGACAATGCCTGTACAAAGAGTGCACTCTTGCCTATCCAAGAGGAACAAAGACTAGGCCACAAAGATGGCCGCCGGTGCAAGCGATCTATAGTCAACTAGTCTTTGCAGGGGTTAACTGCCGCATAACTACAGGGATCATGCCCCCACTTTCTTTCAGATGCAAACAACCATTTGTTAACCTGGCAACAGCAGCTCAGGGAAAATAAAGGAAAAACTGACTGAGAACTTTTGAAGAAAAAAAATCACTCTCTTCCCCCTTCCTTCGTGTACATGTATCTGTTTTGTCCTTGTCACTCTGCCTTTGAGAAAGGTCCTGCTAGGATCAAAACGTCAGGCCCACTAAATTAAAAAAAAAAAAAAATGGAGAAATGGCAAAGACTGCAAATTAACAGAATGAGCAAAAAGCTACAAGACTGACATGCACTTTTGAAACAACTGTTCAAAGTGCAATGACAATTTGGCAGGACCAGGTTTTGATTCCTCAGCTGCGTCGGATCTGACAAACCGGCACTCAAAACTGTCCATGTACGATGACTTCTTCAAAAATGGCTCAAATTGAATTAAGAAAGTCTGCTGCTCTCAGCCAAGGCACACCTATAATTTGATAATGGGACAGTGGTACCATACACTGCAGTGGCCCTTTTTTGTATCTTATTTGTTCAGGGAATCGCTGGACTAAGGGATCTTCTACACAATGGCTTCTTATTACTATCGGTCACTTGTGCAACGTACGTGTACGCTTTAAATCACTTTTTCTTGAAGGCCCGACGTTTCAATCCTAATCACGATCGGGTCGGAGGATTTTGCATCGCAATTTATTAGCGTGTGAAGTGTGAACACAAGCCAAAAACCAGTTCAAACACTGATTTACACTGAGTGAACAGCCCTTATAATCACAATCTCTGTTTCACACTCTCTGGATTCTGTGGAAGTTTTAACGATTCATTTCTTATCACTATCAAAATGTTGCTAAGTGTGTACAGCCCAACACCCTTCCCCATTGAACAATTTTTTTTCCCATGCGATTCGCTTTTCGATAATTAATATTTGAATGCACCTATCTGAAATTTTTACTTTATTTGGGTTCGGTATATTTTACATGGCCAAAACCTCACAGTTAGCAAACAGCAGTATCTCTATCATCACTGATAAGACTAATCGGGCCAAGGTAAAGGTGAAGACCGCAATGAGACGTGCTCAGATAAACGTCATATTGTATGACATGTTGAAGGACTCGATGGACTTCCCAGAACTTGACTGGAGTAAGCACAAGAGCACACAGTCTGAATTAGAGTCTTTACCAATAAGTCTGTACACTGCATGCATATTACTAATTCCCTTTGAGAAAATGTCCTGCTAGGATTGAAACGTCAGGCCCTCTAACTTTTCAGATTGATACATACACCATAATAACAGGTCATTTTAGTCAGTGAGCCGTTTGAAATAGTTTTTTTTTTCTCCATCCCTGTCCATAATAAACGATAAACAGGGGTGGATTTCACAAAGCACATACGGTGCATCATAACTCAACTTACGACTGATAACCTATCATCTTGCGATTGGTCGTAGGTTATGATGAGTTTGATGAGATCCATGAGTAAAACGGCCTTGACACTTGATTTGTAAATTGTCATTTCTTGATTTCTGGAGGCAAAACCTATCTATACTTCGTCGGGTTCCTTGCAGAAGGGCAGAAGGGCAAAATAAGGTCACAAATGTTATTTGTTTTAATTACACACTGCTTTCCATTGTGTACCGGTACGTGCTTCAATCCTCTCACATTCTGTGTTAAAAATTACTTCATGGTGAAGTAAAAAACTAATTGTAAAAAGCCATAAAACGGATTTTGTTCCTAGCAGAAGGGGGTAAGGTGATGTTGGTGTCTGAACGCACTTATGACCTTTTGCAGGTCCATTCATGCCCTTTGTTCAAAGGTTACATATTTGTACAGTGCAAGGGGTCAGGGAGCTATCGAAACCTCAATGTAACACAATTCAGAACAATCTTCCTGATCACAGTCATGGTCTGCAACATACATTTGTACATGTAGGCCTACCTACTGTACACATCTAGCCTTGACTCTGTCAACTGATAGCCACATCAATATCTCCTTGCTCAACCACTGAATTTTTGTTTCTTCTGTTTCTACTTTTTTTCTGTTTTTGTGATTATATGTACACAATGTATGTAGACTATTTTGTTTGTCTAATATGAGCTACAGTGGCTCAGTGGACTGCTCAACTGAGGTGTAGTCCTAATGTCTCTGTGTCTGGCTGTGTCTCTGTGTCTCTGTGGTGGGCTACTGTTCACTGATGCATAGGTTAGGGATATTTTTTTTCATTCAAATTCAACCAAAACAAGGCTATAAACCAACTCAAGCTTAAACTCAAGGTTAAGGGCTAAGGAAAGAAGGAGATAGAGAGGGACCCAGGAAGGCTGGAGACAGTAGGCCTACATGTAGGAATTGACATTCCTCTTAAAAAGGGCATGATCGTACAGTAGGCTGGTGGAGTGGTGGGAAACATGAAGAAGGAAAATTGAGGAAGGGAATTCCAGAGAGAGGCTGACCGAGGGAAGAAGCTGTTCTGATAGAACCTTGGATATGGATTCTGTAGATAGATTTTTATGCATAGTACCGGTACATGATTTAAAAAGCCAAATTATAAACGAACTGAGTCTGACCCATTCAAACCCCATGGCTTCGATATTGACGAGGGATGGCAGTCAACACGCTATATTTTCTTTTTGAATTCACCAATAACCCCTTCTTTGCAATTCACCTCCTTGGAGAATATATAATACGTCTGATTAATCATTTCCACTGTATGCTCAGTGATCCGCCAGACTGCCTGCTGAAGACACAGAGGCAGCTTGGGTGGGATTTGAACCCGTAACTGCTGACTGTGAGTCTTGCAGATGTCTTAACCACTTCAAACGGCTAAAGGGTATTGATCTGTACGCGCACTGTTCAGACACACAGTAACAATGCTCAGTAGCAGAACGCTCCACTGCACTGCACACAATGGGCCCTTTTATCTGGTAACGGATAATCCCTTGAGATAAGCCACACAAACATCTGAAAATAAATCGACTCACTTTTACTCTTATTGATTTAGGTCACAGAATCACAGATAATAAAGATTGTTCCTAATTAGTAATTACTTAGCGGTTTTTAGAAGATGGTCATTATTGCACATGGGTAATTCCAAATCAGGGATCCAACTTGTGACATTTTGGTATCCCCACTTACATATGAAAACCATTCAGCTTTCCTGCATGTAAATTTGTAACAACTTAATGAAACGTTCTGTCGATTAAACAGTAGGCCTATAATATTACACTGTTCATGGTTAATCTACGGTTCAATCTACAAAGTGGTTTATTATTATGTATATATCATATTATATGCAGGAAAGCATACATGTTCTTTTGTCAGTGAAGACACCAAAATGTCACAAGTTGGACCCTGATAAATGGAATTACCCATGGATGTATGTTGAAGAAATAATTATACTAGCTTTTTAAAATTCACAGGCTTTGCAAGATGAAATAGTTTTTCAAAACATGTTTTCATGTGACGTTATTTACACTAAAACATATTAATAATCATATTTGACCTTTGACCATAAATAACCCATCTCAGAATAACAAGTCAAATTCTAACCGAATACAATTGAACATTCACAAGATTTATATCAAAAATTAGGAGGGCCTAACATTCAAATCCTTGCAGGACCTTTCTCAAATGCACAATTAGCTATAGTCTGGCACGACTTACTGAAAAAGATCAAAGGGTATTAGAGTAAAATTGTCAATACAATGGAGGACATTTTGGACAACGGGACACAAAATTCAGGGTAAATTTCCTTCAATAGTCGGGGCACTGCCCACTTCCAAGTTGCAACAATGTTGCAACGCAAGCAATCCATTCCCACGTCTCAGCAATTGTACATTGAACATTACATTCATGTACACTCAATCACGAGGAAGATACGGTTAGATAAGATACGGATGTTCCAGGCTGATCATGGAGGAAGGAAGGGAATGTGTTCTTTGGGGGGTCCGATGTGAAACAAGAATTAAGACAACAAATTCAAAGTTTGGACGGATTAAATAATTACAGTGACTGCCTTCAGGGCATCGTGTAAAAGTCTTGGGAAAAACCTAAACCCAATTTAAACCACCAATAGACCGATTCCCAATGTCATCACGTGACTTATAGTGGGTATTCCGGTAGGGTCTCGGGAACAAACTCCGGAATATTCTTCATAGATTTCGAGAAAGAAAAGCCCTCGATCGAACAAACTAGCCAGGGCACAATTGGTCCATTGTAATGTAAACAACAATCCATGGTCTGGCATAACCAGTTGCCGAAACAAATTGGACTTATATTTTCCTAAACGCAGTGGCTGCTCAGTGTTACGGCAGTCGTCCGTGTGGTTCCCTGACTTCACAGTATTTGTCAGGATGTTTAGCTCTTGGAACCAGACTATCAGCTAATAGACTGGTTTAACCAGCCTGCAATGCTGACGAAATACAATCAAGTCAGGGAACCACACGGACGACTGCCGTAACAACAGCCACTGCGTTTCCTAAAATTCATGATTTTGTGATTCGTATGTGTGGCGCTTACGTAGGAATAGTGAACAGCTGGTGAAGATTTGTTCTGTACAAAGTGCCTGCTGTCACTGCTGATCGTCGTCCGGTTAGGTTGAAATCATGATTTCGGGGAATACTACAACTGCAAGTCCAATTGTTTTGGCAAGTGGTTGTGCCAGCCAGTGTCGTTTCTCTACATAATATTAATTATTATTAATAATAATGATTTGTGGATTTAGGTTTTTTTCACCCTTTTCACGGTGAGGGTATTAAACCAAAATCTTTTGTAAGTAATTGTTGTGCCTACTTTCTGTTTTTACGAAGCAATTGTCCAATGCCCAACAATTCCTCCACCCACTAAACCACCCCGCCCCCTTCATATGAGGGTGGGGTATATACACCACCAACGTACACGTCTATGCACTGTGTATTGCAACATCGTCCACACTAGAGCGATCACATTTTGAGCCCGTATTCCCTTTTTTTTACCCGACGATCGCACACCGATATATACCGGATATCGATCCCTACTGCCTGTTCTCGAGACGGGGCGAAGCTGCGCGGCCGATCTTCGCCCGAAAGGGTTGAAAACATGGGAAGGATTTTGGGGGAAATACCGGACTAGAACCTACCTCTGTCTGCTCCGCTGTGTTTACGCATGTGACCACACGAGTCTGGAGTCACCCACTGACTGTGTACAGTGTGTACGTACGGATGGAGGGGGGGGGGGCGGCCCGTCGCTGGTAGGCGGACTCGACGCGCGTGGGTTACGGCGTGGCGGGGCGCCAGCGAAATACCTGTTCGTGTCAAGTGCACAGCCATGCACGTATATCCAGAGGTTCCATATGGTCAAATATCAACCCACCCCCCCCCCCCTCCTCCTCCTCCTCTCCACCCCACGAGACCCCGTCTGTGACCAGTTTGGACTGGCTTCTACATCATAAAAAAACACCATATTTTCGTATCTATTCTCAACTCTTAAACCCTCATTAATTAGCTCTTATGACCACATATGAGTTCAACATTATAACTTATATGCATCCGCCGGGCAAAAATTAATGAATCTTATTTTAAATATTCTTGCCGGCATATGTGGTAAATTTAGTACGTCTGGATAAAGAAATTTCGTGAGCTCCACAGATTCAAAGTATTTTGGATTTTCCGTTGTCATTTCTATTCATTCTGTGTTTTTGATTGTCTGTAAATACTCACATCATTAGCCTTTTTAGGAGGTCCCTATATATCATATTTTACATACATTTTTGCTCGAAATCCCGAATTGACAAAGTAGGCAAGGAGAGGGTGCATGGATGACTAATAATATATCGTTTAAAATGATAATTATATAGTGGGTGAAATCGAGAATCGAGACAAGAGACGATTTTAGGCATCTCCGGTACACACCGCGTACTGACGCCATAACATCGCTTATAACATCGTCAGCCTTATTCCCATGTGGCTAATCTGCGTGGTTATAATAGGCATCTCTCATTATAATATGGTGCATGTAATGCTGTGCTTATAGTCTCCATTATCATTAGTGTTGTGGGGAGTTTTCGGACACTGGGGGCGCCCTTACATCTTTTCAGGGTGCAGAACACTAAATCGAGCTCCCATTGAACACTGTACACAAACACTCACTTTCAAAGCCAATTATCCCATGCCCAAAAGTCTCTCAGTTCTCAGTCGATGATATAAACTATAACAAATTGCTTATAATTGCATTATACATTGATAATTTGAATTGCTTCTTTTTAATGAGCTGTCCAAACATGTAATTGCCTTTTTAGGATTCAATAATAAAGTAGTTTGAATCGAATGATATAGAACTGCGGCTTAATCTTTGTAATTCTGTGAGTCACCAGCGCTATTATATCTCAGTGACGTGACTTTGTATAGATTATTCTTAATATTCAAGCATGCATGAGTACCGGCTATATACATGACCTGCAGTTTGCACATGTCCTTAGGCCTATATTACACGATAGCCTTTGTTACCCGCCTTACGCAAGCCGCGGTAGTGCAAGACCAAAACACAGGATATCATATAACACATGCCGAACTACAATCAAAAATATATTCTATTGTGTGCATTACCAGTGCAGCGTGGACCTGACTCGGAGTACTAGTACAGTATAGAGCAGGGCAGGAACGAACGAAAAATGGCGCTCATGAAAAGTGCGATCCTGGTGTGCGTGACTGCCGTGGCCACCGTGCTCGTACCCAGGCTGTGGACGGAGAGACTGCCGGTGATCACCGGTGGCACCGTGGAGCCGGGCTTCGAACTCGTGGCCCAACGCTTCAGGTAAGGACCATCCACACACTACACCACTGGACTAGCTCATCATCATCACGGCCCCTTGTAATCTAACCACGATATGTCTACCTACAACTTTGATCGAACCATAGAGTATGGCGCTATATAACCTTTTTATTTATAGCTCCATGCAGAGAGCTTGCTCTGTGATCTAACCCATGGTTTACACTGGATTGGTGGTATAGGCATTAGGCAAGCAGTGACATCTTCATCAGCCTAACCTTTATTCAGTTCGTCTGCTTTCAAATTCCAGGCTCTTTCAGATTTAACGGTTTTCATGAATGGCCGGTGAAATAGCAGAATAAGTACAGTAGGCCTTATAGGTTTGCGATAACACCATGCAAACATCTCTTTTTTAGTAAGTGTGGATCATGGAATTTTGCATGGTGTTACCGCAAACCTATTTACTACATATTCCAACATTCTTTTTAGTTTAGATTTGTACAAAATGTCAAAAGATGGGAGGGCCTGGCGTTTCGATCTTTCTTTCTGAATTGCAGACAGACATGAATGACGTCTGGGACCGTGACAAAATAATAGGAAGGGGGAGTAACAGAGACATGGATGACAGACAAAGGGGGGACAAAGGGGGTAGCTGGTAGAATGGAAGAATGGTAGAATGGAAGGGCATGCAGAGGTTTGGGTTGGGATTTGGTAGTGGAAGGGGGAAAACATCAAAGGGAAAGGGTGAATTATGAGAGAAGTGGCGGAGTGAACACAAAAGAGGGATTTCTTTTTAGCCAGTAAACAGTTTGCATTTTTTGTTGCATATATCTGAATATAGTTCAAAATAATGATTGTGTTTAGCAAACCTAAATCATACATACTGGTTAAACACTGCATGAACTCGATATTTCCCCCTTCTCTCATGTTGTGAGTAATTCTTTATGTGTATTTTGTATGTTTTAGGCTGTGTAGTAAGCAGGTTTCTATACCTCATCTTTAGCTGTATTTGTTTAATGACATCATGGCAGAGATCTACTGACTGATTATATATTGCTTCGTCTGGTCTGTCTGGAGTGAAGTCCACTATGTCAACACCTGAACAATAGTGAATGAAATGGAACGAAATCAGTCGAGGTCGACCAATTTGGATTGTGATTAGTATACGTGTGATGGTCCATTTGGGCGGGTTGAAAACAGTGATGGTCCATTTGGGCGGGTTGAAAACAGCCAGCACGCTATAAAACATGTCCATCAGATTTGACAAATCGTTAGGCAAGTCTAGAACTGCATGACACTACCTGAAACGACCTACGTACTATACGTATAATTATTTCAACGTCAAGCAAGACTTTTCTGAAGTTGCTTACTCCATCCACGTTGCATTGATCGGCACCTCTAATTGATGTGGTTTAATCTATTGTTTCTAACCTAAGTACCGGTACCAGATGAAAAAATTATAGTTAGCAATCTTAAAATTTAGTGGGCCTGACGTTTCGATCCTAGCAGGACCTTTCTCTGCCTTTGAGAAAGGTCCTGCTAGGATCGAAACGTCAGGCCCACTAAATTTTAAGATTTACTTTTTGGTAATTTTAGTCAGTAAGCAGTTTGCAACATTTTTGTATATCACCAGTTAGCAATCTTGTTCTAATCTCAAAATTTAGTGGGCCTGACGATTAGATCCTAGATTCACTCTGCCTTTGAAAAAGGTCCTGCGACCTTTCACAAAGGCAGACTGAATCTTGTTATAACTTAGTGTATATATAATCAAGGAAGAATGTCCATGCTTAGCAAGTTTTCAGGCTTAAGCAGCTCTATGAAATTATAGCCTTTGCTAATTAAGAACTACTTTGATGTGAGCCTGTGACATCCCCTGCGCTCCCATCCGCCCCCAGGGAGAACTTCGAGAACGGGGTGGAGTATGCGACCGGAGGCTCGTCCTACTCAGTGTACTACAAGGGGTCAAAGGTCGTGGACATCTGGGGCGGCTATGCGGACAGCGAGGCCCGTCGGCCCTGGACGGAGGACACCATCTCCATTTTCTTCTCCACAACGAAAGGTTTGTGATGGGAAAAGAAACTAAAAATGAGTCAAATTAACAGTGCTGTAGTTGAGGGGTCACCGTTTTATGTTGCAATTTTTTCAAAATCATTTTTTAAATGTTCTCAGTCAGTTTTTTTATTTCCCTCTATTTGGTTGACATAATCATGGACTACTCTATAGGAATGGCGGCCATTTGCATCGCGACACTCGTGGACAGAGGCCTGCTTGACTACGACAAAACAGTGGCCTCCTACTGGCCTGAGTTTGCCCAGAACGGAAAGGAAAATGTGACAGTGCGCATGCTCCTCAACCACCAGGTGAGTTGGCAAGATTCAATCTCAGTAAAGTCCAAATGATCATTATGTAAAAAGTAGGCACGTTTTGCACGGGTGTTGGTGCTTTTGCCGCCGGTTGCCCTTACGAGGGTGTGTTTCGTCTAGATTCGCCCGGGTCAGCCCCGAGTTTCTCTGGCGTGAAAGCAGGGCCACCCGGATCAACCCGGGGAGATACAATCGAACGCATATTTGGACAAAGGATGGTAAATGGTCCGAGACGGCAAATGGGCCGAGACGGCAAATGGGCCGAGACGGCAAATGTGCAGAGAGGCAAACGTGCTTGCGTTGGGTCGACAGATTCCGTTGTGAATGGCCAACGCGTCGCAAACTTTTGAATCGCCCGTATTCACATAGGCCCCATTTAAGTTCCGGTACATAGTCAAACGGTTTTTCTTTCTTTACGGTGGGCATTGGAGGAGCCAGCGCATTATTTTGCCCATTTCTAATGTGCTGGTGCCAGGCCTAGCCTGTAATAGGCCTAGGGCCTATATACCGGCGAATCGAAATCTCAACGAAATCTCTTTTCCCCGGTCCTCGTCAGGCCGGGCTGTCGTACACCAGCGAACCCGTCACCCTCGCCCTGCTGGCCGACCAGGATGCACTGGGGCAGGTCTTGGCCCGGTCTCCCCCCATGTGGGAGCCCGGCACCGCCCACGGCTACCATGGTCTGACCTTTGGCCTGTACCTGAGCCAGCTCCTGAGGCGAGTGGATCCGAAGCAGAGGACTCTGGGCCAGTACTTCAAGGAGGAAATAGCTCAGCCCTTCGGTAGGCGGCTGTTGTAATTCATTTTGTAAAACCCGCACTCAATCTTTGGCCTATAACTAAAAACGTTACCACTAAACCACCCATGCCCGGTTACTATTCTCGGCTCCTATGCTGCCTCCTATCCTGTGCATCGCTCATCGTCTTGCGATTGATCGTAAGTTACGATGAATTTGGAGAAATCGCCCCCAGGTCACTTATAATCACCGATGATAGTTGGAATCAAGCAGTCTCCTGACGACGGGCAGAGTATAATAATACACACTACCCGAAACCTTGATTTACCGGCTCTTTTTTAGAGCCATACTGCTCATGATGATGAGGAGTATGGCCCTCCATGTAACCCATGGTGTAAACGCAAACCGCCTACTTATTCTTCTGGTCTGTCGGTTATTGGTTGTTGTTTTTTGTTTTCTTCTCCATCGCAGGCATAGACTTTCACATTGGGCTGTCTCTGGAGTCATTCCACCGGATGGCGCGACTCCAAGGATCGGGGTCCGACTTCCTCATGGTGGCCCTGCTCGGCCTGAGCAGCCCGTTCAATCGTCGGTTCTTCTGGGAGATGACCTTCAACGATATCGAAATCGGTAAAGTCATGGAGATGAGCTCCGACACAATCAAGGTATGGCTTAGTAAGGTCGCCATGCCCCTAATCAGTGAAGAGGTGGCGTTGCGTATGGTTTGTGCGGACGGTGTAATACGATATGGCGTACCATTTAGACCTCCGAAAATATCCCTACCACTTAGAAATGCACAACGAAACCTCACTATCGACCTAAAGAACGTGGCCCATACAGTGCCAGAGTTGTTAAACCCTAACCCACAGTCTGAACTTTCAAATTTACGAAGCTGTTTCGTTATTACAGCGTCGTAGAGATTACAACGACCATACTTGGTTTCTCAACTGTAAACGGGCCACCAGTCACGCCTTTCCAACACGTGATCGAAACAGCATACACTATGCCCTTATGCCTTAATTCTATCCACAGTCGGGGTCGTACATGCGCCCCGAATCACTGGCACTCGAACAGCCGTCGGCCTTCGGTGTGGGCACGGCGCGGGCCGTCGCCAAGGTGTACGGCATTCTGTCCGACGGAGGGGCGAGCACGGAAGGTCAGAGGTTGCTCTCGAGCGCCCTCATCGGGAAGTTCATCGGCGAGGCCGAGGCGCCGTCCAGGGACAGGAGCTTGGGACTCGAGAATGTCTTCAACCTGGGCTTCGCCATCAGGGAGATCCAGGTGAGTGTGATGCATTGTCCTGAACCAATAGGGACTCTTCGATTTTCACGTCGACCCAGTCGGCGCGTTGCTGAGATGACGTCATTTTCAAGCACTGCGCATGCGTCGACGTCCACTCTCCGTTCGCCACCAGGTTTGGGCACGCGTCAACCCTGCTTTTCACCGTCGACTTGAAAATCTGGTCACCGTAGTCCAGCTATGACATCGTGTTTCAAGATGGCGAAGAATCCGAGTGCGAGCTGCTTCGTAAACCAAACCATTTGTTGGCCGTTATTCGCACCGTACAGCAGTGCAAATTCATCTTCGTCCACCAAATCACTGGAGAAACCCGAAGAGCACTGCCATTCACGCACTCGATGACGGTTCGCCATGATGATGACGTTTTGATCACGTGTGTAAACATGTGACGTCAATTCGGTGTCCGTACGTATACGGGTTGCAGTTTCCAACGGTCGGTCAACGATCGAGCGCAGTGAACGAGTCAGCGGAAACTTTCGGTCGACGCGGTGAACAGCGTTCTCGGCCACGCAATCGAAAAGTCCCTATTCTCTGTTCTGCCTTTGAGAAAGGTCCTGCTAGGATCAACACGTCAGGCCCTCCTAATGTTTGACGTCCGTTCCGTTTGAACGTCCGTTCTATACCTTCCCTATTCTCTGTTCAGCCTTTGAGAAAGGTCCTGATCAACACGTCATGGTCCTTCTAATTCTGTTGGTGTCCGTTGTATTTTTGTTGTTGTCTGTCTAGGGTTCGCAGTGGTTCGGCCATCCGGGGGCGGGCGGCATGCAGGGCATGGCCTTCCCCGAGCGAAGGCTAGGCGTGGGCTACCTGTCCAGCTACACCTCGCCGTTCGGCTTCGGGGACGACCCGCGGTTCCTGACGCTCCAAGAGGCCACCTTCAAATGCGTCCAGGATCTCGAGTCTTAGAAAGATTCATTCAGCGATTCATTTGTCGGCCGCATCGCACCGCAGTGTCATCTACTATGCATGTGGACAGAACTGGGTGTGAACCGTTTTGGAAAAATGGCAACGAAAACGTGGACTGGACCGGGATTTGAACCTGGGACCTTTGGTTTTGAGTACCAGCGCTCTTAGGAGTCCACCATCTAAGGGCTGGACAGCCGGCTGAGATGGGGAGAGCGCTGGTACGAAAAACAAGAGGTCTCGGGTTGAAATCCTACTCCGATACAAGTTTTCTTTACCAATTTTGTTTTTAATTTGTTGAAAGGTTCCCAGTCGGTTTTTCATTGAATTGTTTCATTTTTAAAATACAGCATAGAAAATTTGACAGGACCAGGACTTGAACCCGATACCACTGGGTTTGCGTTCCAGCGCTTTGACCATCTGAGCCAACCCGCCCTTAGATTAGGCCTTAGGCCGCCGTCCAAGGGCTAGATATAGCTCAGGGGTGGATTCCACAAAGCCACGATGCATCCAAACCCTACTCAAGATGGATAACCCGTCCTTAGTCGTGATATACCATTATGATTTCTGCTCGTCATTAACACTATGAACATCTAAACCGTCAAAAAGGGGTGAAAATGTCATTTAAAAGTGAAGCTAAAAAGTCACTGTGATTTCGCGGTGCATTTTACAGTGAATTGAGCGTGAAAATTATCGCCTCTCTGACCTGATAAGCACATCTTCAGGTCACCAAAGAGACCGCGAAAAAAACGTGAATATCTGGGATGGCAACCTCCAGCCTTGGGGGATGACTAATTCAATTACCAGTATATAGGGACCACCAGCCCCCATAGAGGTACTGTATTGTGTCCTTGTACCTGTCACTCCCATATACTTCTTAATTGCCTCTAGTCGTTTACCACCAGGAGTATAATGTGGCACCACTGGTGAAAACACCGTGAAAATGACTTGGGTAACTGTGTGCCATGAAATAGGGGTGAAAACACAGTGAGTTTTCTTTTCACGGCTAAATGACATTTTCACCCCATTTTAACCGTTTAGATGTTCATAGAGTGAGGGAGATGGTAGGACGACCTCTGTAATCACATTGTGATTCATCGTTGGTTACGATGAGGTTGCAATTGATGAAATCGACCACAGGTTCTTTTGGTTGTAGAGGTTAAAGATCCGTATGGAATATACAACAGTATATATACACAGTTTCAACATTTGTATACTAGCAGCGCCTATATGCCTACTTCATTTCTAATTTTGTTCTGAAAATCAAATGCAGACGGATCCGATGGTCGGATTGGACACGTGCTCGGGGTGCCTCAAGATCGTAGCCCTACATATAGTTGCTTTGCAATGGACACCAAATTCCTGCAGCGAATATCAAACATGCAACTACAGTATACTCGCACATATGTGACCCGGCACAGCATAATGAGGAATAACCCCACTTTTGAGATTTTGAAATATAATATCCTCTAATACTTTAAATTTCCGAAAATACAAAAAAAAAGCAAATTTATTTGTAATCGAATTGTGAAGATACTTTAACGTCAGGCGATGTTTACTCAAAATGTGTTTTGGTGGGATAGTTCTCATGTCGTTGTGCCGGGTCACATAGGGACAACTCGACACTGAGTATTAGCATCGGCGACGTGCACAGGTTTGATTGTAGGTGGGCGATGGAGTAGATCTTTTGCAGTGGAATTCATAACTATAAATCAATTCTGATTGAGAGACAAACTTCTTTTTGTGTGTCACTTCAATCTGTGTGTCTTGGTCTTTTCTTTCAAATATATATCATCCGTGCGTCATGTCTATAAGGTAATTATAAACAGTAATTAAAGAGACGTAAGAGAGACGTATAGTGCCATTATCTTCATCACACACTGTCAGATGATTAAAGCTCTGTTGACTATTTTGAGCTTATAATTATAGTTTCCAACATAATGATCTTGTATTTCCACGGTACAACTCAAGATAAGTAGTAAGCACAAACGAAAGAATGGTCTTATCAGGGAATCCAGATTGTCAATATTCCTTTGTAACGCGTTAGCCAATATAACTGAACGCCATTGTGTCTGTGGGTCACTGCGCATTTGTAAAAGCACTCTCAGCCTATTCTGATGTATGAACAAGGAACGAGAAATAACTGCTGATTCACTGCGTTAGACGGCGGGTTGAAAACTGCACGATTCAAGGCCAGTATAGGGACATCAGTTGGTGGCTGGCTTGCTCGTGAAGATATGGCGCTCATGAAAAGTGCGATCCTGGTGTGCGTGACTGCCGTGGCCACCGTGCTCGTACCCAGCCTGTGGACGGAGAGACTGCCGGTGATCACCGGTGGCACCGTGGAGCCGGGCTTCGAACTCGTGGCCCAACGCTTCAGGTAAGGACCATGCACACACTACACCACTGACTAACTCATCATCACTGCCCCCCCCCTTGTAATCTAACCACGATATGTATAGGCGCAAAGAAATAGACCTTCCACTTTGATGTAACCATAGCTATGGAGCTGTAACCCTTGTATAGCTCCATGTATCGAGCAAGAGTCTGTTTCCTTGCTATGGCGATCCTTACTCAGTGGGTGATCTAACCCATAGTTTATACTGGATTGGCGGTAGGCAAGCAGTGAAACGGGACCTTTTTTTCTCAAAGGCAGAGGGCATGATAAGGATAACATTCTTTTTAGTTTCAATTTTTTCTTTCTGACGTTTCGATCTTTCTTTCTCAAAGGCAGACATGATGACTTCAGAGACAAAATAAATAGGAAGGGGGGGAGTAACGGAACATGGATGACAGACAGAGGACAAAGGGGGTAAATAGCTGGTAGGGTGAGATGAAAGAGAAGGGCAGGGGTTTGGGTAGGGATTATGAAGGGGGAAACATCAAAGGAAAAAGGGTGAAAGAGAGAAATGGGTGGGTGAACATAAAAGAGGGATCATTTTAGTCAGTATGTTAGTAGTTTGCACCACGGTTTGCAGATCATTGATGTTAAAGTGTTGCTCCTTAGCAAACTTAAATCAAACACTGGTTGAACACGACCTGTAGACTCGAGTGTCCCCCTCGATCCTGTTATCTTTCGTCATGGGCAGTTATATCTTTCATTATCAGGCCTTGTATAGTCAGAGGGTTTATGTATACCTCACCTTTAGCTGTGTTTGTATGATGACATCACGACGGAGATCCGCTGACAGCGATTGTATATATACATGTAGGTTCGTCTGGTCCGCCAGGAGTGCGTTGACTTTGTCAATACAAGTATACCTGAATAATGAATGGAATGGGTTGAGATCAGTGGAGGTCGATCAATTTGGATTGCGAGTAATATGTTTGGCTATCCATTAGCAGAGGTCGGGTTATAAAATTGGGCAGTACACTGGAAAGCATGTCAATCAAATTTGACAAATTGTCAGGCAAGAACTCTTTTGCCTCAAAGCCCCTACACAACATTGGTGGAGGTCAAAGAATAGCATCCACACGTCGTCTGATCCAACATATGCATGAAATAGCACACCTGTGAAAATATCAGCTCAATCCGCCAACCGTGTCTCGAGAAAATGGTGAAAACCGCTTCATTTGTTTCGCGAAAATGCAGCATTCAACGCTGTACTGTTCCGATAAATAGTTTAGATCTCGGTGAGACGTAAACTATTTCGTTTACTCATTTCTCCCAAAATACAACATTTTAGGCAGAAATTTATTGTCATTACCATCAATTAATGATTATGTTTATCATTGAAAGCATTTGTTTCATCAAAGTCTTTCAAATGTTGCTTTCCCTTTCAATGAATGTTTTCGTTTTCATTTAGTAATATACCGTGTTTTTTGTTTTTTTCAATTGAATGATTGTTTTCCCCTTTTTTATTTTATATTTTTTGTTCTTGTATAGGCCTATATTTGTCAACTGTATTTTGTGTTTCATTTGGAAAATAAAGTTTTCCTTTGAAAAGTAAAAAAAAAGTCTTCTTCTTCTTCTTCTCCTCCTTCTTCTCCTTCTTCTTCTTTTTCTTCTTCTTCTTCTTCTTCTTCTTCTTCTTCTTCTTCTTCTTCTTCTTCTTCTTCTTCTTCTTCTTCTTCTTCTTCTTCTTCTTCTTCTTCTTCTTCTGGGCAGGGAGAACTTCGAGAACGGAGTGGAGAATCCAGCGGGCGGCTCAGCCTACTCAGTGTACTACAAGGGGTCAAAGGTCGTTGACATCTGGGGCGGCTATGCGGACAGCGAGGCCCATCGGCCCTGGAGGGAGGACACAATGGCCGTTTTCTACTCCACCACGAAAGGTTTGTGGGAGCAACTAAAAATGAGTCAAATTAACAGTGCTGTAGTCGAGTAGGCCTATTTTTGTTTCGAGTACAAAGAATTGAATATAAAGAGAGGTCGAATGCATTACCATAACAGTTTTACTATCCAAGTACTGGTTTCCGAGTACTGTACAAGTAGCCTATACTCGTGCTTCCGAGTACGAGTACTGGTACTTCTAATCCCAAATACACTAATCAGGATACTTGCAATTCCTAGAACGTGTACATATGAACTTGAGCTTAATAAGTCTGTGGCCATTTTAATGGCCTTGTTAAGTTAGCTTAAAGGATTGTTATAATCGAGTACCGGTAGGCCCTACTATCAATCGAGTACGAGTACTTTGATACTCGTGTACAAATTCTGGATGTTCCGAGTATTTTGTACAAGTACCATATAGTTCAAGTACTCGAGTAGTTCTCGAGTACTCGAGTACTTGAGTAGTTCTCGAGTACTCGAGTACTCGAGTAGTTCTCGAGTACGAGTTGAGTATACTACTCGAGTATGAGTACTGAGTATAGGAGTACAGAGTACTACACTGAAAATTAATACACCAAATGCGGAAGACTGCTGACAGAAAGGGCGCTGTGGGATTTTTCTTTACCTCTGCTAATTTTGGTTGAGATATTAATAATCATTGACTGCTGTAGGAATGGCGTCCCTTTGCATCGCGACACTCGTGGACAGAGGCCTGCTGGACTACGACAAAACAGTGGCCTCCTACTGGCCCGAGTTTGCCCAGAACGGAAAGGAAAACGTGACAGTGCGCATGCTCCTCAACCACCAGGTGAGTTGGCAAGATTCAATCTCAGTCCAATTGATCATAATGTAAAAACCATGCACATTTTGCACGGGTGTTAGTGCTTTTGTCACCGGTTGCCCTTACGAGGGTGAGTTCAATCATAGCTTCGCCCAGTCAGCCCCGAGTTTCTCTGGACATATTTTTACATGTGCGCCGACGGTACATGTGCAGTGGCGTCAATACCTGATGCATATTCATATCTCGGCAGAGAGTTGTTCCAACATACATTACCAGAGTTGTGCATGTTGGTTAGAGCATCTTGCTCTATGGTTAGAGTTCACTCGCTTGGCTTTGGATGAACTCAGTGGCATACCTTGTACAGTAGTTGTAGGAACGAGTAATTAAGATGCCGGAAACAATTTTTATAACCTCTTCATTTAGGCCTAAGTATAAATAATTCACGGTGCTTTTAACCTTGCTTAGGATGGACCATGACGCACTCACACTTTTTGTTTAATAATTATGTGTTTTGCACATGGTTATAATGCTAGTCACCAGTGTTATCCAAGGTATCCAAGTGGTACTTTCCACCTACCAAAATACCATCAACCATTATCACAATGGTTTCACCTAGATCAACAAAGCTAACCCCTCTTCTGGATTGGTCGAATGGTCGCACTCAACAAACTTACGAATGCATTATCATCTAACGTAATTGAAGATAATTTATAAATTTTACCGTCATAATCTTGAACCTTGGAGCCTTGGAAGTTTGGAACCTTGTTTGGAACCGGCTTCCCGTCAATTCCAGAAAACCATCTTTGAAAAACATACAAGGAAAATTAGTAGGCTATTATTAGTACAATCATGTAGTAGTATCTCAAACTTATTTGGATACTGTTACCAAATCATTTTTTCAAGGGATTCAGCTTTTGGGTGACCCAAATAACAGCAGTTGTCAATGATTACTTAAGTTATTAAAGTTGTTCAGTCGTTATCCTTCATCCGAAGTTGGTAAATGGTGATAACAACCGTAGCCTAAGTAAATGGTAGGCCGATGGCTATGCGGGAAGGGGGATAGGCTTGGCCTTCTACCGGAAAAAAATCCCTCTTTGAAGATGATTTTTGGGCCTATAATGTTAATGATTATTTGACCACTGCTGGAACCATAATTATGCCATAAATTAGAAATCTCACTCATCAATAAGCAGTATGCAGTACTAATGAGTCCATCTGGGCTAACCAACAACTTACTTGTGAAAAGTTATTCCTTTCTTACGGCTCACTTTTCCGTCCCTCTCCGGGCAATTCACTGCTGCACACGTTTTGACCATTGTTATTTTCGAATTTTCCTATTTTATTCGTGTATGTTTATGTTTTTTTTCAAAGGACGAATATTTGAAGGGAAAAAAATGCGTTCACTTCTGTCAAAATGTCCATTCAAATGTGTGCGCGCAGCCAAACGACACTTTCGTTTCTTACCCTCTTGACAAAACGCACACGCGGACGCGTATTTGACGCGCTGTCCTATAGTTATGTCCACTCTTTATCATGGAGATCAATGGTCGACCCATTCTAGACGTGCATTGGATTGCGAACTCTTGAGGGCGTGCTATTATGAATCACCCGTATTCACATAATGCCTTATTTCAGTTGCGGTTTCTTAGACAAACATTTAAAAGATTTAACTCTATGGTGGGCATTCGGGGAACCAGCGAATTATTTTGCCCATTCCGAATTAAAATCTCACTGAAATCTCTTTCCATTTCCCCGGTCCTCGCCAGGCCGGGCTGTCGTACACCAGCGAACCCGTCACCCTCGCCCTGCTGGCCGACCAGGATGCACTGGGGCAGGTCTTGGCCCGGTCTCCCCCCATGTGGGAGCCCGGCACCGCCCACGGCTACCATGCTATGACCTTTGGCCTGTACCTGAGCCAGCTGCTGAGGCGAGTGGATCCGAAGCAGAGGACTCTGGGCCAGTACTTCAAGGAGGAAATAGCTCAGCCCTTCGGTAGGCGGCTGTAGTCATGTTGTAGTCATTTCTGGAGTCATTTTGAGAAAAAAAAACCACCGGCCGGCGCTAAAATCACTAGACCCGGTTCAAGGATCTAACATATTTTCGGCCCCTGTTATAAGGCAACGCTGGACGTACCCTCGGCAGAATGGAACAAGTCTACTATTACCATTAATGCAGCTTATTAACACTAATAATCACCAATGATAGTTGGAATCCAGCAGAGTATTATGCACACTACCCGAAACGTTGAGTTACCAGCTCTTTTCAGAGCCATACTCCTCATATTAGATGATGCACATGGTGTAAACGCAAACCGCCTACTTAATACAGCTGATTCTTTGGGTCTGTCGGTTATTGGGTTTTTTTTTCTTCTTCTCTATCGCAGACGTAGACTTTCACGTTGGTCTGTCTCAGGAGTCATTCCACCGGATGGCGCGACTCCAAGGGTCGGGGGACAGCCTCCTGATGGTCATTCTACGGGGGCTGAGCAGCCCGCTCAACCGACGGTTCTTCTGGGAATGGATCGTGAACGGTATCGACATGGATAAGATCATGGAGATGAGCTCCGACACGGTCGAGGTATGGCTGATTGGTTCTCTGATTCTCTCTCAGAGTTGAACCCCCCCCCCCAAAAAAAAGGACAACGAACATTTGCCGACTGTAGGCCCTTACAGAAACACAGTATAAATGTATAGACAGTCATTCTTCATCATTCTAACGCTCTCCACAACACTTATAAGCACTGGTGATAGTTGGAACACAGCAGTCTCCCGACGACGGGCAGAACACATACTTCCCGAAATGTTGAGTTATCAGATTTTTTATTTTTTTTTGAGCCACACACACATTCTCAAAAGAAGACGTGCTACATGGTGTCACCGGTAAACTTCCACTTGGTATACTTCCACCATGCAGTCATTCTCCCTCCAAAAAGGAGTGGGGACTGACGTTTTGATCCCAACAGACGGAGAAATATCCTGCTCGGTTTGAATGTCCTAAATTAAGGTCCTGATAGGATCAGAATCGAAACACCACGCCCTATACTCAACTTGGACGATGAGTAAAATTTTGGTCGATGAAGTCCGTCATCTTGACAACAATTCTTGTGCCTGTAACAACATGTACCTGATAAATGAATGAATGAATGAATGAATGAATGATTGAATGAATCAGGGAGGCCTCGGCAAAACCTGGCTTCGCGCATGCGCACTTATAGCTTAGCCACGGTTGTTAAGTGTCATACGTCGTGACGCATATATACCTCGCTTTAATTCACAGGCTGGAGCGGACATGCGCCCCGAAACGCTGGCACTCGAACAGCCGTCGGCCTTCGGTGTGGGCACGGCGCGGTCCGTCGCCAAGGTGTACGGCATTCTGTCCGACGGAGGGGAGAGCACGGAAGGTCAGAGGTTGCTCTCGAGCGCCCTCATCGGGAAGATCATCGGCGAGGCCGAGGCGCTGTCCAGGGACAGGAGCTTGGGGATGGAGAATGTCTTCAACCTGGGCTTCGGCATGCACGATTTCCAGGTGAACAATAATTCGGAGCAGAACAATAATTCGTTCTGCCTTTGAGAAAGGTCCTGCTACGATCGAAACGTCAGGCCCTCCTCATTTTTGAGATTTGCATTTTGGTCATGTCAATTCAGTCAGTGAGCAGTTGGCAATATTTTGGCAAAATGGCCGTTCTTTTTACAAGTCGGGAGAAAATGTGGATGAAGCGCCGTCGGACAATTCAACCTTTTGTTTACCAAAGGTCCCTCTTTGATGTTTACTCCCCCACTTCTCCCGTTCACCATTTCCATTTGATGTTTTCCCCCTTTCACTACCTCATCCCTACCCAAACCCCTACCTTTCCCTTTGATCTCACCCTACCTGCTTTTCCCCTTTATTCCTATCCTCTGTCAGTCATCCAAGTCCCTGTTACTCTCCTCTTCCTATTTGTCTTGCCCCTCCCATTCTGCCATTTTGAGAAAGGTCCTGCTAAGATCGACACGCAAGTCAGGCCCTCATAATGTTCGACGTCCTTTCCGTTGGAACGTCCACTCTACCTTCCCTATTCTCTGTTCTGCCTTTGAGAAAGGTCCTGCTAGGATCGACACGTCAGGCCCTCCTAATGTTCGACGTCCGTTACGTTTGAACGTCCGTTCTACCTTCCCTATTCTCTGTTCTGCCTTTGAGAAAGGTCCTGCTAGGATCGACACGTCACGGTCCTTCTAATTCTGTTGGTGTCCGTTGTATTTTTGTTGTTGTCTGTCTAGGGTTGGCAGTGGTTCGGCCATCCGGGGGCGGGCGGCATGCAGGGCATGGCCTTCCCCGAGCGAAGGCTAGGCGTGGGCTACCTGTCCAGCTACTCCTCGCCGTTCGGCTTCGGGGACGACCCGCGGTTCCTGACGCTCCAAGAGGCCACCTTCAAATGCATCCAGGACCTCGAGTCTTAGAAAGACGTCCACTAGTACTCGCGGAGATAACTCGACAAGTATATCGGCGAGGTGCACTGGTTTTATAAGGAAGTGGGTGAGCCGTAGAGCGACTAGATAGAGTATACTGGAGTAGAGCTTTAGCAGTGTGATTCATAACTGTAAATCAATTAAGGAGAAAGGTGATCAAGGTTACGCGATGTCTCGTTGCTGGTTGCTAGTTCCATGTTAGTGCTACAGCTAACCCTCATCGGGCAACTGAAGATTGGATGCTGCGGTGTCCGTTTATACCCGGTCCACCGGCTTCTGTGCGCCGGTGTGCGGACGTCGTAGCGGTGATCATGTCGTTTGGCGCACGGCTCTGATAGCGAGACTAACAGTACTTTACCTTCTCTTCGGTGTCACTAAAAAAAAATCGGTCTCTGTCTTTTCTTTCTCCGTTCTTAAATCGCAAATGAGTCTTTACCGATTTTTAAAAATCCTGAATGAAAAAAAAGCAGAAGCGGTTTTTTATTAATGGAGGGACGCACTGCCAGTCTGAAGGTAACTGGAGTGTGTCAGTGTGTGAGTGGATGCCAAGGGTGTAGAAGACACAGGAGCTGAGACTACACTGGTGAAGGATGAGGTGGATCGAGTTGGCCGTGGCTAGCTATATATGGAAGACGCATTAGACAGCAGCGGTCGACATAACTTTGTCGCTGATGTGAAATCGATTTGTAATTGTAATGTAATTTAGAAATGAAGTGGGCCTGACGTTCCGATCCTAGCAGGACCTTTCTCACAGGCAGAGAAAGGTCCTGAGATTTGCATTTTGGTAATTGTAGTCAGTAAGCAGTTTTCAATTTGTTGGTGTATCACTTTATGTAATAAAGACCGAAAATGACAGAAACAGACTTGAAGGGAGGGGAAACAAGAATATCATGCCTTTGCAAAAATGTTCCCGTTACGATGGAAACGACAAGCCCTGTATACGATTTCAGGATGATTTTACAGATTAAAGCTTTAAAATGCTTCATTAAAAACGCACTCTTTTCGACCGGCTAGTCTCGACTCTCGATCTTCCACAAGTCGTTATCATTTCATTAGTGGTGGTCTGCCTCTGAGTGAAATCGGGGCGCGTATATATTATAATCCGTACAGCCGGGGAGATATACGGAAACGAAGGGTTGGATACTTCTGACTGGCACCCAGCTATACTCCGGCAAAGACTAGTTGACTATTTGGGAAGGCGGCCATCTCATGAGGGCTGGATATATAGAGCTCGCCATTAGATGGTTAGAGCGCAGGCAGATGACTCAGGGTCAAGTCCCGATCCGGTGAAAGTGTTGTTTTTGCCATTATTTTTCCCCCATTTTTTTTTTTTAAAGTTCCCGATCAGCTTTTTTCTCAAAATCATGTATTGATCCTCAGCTGGAGACACGGTTATCTTTACACATTTTTTTCAGATGTGCAAATATCTGTTCATTAGCGTATAAAGCAGTTTCCAACATGCTTTTGTGTTACCATGCAGGAAGGATACCCCCATGGTGTTACCATGACCTGATTAAAGATAATAATTGGAACATACGGAAGGCCACCGTTTGTGTCGCAATGACTCGCCACACACTGTCCTTCGATAAGGGAATCCCCACTGCAAACAGTCCACGTAACAGCCTTAGCCTTTAGCCAATGACCAAACCCCATTGTGTGCACAGTATATGAATCACTGATGAGCATACAATAGCCATCTCAGCCTATATCGATGTGTGAGCCAAACCCCACCCCCCCCCCCCCCAAAAAAAAATGCTTATTCACGCGTGAGACAGCGGGCCGACAACGAGACAACGAGACATCGATCTGTTGGTGGCTTGCTTGCTCGTGAAGATGGCGCTCATGAAAAGTGCGATCCTGGTGTGCGTGACTGCCGTGGCCACGGTGCTCGTACCCAGCCTGTGGACGGAGAGACTGCCGGTGATCACCGGAGGCACCGTGGAGCCGGGCTTCGAACTCGTGGCCCAACGCTTCAGGTAAAGTCCTGCACCACTTTACGTAACTCAGTCGCTCGCGCCTGTGAATAGTTTACCTGAAGTTGTTTACCTGTGCAGTTACCTGCACGGTGACTTTTTGTTCAAGCGCTCACAGTGTAGACAGAATGATACACAAGCGCTTACTACATGCGGTCATGGAGGAATATTCCTCCATGGTAGGCCTACAGTACATCACTATAACGCTGGACGGTCGATGTGGCAGAAGATACACTGATGAGTGCATGTGTCAAAATAAGACGAGTTTGAGGAGGCACTAGGCTATTATAACTGATCTCATTTCTCCAGATGAGTTCGTGTGGTTCTAGTACGAACCAAGAGACCCATGAGTAGCCTATACGGTCGGGTTGCCCCAAACTTAAAAAAGGGTTGGCCGGCACTCTGCCTTTGGGATAGGTCCTGCTAGGGTCGAAGCGTCAGGTCCTGCTAATTTTTTATTTTTTATTTGAAATGCTTGATGAAAAAAACAACATCAAACAGCACTAGGGCCTGCATGTATATAATCATGCAGACCTTAGATTGATGTGAAACATATCCGTCAGTGATACTAGCTCAGTAATCACAGGAACAGCTCCGTTGTCTACCTCCTTTGCCCTTTTCCGTCTACCATTTCATCTTCTTCATCTTCTTCTTCTTCTTCTTCTTCTTATCCCCCCCTTTCGACTCGACAGGGAGAACTTCGAGAACGGGGTGGAGTATGCGACCGGAGGCTCGGCCTACTCGGTGTACTACAAGGGGTCAAAGGTCGTGGACATCTGGGGCGGCTATGCGGACAGCGAGGCTCGTCGGCCCTGGACGGAGGACACCATCTCCATTTTCTTCTCCACCACGAAAGGTTTGTGGGAACAGAAACTGCCACAGCGCAAGGAAATCGGGCTCGTATACATTTTGCGAACAGTAGCAAAAAATCAACGCAGTGGCTGTTGTTACGGCATTCGTCCGTGTGGTTCCCTGACTTCACAGTATTTGTCAGGATGTTTAGCTCTTGGAACCAGACTATCAGCTAATAGACTGGTTCAACCAGCCCGCAATGCTGACGAAATACAATCAAGTCGGGGAACCACACGGACGACTGCCGTAACAACAGCCACTGCGAAAAATCAAAGCAACATATTTAGACATAAACCAATGAGGTAACTTGTAAATTAGTATATAAGGAGGATTGGTATGATGTTACATGTACCGGGACTATCATAATCATTGACTACTGCAGGAATAGCTGCCCTTTGCATCGCGACACTCGTGGACAAAGGCCTTCTGGACTACGACAAAACAGTGGCCTCCTACTGGCCTGAGTTTGCCCAGAACGGAAAGGAAAACGTGACAGTGCGCATGCTCGTCAACCACCAGGTACGTAATTGAAGAACCGTCTGTCACTCCGGAGATGATGTACACTTTACAACACTCTCAACGGGACAAAAATGCTGAGCAACAAACAGTGATAGGCAAAATATTTTGGTCTAACCGATGAACAACTTCAAGATGGCACTAAAGACTATAACCAGTAGGGAAGAGTGCGTATTAGCTTCGATCCGTAGCAACATCTATATAGGGCCCTATACCGGATGCAATGGCGGATATTTCATACCAATTGTTTGCATTTTTATCTACGTATAGTGTTACCATGACGACAAACTATGGTCGTGGTTCAGGCATGCAATACCCAACGTCTATTCTATGAGTGTTATTGTCAAATGCCGAAAAAAAATCCACACGAATGTGCGCTACCACTTTCCCCCGTGGGCACCAGTCACTCGCACCCAAACAATCTCATTCCCGTTGTCACCGCACAGGCCGGGCTGTCGTACACCAGCGAGGTCATCAACCTCGCCCTGCTGGCCGACCAGGATGCACTGGGGCAGGTCTTGGCCCGGTCTCCCCCCATGTGGGAGCCCGGCACCGCCCACGGCTACCATGCTCTGACCTTTGGCCTGTACCTGAGCCAGCTGCTGAGGCGAGTGGATCCGAAGCAGAGGACTCTGGGCCAGTACTTCAAGGAAGAAATAGCTGAGCCCTTCGGTAGGTGGCTGTTGTAATTAATTATCTAAGACCCGCACTCAATCTTCCGTGATATAAATGTCACCATTTTCTGTTAACCCCCCCCCCCCCAAAAAAATGGAAAATTATCACCATTACCATTTCATGTACCACTCGAGTAATAAATCATTTCTTACACCACAGAGAACAGTGCGTAAACCGTGACGGGTTTTTTGTTTCCATTTGTCTACCATTTGAGCTAAAACCTTCGCAGTTTTGCTTTTTTGGAATGTTTCATGATTTAACATTGAAACTGTGGCAATCTTCTGACCCTTACCAATGTTGCATAGGGCCTCGTCATGCACAAATATTTCCCCAAACAAAATGTGCACACATTGATCTGGAAACAATGATCTGTATGAGCGAGTGATAACTGAGCTCGTTATAACGGGAGTCGATTGTAATCTGTCTTCTTCTCTTTTCTTTCAAACAATGTGTAGGTGTGGACTTCCAAATCGGACTGCCGTTGGAATCCTTCCACAGGGTGGCACGTCTCCAAGGGTCAGGCACCAACTTGATCCATAACTTGATCTTTGGCATGCGAAGCCACTACAACCGCCAGCTCCTCTGGTCCAGGATATTCGAGGAGATCGACATTGCCACGGTCCTAGAGATGAGCGGCGACATGATCGCGGTACGAACGAAGCCTGAGCCACTTACACCCATACTAGGCTTTGCTAATTGTACGGCTTCGATTTGCACGCGAGCCTATGGGGGCTGTCGTGGCTGCAGCTCATTCCCCAATGAATGGGCCGTGTGAAAGGCTGCCGTCCGAGCCAATAATTGGCTAGGGCTTCGATTTGAACGCGAGCCTATGGGGGCCTCCCGCTGTAGTGGCTGCAGCTCATTCCCCCACGGATCGATGAGCCGTGTGAAAGGCTGCGTCCGAGCCGATCCATTGGCTAGGGCTTCGATTTGCACGCGAGCCTATGGGGCCTCCCGCTGTAGTGGCTGCAGCTCATTCCCCCACGGATCGATGAGCCGTGTGAAAGGCTGCGTCCGAGCCGATCCATTGGCTAGGGCTTCGATTTGCACGCGAGCCTATGGGGCCTCCCGCTGTAGTGGCTGCAGCTCATTCCCCCACGGATGAGCCGTGTAAAAGGCTGCCGTCCGAGCCGATCATTGGCTAAGGCTTCGATTTGCAAGCGAGCCTATGGAGGTCTGATGCTCTCGTGGCTGCAGCTCATCCCCAACGGATGAGACGTGTGAAAAGCTGCGTCCGAGCCGATTCATTGGCTAGGGCTTCGATTTGCACGTGGGCAAAGTTTTTTTTCCACAAAATGGCGGCGCCCATGAACTTACGCTCTGGCACCCTCTGTTGCCCATCTATGGGTCATTTACGTCAGAGGTTATTTTCGGTCACGGCCATGTACTCCAGCACAATGCGAGTCACCGATATAATCTGGCCACTTCATTCGAAGCTAGACGTTCACACAACGTCGACTCGTTTAAAAAAAAAAGCGAAATCTGCCACAACAAAATGTCGGAATCGTTTTCTATGCAGCTGTCTGTGTGATACATATTTCAAGAATACGCTGAAATGATCATGTTGATGCATTATCGGTCCGACTGGCTTTGAGGAAGGTCCTGCCAGGATCGAAACGTCTGATACCGGCGGCTAGATTGAAAAGCTTGCCTTGAAAACAGCCGTCGACTGCAACGAAGTCACATTTTGATAACACGCAGCACGTTTCCTTCCTCAGCCCGGCGCTTACCTGCGCCCCGAAACGCTGGCACTCGAACAGCCGTCGGCCTACGGTGTGGGCACGGCGCGGTCCGTCGCCAAGGTGTACGGCATTCTGTCCGACGGAGGGGCGAGCACGGAAGGTCAGAGGTTGCTCTCGAGCGCCCTCATCGGGAAGATTATCGGCGAGGCCGAGGCGCCGTCCAGGGACAGGAGCATGGGGCTCGAGACTTCAGTCAACATGGGGTTCTTCGTGGATGACCCAAAGGTACGTTCTCTACTGCACAGAAGCCCGTTGGAGCTTACCTCCCCGGGTGCTTCGATAGGAAGCATTGATGTGACATTGGTCGCATCTGGCATACAGCAAGGAGTACCTCTCAGGCGATGTCGAGGTACCGCTGGTCGCAAAGACAACCGGGTGGGTGAAACCGATGAATGATTACAACTTCAGGAGTGGACTTACAGACTAACGTATAAACTGCCTTCGTAGCAACAGCTTCGATAATTATGTCGGATGCAATCTGATGATCTGATGAGTTTTTGCCGTATGACAGAAAGCTCCCGCGTCGATTTGGGTGAACCATCGTGGAATCTATCGCAACATTTAGAGAGAAAACCAGAACCCCCCCCCCCAAAAAAAAAACCCAATATTTTTGTGCAACCTACTTTTACTCTAAGTTTCCCCAGTGTAGACTGTGTGCAATACTGGTGATTCACAAAAGTGCGCCCTCATGAGTTTGCAATGCCTTGGCCAATCACAATGCGCAGAATCTATCGGCCCTCTCCAGTGTGATTGGCCATGGCGTTGCAAACTCTTGAGGGCGCACTTTTGTGAATCACCAGTATTGCACACAGTCAACACAGGGGAAACTTAGAGTAAAAATATAATTATAAAAAAATAAAAATTATTATAATAATTATTATTGACTTACTCGCTTTTCACAATTTCCTTTGGTTGTTCCCTCTCCCTTGCTCGTTCCGTCGTCCTGTATGATGGGCAGTCGTTCGGCCACCCTGGAGCTGGCGGCATGCAGGGGGAGGCCTTTCCCGGGCGCAGGGTCGGCGTTGGCTACGTGTCCGGCTACAGCTCGCCCTTCGGCCTCGGGGACGATCCGCGCTACCTCTCCCTCCGGGAAGCAACTTTCAAATGCATCGACAGCCTGGAGATTTGATGAAAAAAAAAGAGAGAAAAACCTTGGCATTGGAATCGTATACCACCGTCGTGTAGCCTTTCCACGTCCCATTATAACCTGTATGTACGAAATACACGGAAGTAACTGAATGTAATTTTGGCCTGCTTGAGTAATAAGCAAACATGATGCAAACTTAGTCAAACAAGCAAAGGACAAAAATGACTGGGAAATTTCGAGCAAATTGAAAAATTGGCTAAGAGAACTTTGACTTGAACCCGAGACCTCTGGATTAACGTCACCAGTGTTCTTCCATCTGAGCTATATCTAGCCCATTGACTGCTATAAAACCCAGGGATCACATCCCGCTTTCATTCAGATGCAAACAACCAATTGTTGTGAGCTGCTTTATGGACTTCAATGACCTTATTGCAAATAATAAAAAAAATAAAAAAATAAATTAGGAGGGCATGACGTTTCGATCCTGTCAGGACCTTTCTCAATTAATGCAACATGAGTATATGGCTAAGGACCTTTGCGAAAGGTCCTGCTAGGATCGAAACGTCAGGCCCTCCTAGTAATAATTATGAGATTACTGTACACGCATAGGCACAGGGTATGGTCACCGCAATGGAATCTAGAGGCGGTTTGAATAAACTACTGCCACTGATGAAGGTATCGGCTATCTTGTGTGTGATCTGTATTAGTTGTTGCGTCAATCACCTCACGCGGTACACACTGGGCGCCATTTTTTAGTAAGCAAAGTCGCACGCGTGCAAAAAAAATTTATCACATTCTGTTCACGCATCCAATGTTGTATCTTTGTCACTGTTTAATTGTGACTTTTCCCGCTTCGCTTCCGGAGCACAGAAAGCAGACGACAGAGAACTCCGTTGCTTACTAAAATGGCCGCCGAAAGACTTCACCTTTTCCGCAGAGTTGGCTATCTTGCGCGCTTCGCGCGCCATAGGAACTTTGTTCTCGACTAACCTCACCACGTGGAAGGTTCGCGCGCGTCACGAAGGCTTCCCGCGCGCGTCAGGTACGTTCAGCGCGCGCATTTGCCAGAACTTCGATTGATCATGAACGCTCTTAATCTTACCGCCACTGCAATACAGTATACCAACCAAAAAGGACAGTAGTTTTTGTATAATATTATTGGTAAGGCCTACTTCACCCCCGCCAGTGTGTATGAAAAAAGGGAAAGAAAAAGGAGAGATGGTTGTCTGTGTAGCTTGTAATCTACACGCCTGGATCTGCGTCGCAGGTACCCTCATTCTGTCGTGTCGACTCGGTGCCCGTGCGGCCGAGACGTGTCCGAGACACGACCGGGCCCTGCGGAACGAGTACCTCCACTCGGCGGGCGAGTGGTCACCGCTGGCCTGCGCCGGCCGGTGCACGCAGGACGCCCGCTGTCGGGCCTACACCTTTTGCCCCGGTCGGGGTTGCTACCTGCACGACAACACCATGGAAGAGCGACCCCATGACCTCGTCTACGGAGCCGACTGCGTACACTACACCGTGAACAGGAAGGTGGGGGAAGATCGGATCGAGGAGTTGGCGAATGATTTCAAGTAACACGACCAAACATGTTCTTCTTCATCTTGTTTCGTATGACATACAATGTACATTATTATACAGACTAAAGGGTTAAGTAAGGTTGAGACCATAGATATCATCTGTGAGCGACAACCGGGCAAGGGCGCCCTCGGTTGTTCCTTCTATCCCACTGATCATCAACCTCAACCGAAGCATGCATCGTATGTGGAAAATCGGTCATAATCTATATAGTGAACCGTCTGATGACGGTCAAAGCATCCATTTCTCCTGATGAAGACCAGAGCAAACTGGCCGGAACGTCGAGTTATCACTTGGGTTCTTTTCAGAACCACACCTCTTCTTTAAGAGACCTTATACATAGTGTCACCGCAAACCCTATATATACCTAAACCCTATACAGGAACGAAAAGGCCCTTTTCAGAGGAGGCTTGGCGTTTGAAGAAATCGATTCCTGGATTCCTAATTAACAAAGGAATCTCATTTTTTTCTACCGCTCCTCCGAAAAAAAGGAAGGCGTCGAGAAGTACAGGACCTACGGCGCTACGCCTGTATATGAATGTGAGTATGGGAAGTGGTGGGAGTGGTGGTGGTGGTAGACGGTGGCATGGTGGAGGTGGCGGGAGTGGAGGTGGTGGTGATGGTGGTGGTGGTTGTGGCGGAGGTGGTGACGGTGGTAACGGTGAAAGTGATGGCTGTGGTGGCAGCGGCAGTGGAGGCGTTGGCGGCGGTACGATGATGGTGGTGGTGGCGGTGAGAGTGATAAAATGAACTGAACTGAACTGAACTGAACTGATGGCGGCGTCACAACTGGAACCCTGATGTGCGGTTTTTGTTACGCTACATAATTATCGTTTCGTGACAGGCTGAAAAAAAGTATCTGTCCAAAACTTGGACAATAGCGGTGCCCGGATTCGGAGGACCGACGTATAGCAACACCACTGGCCAGGGGACGTCAGGCTCCGTATGGTCTGTACAGTATGGTCTCCGTATGGTCTGGTGTTGTGACACGTAAGCACTTCAGAAGGAGAAGGTCCCTTCACGCGTCTCAGGGGCCGAGGGAGGATATGATTTCTTCAGGTCTGACATCCTGTCCCCCCCCCCCCCGTTTTCGACTTGCAGGCAGTCCCGGCAAGTACCGATACCGCCGACTCCAAAAAAAGAGCCGCGTGCACAACTTCATATTCCCGCAGATGGATCCCGACCAAGTCTTCCTGATGCTGTTCGCTATCAAAGCCAACCGCAGGTTCGCCAAATTCATCGTGGGACTGGCCCCTCGCTCCTCGGACCTTGTGGTCAATAATGATCCGACGTACGAGATAGGTAAGAATAAATTTTATTTGTTCAAAACTAAGAACTATAGGGGCCTATTAAAGTCAAATAGAAACTCGCACTGTGTTCTGCTTTTTTGTTTCGCTTTTCATTATTATTATTATTATTATTCAACCCCTGCGTTCAGCATGAATGTTTTCAATCTTTCCATCAACATGTCCAGTGAGGTTTATTTGCTTGCAAAAAAAATTATCCTATCCCTTCAACTGCCTGCCTGCCTCCCACTTCCTCCCTCAATTCCTGCGTTCCTCCCTCCTTCCTCCTCTCCCTACCTGCCTCCCACCCCCTCTCTCCCTGCCTGCCTGCCTCCCTCCTTCCTTATCTCACTGTCTGTCTCCCCTTCCTGTCTTCCCCCTCTGCATGTCAGCCTCCCCTTCCTTCCCCTTCTGCATGTCAGCCTCCCTCTTCTTCTCCCCTCTACCCATCAATGGCACTCTACCAACCAACAAACCAGTCAACCACAAACCAACAGAACGAAAGTACGAACGGATAGGACCACGGACTCCCAAATCCCCTCCGAGCGTCCACGCCCAAAATAACCGGTCGGATCCTTTGCTTCCCCCCCCCCCGGGTCTCCTCAATCGTCCGCCCATACACGCAGTCATAGGTTCGGAGAACATGGTCGGCATCCGCATGTGTCCCGTCTGCGCCATCATCCACATCGTGCCCCAGCCCGACCTGATGGCCACCAGCGACTACTGGCGCCACCTGTGGCTGGCCTACCGCGACGGCCGCTTCGCCTTCGGCTTCCGGGGCAACCCGCCGCTGGTGCAGTGGAGCGCCCCCGCACCGCTGGGTCCCGTGCGGTGGCCCGTCGTGTCCATGAGTCGGGGCCTGTACGCCGACTGGGCCTTCAACACCTTCGCCTACGTCCAACTGTGCAAGCTTTGCGACGGGCCTTGATGAGGTATACAGGGCCTATATAGGTGCCCGTGTGTGGGGGAGCATGGAGGGGACACAGGAGATTGGTATTCGAGTCACACAATATCGAGGTCGAGTCCAAGCTCATAGGCCTATTCCTCGAGTCGAGTCGGAGTCCCCGAGTCGTCCAAGTCCGAGTTCCGCGTTACAGCAGTCAGGGCTCGAATCAAATAGATAATTATACACATGCATGCGTGTTATGGGGAAACCCGTTTCATTTCCCGACTCACATCTTCTAGAAATGGGCCTGCTAGCACAGCATATCAAATTATAAGATAAGATTGTCAAGGAAACCACTGTGAGAATGGCATTGCTTTCATCCGCTCGTATATCCGTAAGCCGCCATGCTAACGTGCGCAGTCCACCTTTGCCTAAACTCCGGTTGTCAGTTACAATTTCTACTAAAGTGTAAAGCACCCCATTATGCGAATACGAGACGTTAAAAGGACACTGAACGTCTGATGCTTTTACAAACGTCTTGACGAGTACCGGTAGGTAATTTATCCTCAAATTTGGAATGTCCGGAAATTGGGCCGTTTGTAAACGGTGTACATGTACAGTACTTGTGGCCATACAGGCTGGGTTTTATCCAGAGTTAAATTTTACATTTGTAAAAGGGTAATGTCTCACTTACACATGGCAGTGTTTTTTGTCAGAGCTGACACCGCATCTATCCAGACAAGTCATCTTTGGAGCACAACATCACGATCACAACTTCATCTTCCTCACGCGCGGCGGCCATGCACTGGATTAACGCGTCGCTAGCCCGTATAGCTGGAGCATGCGCAATGGTTATGCCATGCCTGCACGCAAATACCGCCCTCTTTTGTCGACGGCGAAAGGCCTGACCGGGCGCGGCAGAATGCAAAGGGCCTTTTCCAAAACCCGGCTTGGGCTTCGGCTCCGGATTCGTCTCTGTTATCCATCAGCGGAAAACACACGTTGGAGTTCTTTGTTGCAGTTAAAGCTTTGGAATTTTATATTTTTTCAAAATGTGTACCATTAAAAGAGACGAAGCCAAAGACCTCCCATTTGTATGCCTTTTAAAACGAACGAAATAAAGAAAGAAAAAGCCCGAGCCTGAGCGAAAGCCGTGTTTTGGAAAAGGGCCCCCAAGAACATATCAGTCTATTCAATGATATAATTGATGCATGAGACTTGTCTTATTGGCAAACATAGACGATCAAGTTGATCAACAAACTTAATCTTTCTCTCACATAACCAACGCACGAACAGTTCACTTCATGTTACAATCAGGAACTTATTGGAACAAACAATGCAGTGTGCTAATAAAAACAAATTTTTCAGAGAAAATCTATTTTTTTCTTTAAAACGTTTCAAAGAGAAGCACAGACTTAGGATTTCTTGTTCATGTAATTTTTATGTTACATAAAAAACAGTACATTTAGACGTCCTTTCCCATCCCAACCTACCCCAGTCCATCCTACACAACCCGACCCAACCCAATCCAACCCACCCCATCCCATACCAACATAACCCAAACCAATATAACTGAACCAAAACTATCCCATTCTACTGGAATGGGTTGGGTTGGGATTGGGTAGGATGGATTGCATCCTACCCAATCCCAACCCAACCCATTCTATCCTACCCCACCCCAAACAATTCAATCCATCCTAATCCAACCCATCCCTCTTATCCCAACCCAACCCATTCTGTCATTCCCCAGTCCATCCTACCCAGACCCAATCCACACAACCTATCCCACACCACCCCATCTCACCCCAAACCATCCCATCCCAACCAACCAGACCAAACCCATTCCATTCTACCCCAACCAAACCCAATCAAATATAACCCAACCTACCCCATCTCATCTTATTCCAACCCCAACCCATCCAAACCCAACCCATATCAACCCATCTCACCTCAAAATCATCCCATCCCATCCCATGCAACCAACCCATCCCACCCCAACTTTCTCCACCCTTATCCCACCAAATCCCACTCCAACCCCCACCCACTCTGTCCCAACTCTTACCTGCCCCCACCCCATCCAATCCCACTGAACGAACCCAAGCGCACTCCACTCGATCCAACGTGAGCCCACCCTAGCCCGACACCACCCAGTCCCCCCTAGCCCTCCAGGCATCAGGCGATGCTCTGCAGCCACTCCTCCACCATGTTCAGCTCGGCCTTGCTGCCGTCTGCCTCGCTGCCCTTGGCACTGCACTCGGCGAATGTGACAGAGATGGGGGCCAGGTGGGCAAACTGGAAGTCCTTGCCCCGCACGCCCAGATACACCTCCGCCCCTGTACCCCCAGAGGTGTCCGTACTGCCCAGACTGGCTGCTCGGGTCACCCGTAAAGTGTTTCTGAAGTGAATCAGAAGCAAAACACATACGAGTCAAAAACTTCTGCACTTCCCTAAACATTATGCCAACAATAGGGCATTGTCTATCATAGTCCGTTTACGAAATGAAGGCTTAGGCTTGGGATAAGGCTTTTGTCATATTCATCTTACTCTTTATAATTATGATATCACAGGCCTCTAAAAACAAGCGTTTGGCTCCAGTTTCTTGGGGAATACCATGTACCTATCAAGCCAACAACCCTTCAAATTTGGAAACAAACCACCACCAGGATTTTCAGGTTTTGTCAGATAAAGACGAAGCCTTAGCCTGAGCCTAAGCCTTCATTTCATATACGGCCCTAATGAACAATGGTAGTGGTGAAACCATAATCTTTTTCAAGATGCGGTTTGAGAAAGTCTGAGGTGGAAAGGGAGGGAGAGTGAAGAGGGAGATAGGGAGGAAGGTTGAGGGGAGGGAAGCAGGGATTGGGAAGGGAGGGAGAGAAGGAGGAAGTGAAGAGGAAAGGAGAGAGTGAGGGGAAGGAGGAAGGGAGGAGGGGGAGGGAGGGAGAAGAGGGGAGAGGAACAAGGGAAGGGAAGGAGGGAGGGAGACCGAGAGAAGGGAGGGAAGGAGTGATGGGAAAGGGAGGGAGAGAAGGAGGAAGTGAAAAGGAGAGAGTGAGGGGAAGGATGAAGGAAGGGAGAGAGGGAGAAGAGGGGGAGGAACAAGGGAATGGAAGGAGGAAGGGAGGGAGACCGAGAGGAGGGAGGGAAGGAGTGATGAGGAAGGGGAGAAGGGAAGGAGAGGGAAAGAGAGGTGGGAGGGGAGGGCAGTATGGAGGAAGAGAGGCAGGGGAGGGAGGCTGGGGAGGGAAGTAGGGACAAAGGGACTGAGGGCTGAGACAAGGGGAGGCGGAGAACCGAGGGCTCTCCCAACTCACATCTCCTTCTCCAGCTTCTCCTGGATCACCCTGCTGCTCTTAGCCATGGCAATGTCCTGCTTGTTGCAGGCCACCAGCACGGCCAGCTTGCGGCCACCCACGCCGGCCGCGCAGTCGCCCAGCAGCGTGTACAGAAACTCGGCCACCTCCTTCAGCTCATTCTGGACGGTGGCGCTGTCAATAACGAAAATCAGGCCCCTGCGAGGCGCGAGAGTGAAAAAAAAAAACAAGGGCGGGTCAGAGACGGCTTAGGTCGGCACAACGAGACTCTAGGTCCTTGTGTGGCTCTGAATATTTATTTTTTTTATTCTTCAGACAACCCACACTGTGCTCACACTCGCAGAGACTAATTTCTACACCTACTTCAGTTGGTACTGGGTGGAGGCCCTTCCGAAAGACGAGGATCAGACCCCTCCTAAGGTGCCGGGGGATTACAGAAGAGGTCAAGACAGGGATAGTTTTGTGGTGGCTCCGCAGAAGCAAAGTGTCTACGTGAGCTTGTGTGGTCTCTAAAACAAACGGCACTCGTTCCAGAAAAGCAATGTGCTCACAGATACCATTTGTACACTGCTTTCAAATGCTTACAGTAATGCAAAAATGTTGCAAAATAAACAAAAAATTGGAGGTTTTGATCCACCCACCTGGCCTGATTCTTGAACCGCTCCCAGAAGATGATGCGCTGCCGGTCGTTGCCCGGGAGGTCAATGACCTCCAGGGTCGTCGTTTTCCGGCCAGTCAGCTGATAGACGCCCAAGTTCTCCTTGATGGATGTGTAACTGTTGATGTACTTGTTGTGAACTAGCTGGGTTGGGGTAGGGGGATTTTTTTGGGGGGGAGGAGGGGGAGTTGGAGGTCAATGCATTTATTAGAAAATAATTAAATATCAATTGGAACAATTTGGGTATGGTTGTTAACCCAAAGGGTTGCGTCTATCCACAAAAGAAGTGTCTTTGAATTTAAGTCGATATTTCATTTGGGCATGATTTAAAGCTAAAGGGTTGCTTTAAAAAGAAATATCTCTGAATTGAAAGCAATATTTCCCCCCCCCCCCTAAAAAAAAAAAAATTAAAACAAAATCTTGTGAATCTAAAGGGGTTTTCACACTAGACAAAATCCCAGGGGATTTCTTGAAATTTACAGGGGAATTCTGTCGGTCTGTTCATACTACCAAAGAAATTCCCGGGGAAAAAAACTTGTTCCCGGGGAATATTTACCCCTGCTTGGGAGTAGGGTAGAAGGAGAAAACCCCGGGGTTTTACGTTTTCCCCGGAGAAAAACAACTAGTGTGAACGGCTTTCTATTTACCCCACCTGTTTGAGTCCATTTGGGAACATTTGAGGTCTCCGTTTACACATTCCCCGGGGATAGATTGCCAGTGTGAAACGACCGTGCAAAATCCCGGGAAACAAGTGTCCCCGGGAGTTACCAAAAATGGGTCCCGTGTGAACGGTTGCGAGGGGTGTTGGTGGGGTTAAAAAAAATTCCCTTGGATTTTGCCAGGGGATTTATTCCTCCGGGGATTGGCCGTGTTGAGGCAGGACTAGCCTACCACTTCATTCCCCACAGACCATCAAGGGCTTACTCGACTAAACAGGAGCGTCTTCCCAGCCTCGCAGACGCCCATGAGGAGCACATAGCGCTTGGTGCTTTTCCGCCGTGCCAGGAAAAATAGAACTGCAAGGACAACGGACAATAGTTTGCTCGTTTTTTAGAAGAACAAGTGTGGGGTAAAAGATTGACACGAACAAACAACAACAGTCAAACAAATAAAGGGAACAATTTATGAATGAAATGTGTGCAGAGAGTGCTGCTACCTGCATGCGCGCACAGTGTTTGCCGTTCTGTCACCAAGGGAATCTCCACTGATTTCTTCGAAACTACCCACTCAACATTCAGACAAAAAGTATGTTTTGTTGCTGGTAAATTCTGTGTGTTTCATTTCTGCCTTTTTCCCCCAATTTTTTTATTTAGAAAAAATCTCAACAATTCACGAACTTACAACTTTACGTGACTCACCATAGAGTTGTGCGATAAAAATTTGGCCAGTTTGTCAAATATACCCATGAATCCATGATACCTTGCGAGCATCAAAAACTCAAAAAGGTTTATTAAGGCAATAAGGGTGAGAGTACTAACTACTTAGTACTATTAACTAGTAATATTAATTAAGTGGGCCAGCCTATTAATATTAATTATTATATCAATTAATTAATTATTATTTTAATGTTTATTAATATTATTAATATTATTAAACTAAAAATAAATCTTGCCAAACTCATTTATTGAGCAAATTATGGTTGCTACCTCACACTGGCAATTTATATAGGGAAACCCTACTCTACATGCATGCTTAGTTAGGGATTCCTTAGTTAACTGCTATGCTGCTGAGTGCAGTGTATGAAAAGGGCAATGATTACAACATATGGTGAGTATTCCAGTGACTGCCACTCGGTCAATGACAATGACCATCTCACCATGCCCATGGATCACGACCACCTAGGCACCTACCCATCGTTAGCAACACAACAGCGACGGCCACCGCGATCCCGAGCAGCATAGGATCTGCCTTGGACAGTTCATTCTTCAGGACTCGGAACGTCTCCTCAAAGGAGTCCATAGGCCGCTTTTCCACCATCTTTCGCCGACCTGCCGTGTCCACAGAATCAGAAATCGCAGTGAAGTTTGTACACAACACATGTGGAGAGACTGGTACCCATTTGACCCCTGCCCTATTCCATTTTCTGCTTGTTCAGCACTTCTGGGTTTCAGACTCAGCGGTAGTTTCCAGTTCCTAGCTCACTAAAAAAATGCCGTGACAATACAAAATTGTTGCATGAAAATTAACAAAAGTGAGCAATTACTTAAAAAAAAGCATCAAATAATATCAAATGACCTTATAAAGAATACTTTAAAAACCTAAATAATACAATATTATACATTTAATAATAAATTTGTATTATTCAAAATAGAGAATTTGAAAGAGGTTAATTATATATTTTTATAAACCTAGGGAGTCTAAAATGGCGACTTACACAAGCTGAAGCATTTCGCTCGTTGCAAAACAAACATTAAACAATACAATCGTGTCACTGTCAGTGTCAGTGTGTTTTCGTTAATTTGCTGAGCTTTACTGTCGTAGTTGAAATCGTCCCCGATCTAATTATGCTTCCCGTCTCGCGATTGGCATTTCGTCTCGCCCTGGCGACCTCCAGGGGTTCGTTCTCCTGCGATAAGGTGAGATTCTGACACAGTTTGAGTTTGATCGTCACGAGTAACTTGGACCCCGATGGGGCTTTTGTTCTTGTTTTAAGTTTTAAATTAGTTACTGCTCATTTGTTGGCCCAAACTTAGTCCGAGTAACTTGGAACTTACAAGTCGCCTTTTTTGTTCTCTAAGTCACTCGTCTCTAGTCTAACTCTAGTGAGTGAAAGTCTTCCTAAGTTGAAAGTTCCATGATTAACGATTTTTCGACTACACCTCGGCCGAAATCATGAGATTTTACCTCGAAAACAGCCGTCCAACGCGCCGGCCACTACTTAGAGTTAGATTAATTATAGTTGAAAATCACTGATTCCATTACTGGTCACTCATTCATTGGTTTACTTTAGTTTATAGTTTTGGGAAAAAAAAGAGAAATTTCACCTCAGTGGATTGAGAATAGGTCTCTCCCGCCAGACGATCTGCAAAACGGCCATCTTTGATGCTAAACTGATTTGATGTTTCCAAATTGATGACGTCACACACAGCCCCACCACATACCTGGACCTGACAGCAATTCGACTTCCAGTTCTCAAGTACTGAAGTAGGGAGAAGAAATTAACCAAAACCTTGATTTCACATTTGAATTACCATGATGAAACTGAATTGCTTCATTCATCTTCACGGCTTTTTGCTTTTATTTTCCTCCTCTCTCCTCTTGCACGTACGTTGTTAGTGTTACCTTTGCCGGCATCTGAGCTGCACGGGCAATCAGGGTCACCTGTGCCATGCGGAGAGGCAGAGGTCATTCCATCAGCGAGTCAGCGCCGTGTTCCCCGGGCCGGCCCTGTCGCACCGTCTCTACTCCACCCAGGAGAAGGGATCCGGCAAGAAGGCTGGTGACAGCAAGTCGGTCAGTACTCAGTAGTAGCATCCACAGCTCAGATGGCACGCAAATTTAAGAGATAGGCTTACCTTCAGGGCGTAGTAACAAGCGCAGCGTGCTCGGTGCTTTGCCCGATTGCCCGCTGAGAACAAAGGCAGGCAGCTCGATGCGGGAATGGAACCCGTGACTCCTGATTCCTAGTGCAGACGTATTTTAACCACTCAGCCACCAAGCTGATCGAGGTCGCATGGCAGATTTTAATTTTCCACACGACCTCGAGAGTAGATGCTCAATGAATTACATTCTCCTCAACGCAAACATCATAATACATCTATGACATTTACAGTCGATTCCTGTTCTAACGAGGAAATTGCTCAAGTCTGACGGACCTCGTTATAACGGGAGTTGACTTTATTTGGTTTTTTTTTGGGGGGGGGGGTTGCAGTTTGTAGTCCATGTCCCTGTCCACAATGGAAAGGGCTGTTGAGGACCACCTGGTAAAAGGAAAACTTGTTGGAGAGAGGGTGCACCCTAGGTCCTACATAACCAGCATTGTATTTTGTAAGGGTCTTTGGCAGTCACGTCTTTGTTGTCTTCAGATTTGTGTACGCTGCAGTATCGATTGATTCTGTTTTATTTTGTTTCTTTTTCTTTTGTCTTAGCCGGTGACCTGGAAGACAGTCCTGGTGACCTTTGTGCTCGGAGGCAGTCTGCTCGCTAGCTTCAAGATTGCTCAGCGCAAGAAAAAACTCGGTATACATCTGGACAGATGGGAAGAATTTAGTTTAAGCTTAGTTAGTGCTTTGTAGAGATATTGAGATATGGAAGTTAAGATTTGATTGCTTAAAGATTGTTTGGATTGTATGGAAAAGACACTTATATTCAAAGAAAGATAGAGTGCAAAAGGTGTCGAGGAAGGCCATGCTCAGCATCACAGTCCGTTTGCGAAATGAAGGCGTAGGGTTTGGCTTATAGTCTTATTTGTCACAGGCATCTAGAAACAAGCGTTTGGCCCCAGTTTCTTTGGGAGTGGTCTGTACTTATAAAGCCAATAAACCTACAAATTCAGGGACAAACTACAACCTGGATTTTCAGGTTTTGTCAGATGGAGACAAAGCTTGAGCCTGTACCTGATCCGTGGATCTGTAAAGCCTCATAGTTTCAAGATATAAAGAAGACTAGAGTCCTGACTGAGTTACTCAGCTGCATCTTATCTGGCAGCTGATGGGGATGGTTGAGGTGATTTCATTGATGTCACAACAGCGCAGCACGTGCCAACTGACTTGAGAGATAGACAGACAGATCAGGTGATATCTTCACATTTCATTATGGCTCATTATGACTTATGTCCCAGTGGAAGATATTACACGACTTAGGTTTCAAAAATTTAAAGGGCCTGACGTTTCGATCCTAGCAGGACCTTTCTCAAAGGCAAAGATATCTTAGGTTGGAAATTTTCTCAATTTTGTTTGGTTCATTGCTTCATTGTAATGAAGTTGCATGCTCGAATTTTTTTGTTTCCCTGTTTTTTTTTCTTTCAGAAATTGAGAAGGAGCGGTCAAAGGCCTTGGGCAAGGCGTCGATAGGAGGGCCGTTCTCATTGGTGGATCACACGGGCAAGGCCAAGACAGACAAGGACT
This sequence comes from Luidia sarsii, assembly GCA_949987565.1. Classification (NCBI taxonomy): domain Eukaryota; kingdom Metazoa; phylum Echinodermata; class Asteroidea; order Paxillosida; family Luidiidae; genus Luidia; species Luidia sarsii. Next base: position 14,678,854 of record OX465115.1, read on the forward strand.
ACCTCGGCCAATGGGTGCTCCTGTACTTTGGCTTCACGCACTGTCCGGACATCTGCCCCGACGAGCTGGAGAAGATGATCTCGGCCGTGAAAAAAATCAGTGAGGGAACGAACATTTGTCTGCTCACATATTTGGTTTTAAAAGTGCCTGTGTCTGTCTCTTTTGTTCCTCTTGCTGGTCAATTTATCTCTACTTCTAATCATGTTCTTCCATTCTCCCCCTCCATTCCTCCATCCATCTCTTCCTTCATTCCTCCATTTCCTCTTTTCTTCCACTCCTCTATTCCTCAGTTGCTCTTCTCCACTCTTGTATTCATGTTTCTTCTTTGTTCTTCTATTTCTCTCTCTACTCATCCATTCCTATGTTCCTTCACACTTTGATTCCGTTACTCCACTTTTCCTCCACGTCTCTGTTGGTCTGTTTCTCCATTCCTCTGTCCGTCCTTCATTTTCTTGTTCCTCCTATTATTTGTTTCTTCCTCTGTTAGTTTGAGAATTGACGAGCTTGAATTAGTACTTTCCTGGGTCATTTGACGTTGTGTTGATGATGTCTGCCAAAAGTCAAGCACCAATTTTTTACGGTGTGCTTCTTCTTTTTATCTCCCACGCCAGACGACAGTCGCAACCTCCCAGATGTCACCCCGTTATTTATCTCCATTGACCCCGAGAGGGACACAGTAGAAGTCATGGCGGAGTATGTCAAAGGTAGCGTGTGGTTCCAGCCCAGCTTGATAGACGTTTCATCCACACGTCTGTTAGAATTTGAAATACCGTAGTCTCCCTGACCATGTCGTTGGTACAATCTCCTGCTCTGGTCTTCAAGCCCTCAAAGGCCGACAACATAAATTTCTAAAATTTAGTGGGCCTGACGTTTCGATCCTAGCAGGACCTTTCTCAAATTCCTGCTCACAAAATTAACCAAATTTGTTTATCCTTTATTTTTACCATCACTATTTATAAGTTATCTGGGGTGAGATGCTGTGGACCATTGATTGGCCTTCAAGAATTTGTTATGATATTCTTAAGGGCTATTGTTCACAAAGCGTTTTATATACGAAAAAAAAAAAAAAAAATCAAGAGTGATTAGCTGATTAGAATGTGGAGTGTCATCTATTAAAATTCCCTGACCTTTTTATCTTTGGGGTTCAGATTGGTGTTGTTCTTTTGTGACCTGCCCTTTCACATTTCCGCTATTCCTGCAGAGTTCTACCCGGGCCTGATAGGCCTGACCGGCCCCAAGGAGCAGGTGGAAGACGCGGCCAGGAACTACCGCATCTACCACAGCCAGGGACCCAAGGACGAGGATAACGACTACATCGTAAGTCTCATTCCACCGAGGGCTTTGCCCTGCTCCACGTAATCAGCACTGAATGCCCAGCGCTTTTTTCTGGCAGCTCAGTCGGGATTTGTACCCACGACTCATGCTTTCTAATGCGGACGTCTTAACCACTTGACCACCACGCGGGGTTGAATCCCGCCCGAGCTGTCAGAAGCAATTCCGTGAACTGCCGTATAACTGCCGTATATCACCAGGGATCCCCTCCCACTTTGACTTGAATTGAAAAAGCTGCATCCACTTTGTGTGATCCCAGAGCTGCTGTGGTCAGGTTTACAACTGAATGAAAGCAGGGGGGGGCATTTTGTTTTCAGTTCATTTTATAAATAAAAAAAAAATAATAAAAAATAATAATAATTTCAAAGGGTGCTAAACTCACCGACTATGGCGAGTTCTGTGCTGAAATTCCCATCGAATCACAGGACAGTGGATTATTTTTATTTTTTGTTTTGATTATTTTTAATTTTTTTGTGTGGATGTTTTCTGTGCATTTTCTGCAGGTGGACCACTCCATCATCATGTACCTGCTGAATCCCGAGGGCCAGTTTGTGGACTACTTCGGCCAGAACAAGACGGACGAGCAGCTGGCCGGAGGCATCGCTCACCACATGCGCAGGCACAAGCAGCTGCATGAATAGGACCCCCCTATCCCACATCACACACACACACACACAGCGGCTACCACTCCAAACTCAACACCCCCGGTCACAATCATAGACATGTGTATACAACTATATCATATATAACATCTATTAGAAACGACATGGGGGGACCCAACTAGCTTCAAAGTATGGGCAGACGTAAAGAGCATCCCCCCTCCCCCCCCGAGTAAAATTGTAAAATTTGCAATAGACTTCTCGATTATAAATTATCTGAATCCTAAAAAGAGACAATTTGATCCTTGCGGGATTTTTCTGAAAGGGAGAAGTATAGACATTCAACCCACCTGTGATCAGCATTTCTTGTTCTGTCAAACAGAAAATGGAGGCAGTTTTAACTCTCTTTTTTTGGGGGGGGGGGGGTTCACATAGAGCCTGCAAGAAAAATGAAATAAACAATTCTTGAAAATCAATTATTTGTGGTTGAGTCACAAGTCATGAAGTTCTAGTGCGAGTCCACATTGACTCATTGGAGTCCTTCGTCATTGTGACTCGTGTGAGTCCTTTGTCATTGTGACTCGTTCGAGTCCTTTGTCATTTGAGTCATAGGAGTCCTTTGTCATTTGAGTCATTGGAGTCCTTTGTCATTTGAGTCATTAGAGTCCTTTGTCATTGTGACTCGTGAGTCCTTTGTCATTTGAGTCATTGGAGTCCTTTGTCATTTGAGTCATGAGAGTCCTTTGTCATTGTGACTCGTGAGTCCTTCGTCGTTGTGACTCGTTTGAGTCCTTTGTCATTTGAGTCATTGGAGTCCTTTGTCATTTGAGTCATGAGAGTCCTTTGTCATTGTGACTCGTGAGTCCTTCGTCATTGTGACTCGTTTAAGTCCTTTGTCATTTGAGTCATTGGAGTCCTTTGTCATTTGAGTCATTAGAGTCCTTCGTCATTGTGACTCGTTTGAGTCCTTTGTCATTGTGAGTCCATTTCAGTCCTTTGTCATTGTGACTCATTGGAACCATTTCTCATCGTGACTTAATTCTATAAGTCATTTGTCATTGTGACTCATTTGAGTCTATTGTCGTGACTCGGGTCCGAGTTTGAAATTGTTGATCGTTTGAAATTTTCAGTCAATTTCATGTCCCTATGAGTCACAATGTTAACAATACATGTTTATCTTCAACAAAGTGATGGTATTCTTTACAGAGTTATTCTTTACAATAAAGCCAGAGTACTTTCTAAAGAATGAATGCAATCTTAAATCCAAATATGAGAGAAAGGAAAAAAAATACAGCTATGAGATTTTGCTTAATGCCAAAAGAATGCCTTTATTCATTAACGAGCAGCTCTAGGAATAAATTAACCCGCCTCTGTTACACCGGCAGAATCAAAGACCAAAATAGCTCCGAGCATATGAAGAGTCAACCTCCAAAATAAATATGAATATATTTCCTCGGTAATCAGACTGCTGTTGTAATATGTCAAACAAACTGACAACCCACTCTTTTAATGGATCCATAGAAAGGTCAACTTTCTCATTCACGGATTTTACAGTTTACTTTAAGAAAGTGTATGTGCTTCACTTCAGAGGAAGTGGTCACGGAGTGTCTCGGAAATTAACCCTTCATATCCTGAGCTGAGCTGCAATGAAAACAAAACAAACAAAGATAAACATTTCATCTGGTGAGTTCTACTATACAATGTGAATTGAATAAATTGGTGGGAACTATTTGATTTACAAACGTCAATCTCAATTACCGGTAGTCCCCCCACATTAATGCCCGTGCGAAATATAAAAAGGACAATGAGTAGAATTTTTAGAGGCAAGGAAATAGACTGCATCAGGATTTGAACCACTCTAGTTTTTAACACACAAGTGTCCAACCATCTGACCTATGTGGTCCTCCAGATAGAGGGGGGGGGGTTTCCCAAATAACTAACTATCTTTTGAATACTGGCAATGAGGGCATGGTTTACAAACACCTTTCTCAGCAGTTTCAACAACTGCTTTAGTCTGTGATCAAATCTAGAATCAAAATCGCTTCACTGAAATCATTTTTTTAAAGTGTAATTTCCAGAGAAAACCGGAATTTAATTCCAATCATCTCCCCAATAAAAACTGTTATTTTCTGTGTTGAAAGGGAGTGCGTTTCAGTATATCAAATCTTTAAAGAGAAATGGTACAACCAGGTTTCTTCCTACAACGTTGGCCAAGAAATTTCCCATAGAATATACATCAGTCCGCAGTAAAGACCAAAGTATAGAAATACACACATTGTGCTGAAAGGTTATTTCATGAAAGTCACCAGCAAATAAAAATGTGGAAAAAGAATACTGGTAGTTAAGATAAACAACGGAAAATGCATCCATTTGTTGTATTTGACAATCATCAAACAGCACTCTGTGAGTCCGTGCACAGCCAGTTTGCACTGGACCACTTTTCAAAGACAGCCATGCAGGATTTCTTTTTCTAAATGTGCCCTTTTCAAAACAATAAATACCTGTGAAATAAATCGATTAGAATACACTATGTACGAGTCAAACCTGGCACAATTAAACTTTGGTGTGGCTTTTGTCATGCTACAAATTGTTAACGGAAAGGGGAAGAGTCTTTGTTCTAAATAAAACTTGGACAATAGAGGTGCCCGGATTGGGAGGGCCCGGCGCATAGCAAATTAGCAACACAACCGGCACACTCCAAATTCGGAAGGTCCTGGCATGAAGTGGTTAAATGAAAGTTCCATTCACTCACTTCCGGTAGAGTGTATGCAAAGGCTGCCGTGAGACGCGACAAGAAAGATTTCAGACTTGTGACTTCAGACAAATTGGAAAATATATATATAAAAAAAGGGAAAGACAATATACTTGGATAAACGTAAAGTGCTTGTAGCGTCCCTGTTGATAATCTGAATGGTACATAAGTCAGTATCTAAGGTGCAAGTAAAATAAACCAACATAAGCAATAGACACAAAGAAAATAACAGCATATCTACCAGGTGATGACAAATTTGTGTGACCTTTAACTGCGTGTCAAAATCGTTACCAAGCAGACTGCATGTTTTCAGCAGGCAATCGGGCAAAGCTCTGAGCGCACGGTACTTATTACGTTGAGTAGGGCAAACTCATTATTAAAATAACATTCATCTGGACGATCTAAAATAATTCAGACTTGATGACCTTGAATAGTGGCCTTTGTGCGCAAATTTGTGTCGACCTTGGAGAATAATAACAACACGAGCATTGAATTTAAAAGACTGACCAGTTGGGAAGACGGCATGAGCTTTCAAGGCCATAAGTACTTCATTTGTTGCCATTTCTGCCATGAAAGCTTAGGTACTCTTCCCATCTGGTTTGTCTATAGCCTAACACTTTGTCAAGCAAACACGGCTGTAAAAGATAGGAAGGTTTGCGCGGTGGAAGTACCAAGTGGAAGGTTTGCGGTGACACCATGTGACATCTCTTTCGAGGCGGAGTGGTGGCTCTGAAAAGAGCCGGTAACTCAGGCTAGATAAGACTTGAAGGTTTGCACGGTGGAAGTACCAAGTGGAAGGTGTGCAGTGACACTATTATTTCTGTTCAGTCTACAAGTGAGTACAGCTCATCAGTCGACCAGTGGTCAATTTCACAGAGCTCCTTAAGCACTCAAATTTCCTTTGAGCGCAAAAAAGTCAAGATTCATAGGATCACCTTGCCAACCTGGGGTCGATTTCACTAAACTCGTCGTAACATACGATCAATCGCAAGGCGATGAGTGAAGCACAGAAACCACACAGGCCTACCGCAACTTACAATGGATTACCCATCGTAAGTTCAGTTACGATGCATCGTAAGGTTTTGTGAAATCCATCCCAGAACTTCACTGTTATTTCACGGCAAGTGAGAATTGGGCAGCAAATGTCAAAAGCAATTGGAATCGCATTGACAGTGGGGGGAGGGGAGGAGGGGTTCGTAGTCCCGTTTACATGAGGTAGACGTTTTCACGCTTGTGCCGATGCCTTCTCCTCCTCCTTCTGGTCGGCGATCTTGAGCTTCTTGGAGCAGACCTCCTCGTCCAGGTCCGGTCCCTGGGTCTCCTCGCGACGCCGCTGCTCCCGGCGAGCCAGCATGCGCTCCAGCAGCTCAAAGAGCAGGAAGTCGTCGCGGATGTAGTCGTTGTTGACCAGGTTGACCAGGTAGAAGGTGTCGTGGATGTGGGAGATGATCTGGCGGGAGACCGAGCTCTCCGGGTACAGGTGACCCCACTGCTCCTTCCACAGACCGAAGGCCTCGTCCTAAACACAGGGGGTGGCAGAAAGCCAAACAGGGAGAGAAAAGAAAGAGAGCCTGCGTTGGCCATTACAATATCTTACCGCCAACAAGTCCCGTGTACACGGCTTGTGTGTGGGAATAGCCTTCCTGACCACATTGTCAGCGCAATATCACTATCTGGACAGGAATCCTTCAAGAATTAGTTAGTCGTCAAATTCTCTTTACTCTCCTCAACAAGACCCATTCCACTGTACGTGTCTGGAACAGTCTTTCTGATCACATCATTGGCAAGATATCAATATCTGGCATTGACCCTTTCATGAGACAGTTGGCCGTCACAATATCTTTACTCCCAAACCTTTCATGAGACGGTTGGCTGTCACAATCTCTTTATTCCCAAACCTTTCATGAGACGGTTGGCTGTCACAATCTCTTTACTCCCAAACCTTTCATGAGACGGTTGGCCATCACAATTTCTTACTCAAAAACCTTTCATAAGATGGTTGGCTGTCACAATATCTTTACTCCCAAACCTTTCATGAGACGGTTGGCTATCACAATTTTTTACTCCCAAACCTTTCATTAGACGGTTGGCTGTCACAATCTCTTTACTCCCAAACCTTTCATGAGACGGTTGGCCATCACAATTTCTTACTCAAAAACCTTTCATAAGACGGTTGGCTGTCACAATATCTTTACTCCCAAACCTTTCATGAGACGGTTGGCTATCACAATTTTTTACTCCCAAACCTTTCATTAGACGGTTGGCTGTCACAATCTCTTTACTCCCAAACCTTTCATGAGCCGGTTGGCTGTCACCATCTCAAACTTCATTTTTCAGTTCCCATGGAAATCTTTCCTAATCCTTCAAATCACAGGACAATAAGATAAACTACAAGACTAATTCTATGCTTAGCAACCGTTACATCGTGATTCTCACCCGGGACTCTCAGTGGCCTTCACCTGCTGTTAAACAAATACTGTTTAATGACATCATCATTTTAAGAAAACCACACATCGACTGAACCGTGTTCAATGTAAACAAAATGAAATGGTCGGTTGGTGAAAAGGCTGAAAGACAACACATGGTAAAAGGTGGCAACTTGTACGCATTATTCTATTGTAAGGCCAAAAAGGCCCAAATGGACTTGAACTCTGAGCAACCAATGATGAACATGTTCGACTCCCAGAACCTGGGACCAAAATCTAGTTCGATCTGCGAGGACAAAAGTGCTTGGCATGACAAGTCATAAAAAGCAAGAGTGGTTGACGTCACGAACATGAACGAGGGCTTTTGAAATGTAGGATTTTGATCGGTAACAGTATAGATGCTGGATGCACAGTGTAGATAGGGATAGTCGGAGAGATTGGGGGAGGTGTAGGCTGGGTGTGAAGGTGTGGGATGGTAGGGATAGGCAGTAAGACACGGATGCATAGGAGTAGGTGTGCAGGTGCCTGATGGAAGACACAGGTGCAGGTGCATATGGAGGGAGGGGGGGGGAGTGGTAGGTGCAGCGATCTATAGGTAGGCGGTGATCCCATAAAGCATGGATGTGTAGGGGCATGCGGGATTCGAACCCACGGCCTGTGCGATCTCAGAGGAACGCACGCTCTGACCAAGCTGAGCTAATGTCCCTTTCACCACACATATGGGAACCAATAAGGGGGAGGGGGGAGGTGGGAAGGGAAGGGGAGGGAAGGGAGGAGTGGGGAGGAGAGAGGAGAGAGGAGGTCAAGAAGAGATAAGAATGGAGACAAGTCATGAGATATGAATGGCCGAAGATGGAGTAAAAGCTAGTAAAATGGACCGAGATCAGATAAAATGAGAAGTCAGGTAGGAAGGAAGGGATCAAAGAAAGGAAGATGAGAGGGAAAACCTTAAAGGGAAAGGGAGGGGAGAGGAGGTGTGAGAGGAGAGGGGACATGAGAGAGGAGGAGAGAGGAGGGGAGGGGAGGGGAGAGGAGAGGAGAGGAGGGGAGAGGAGCGGAGAGGAGCAGAGAGGAGCGGAGCAGAGAGGAGCGGAGAGGAGAGGAGAGGAGAGGAGAGGAGAGGAGAGGAGAGGAGAGGAGAGGAGAGGAGAGGAGAGGAGAGGAGAGGAGAGGAGAGGAGAGGAGAGGAGAGGAGAGGAGAGGAGAGGAGAGGAGAGGAGAGGAGAGACTGTTTACCAGTGAGTAGTAATTACCATCTGCCACCAAGTGACTGATACAGGTAGTCCACAGTTGAACCTGTAAATTGTAGCTCTTCCCTTACCAGTGGGTGGTGATTACCAACTACCACCCAGTCCATCCCTCTCCAAAAAAGTCTCACCCCAGAAAATCTTAGCAAGTGGGTCTGCCCCCTGGATTACTAAGAGCCAGCTGGTTTGAGTGTCTTCGTCCGTGGGTAGGTGTTGTGCTGCCGTACATCCTAGTGCTAGTGATTGTGTTGGAAATTGCACAGTGGGTATAGAGTGTGGTCAGGCAGTATGAGGGTGTGAGCAATGGGAGATACAGTACATGTAGATTAGAAGAAAAAGCATTCATGTCAATAACCGATGAACGAACAGAGAAAGAGCATTTGGCTGGACTGGGATATCAATCTCGCATGCACAGGCTATCACCACCACACTGAGCTGCCACTCGCGGAGTGGCTCTAGATTTGATTTACAAAGATCTTCTGAGCTGATTTCCTTTCCTTTGTAATTAAAAAATGCAATCCTGGAGCTTCAAGTACGTACATATATGATATTTTTCATTGGTTTATTCATTTTTATATTTCCACCAAGCACTTTTGATTGGATCGAGCGTTAAGCGTCTTGCTCCATTCACTGGACTACTTCTATCAACGAGACAATCTTACAACAATCTGCAAACATGCAACAGACGCATGCCAGGGACGCATTCTGCGATTCAACGAGCAAAGTTGTGAGGGGTAGAGTTGAGGGGTAGAGTTGAGGGGTAGAGTTGAGGGGTAGAGTAAAGGGGCTAGAGTTAAGGGGCTAGAGTTGAGGGGTAGAGTTGAGGGGTAGAGTTGAGGGGTAGAGTTGAGGGGTAGAGTTGAGGGGTAGAGTAAAGGGGCTAGAGTTGAGGGGTAGAGTTGAGGGGTAGAGTTGAGGGGTAGAGTTGAGGGGTAGAGTTGATTGGCTAGAGTTGAGGGCTAGAGTGTAGGGCTAGAGTTGAGGGCTAGAGTTGAGGGCTAGAGTTGAGGGCTAGAGTTGAGGGGCTAGAGTTGAGGGGCTAGAGTTGAGGGGTAGATTTGAGGGGCTAGAGTTGAGGGCTAGAGTAAAGGGGCTAGAGTTGAGGGGTAGAGTTGAGGGGTAGAGTTGAGGGGCTAGAGTTGAGGGCTAGAGTAAAGGGGCTAGAGTTGAGGGGTAGAGTTGAGGGGTAGAGTTGAGGGGCTAGAGTTGAGGGCTAGAGTTGAGGGGTAGAGTTGAGGGCTAGAGTTGAGGGGCTAGAGTTGAGGGCTAGAGTTGAGGGGCTAGAGATGAGTGGCTAGAGTGGTCAACCGTACGATCGGACTGGTGAGGTACGTACCTTCCAGACCATGAAGCTGACTGGATCCACCACGGTGGGCTGGACGATCTCGGCGCCGGGGAACACGCCCCAGGTGACGGCGATGGGCTGGTAGCGGTCTGTGTTGGTGATGTCCTCCTTGCCCTGCAAAGATTGGAAAGGGGGCCGAGGGGGGCAGGGGAGGGGTCAGGGGTCAGTCCAAAGCTTATCCCATAGCTACCAACCTATCTTAAAGGAAATTAGGAATACTTGTTAAAAAAAGAGGAATCACAGAGCAAACTACGTAGGGATGAATATGTATTTCCATGCCAAAAATCGGAATCTGAAAGTGAAAAAAAATTACCAAAAAAGACCAACGATTCCTACAAAATAGGAATGTTATCCATGGTCAAACAGAGAAGGGGACTTAGTTTTCAAAAGACGGCACTCCTGTGAAGAGTGACTGTCTTGTCTCGTAGCTGTACTTCTACTCCTCCAAATATGGCTTAAAACATGGCGCCACCGCAAACTCGCCACGTTGCGATTCCACCATGTTTTCTCCACTTGAACTTGTTTTGTCATGGACGGGTAGGCTGACTCACGTTGTGGTTGACCACGTGGTAGGTAACGTTGGGATAATCCCTCAGGACGTCCAGCAAGGCGGCCACATTCTCCCTGGAGGTGAAGAACTCCAGGTAGGCCTGTCAACGGGGAAGGATTACAATTTAGACTGCTAGACGTAAACAGGGGCCAATATGCCCTGGAGTGCAGTTTTGCGGTTTTTTCCTCCGTCATTGCAAGAGACTGAGGTGTCAACTGATTTTTCTCAATGAGACGGGCTGGCATATTGTGCACACGCTAGCCAGATGTTCCATGGGCCCCCCGAGTTGAACAGAGCTACGCTGGTAGACCCTGGTGCATGAACCAGAGGTTCAAATCCCTGAGTCTGATAGATTGACAGGCATGCAACTCTTGAATTGTAAAAAAAAAGAGGAAAATGTCTGAATGAAACTCCGAGCGCAAAGCACGAAGCCCTTACGGCGTGGGGTTTGGATTCTAGATGCTCTGTGGTGCATTCTGAGCAGTTTTGGACCACTTATGACTTTAAGCTGAGTGACATACATGTATTTTAACCTTTTTCAAGGCATACACCCAGAAAATTGAATTTTTGTTTACACAAAATGAAAAGTAAACATCAAAGTTTTTTGCCTGATCTCAGCATGTGTTTTAAATAATAGTTAGGGGAGAAGAAATATCAATTAAAAAAAAATTAAAAATTTGTTTTTTGGTTTTTCTTTTTTTATTTATTATAATTTTTATCGGATTAAATTTTTTTTACGGCCGAATTAAAAAAAAACCGCGGAAATCCGCGGAAAAGTTGCATGCCTGAATTGAGGAAGGTGCAATGGATGACCACGCAACTGGCCCCTCTCGATCCTCCTTGTTCTCTGCCACTCTTCAAAGACCTCAACTGAGGTCCTTTCCCTTTGAGAAAGGTCCTGCTACATCTAGGATCCAAATGTCAGGCCCTATAACTTTTGAGATTGATTTACTTCACAAGCTTTTTTTGTTACTGTAGGGCACATCATTCGTAAAAAGTAAATTCTTGAATGCTGGTCTTACCTTCTGGTAGACGTAGCCATTGTGAGCCCCCCAACCCACTACGGGATCGGAGGAGGGGGCGCCGTTGACACTGGGCTGGGAGTTGATGGTCAGGATGCCGCGCTTGTTGATGGAAATCAGCCGGTCCCTCAGGCGCGAGGTTTCCGGCGCCAGCTCGTCATCGTTCCACGGCGTGTTCTTCACCTACACGGAGAGCAACAGAGAGAAACCAGGGTCTTCCTCTGACTCTGAGAAAGGTCCCGCTAGGTCCTGTCTTTGAGAGTCTCTCAGAATCTTCGGCCCAGAATCTCAAGCATCTGTAAGAGTCTTCAGTGCCTCTCAGAATCTTCAGTTTCTGTTAAGCATCTCTAGGAACCTCCAGCTAGTATTGATTTTTTTTTCTCAGAATCTTAAGCTCGGAATCTTGAGAATCACAAAATCCTCGGTTCCTTGGAATTTTAAATTTCTCTCAGAATCTTCTGGTGAGGAGCCTTTAAGAGTCTCTTAGAATCAATAGCTTCTCTCAGAATTTTCAACCAAGCATCGTAAGAATCATCTTTTAGGGTCTAAAAGTCTCGGCGAGGAATCTTTGCCGCGGCTTTTTCATAGCTGACCCCTCAGCCTCCCCGCCGTACCTTATGGCCGTATCTGTTGGGCTCGCCGTTCAGGTAGCACTTGAAGACCTCAAAGACGTCCTCCTGGCAGGCCAGGTCCTCCCCCCACATCTTCTGCAGCTCCTCCCGCGACGACTTACTCTTCAGGTAGAAGAGATGGTAGTCCTTAAGGTCGCCGAAGGCCGGCGAGGACGAGTCGCCCCAGCGGCCGTTGGGGAAGTCGTCCCACTCCTTGGTCCTGCGTGCGCGGCAAAGTCAAACCTCCCGAAATTCAGCACGGTCGGGCAGCGCTATACAACTCGAGTCTCATTTTCAATAACTCGACTATTTTGACACCCCACGGCAAACCCAGACAGTTCCCGCAAAGAGTGAAATGCACATAAAGCAGGAAAATACTCAAAAATCAGTCATGATTTTGAAAAACAGATTTTGACGGATTGTTATTCCTTAATTCATAAATTATATGTCATTTGAATTATATGTAAATTATATGTCATTTGAAAGCTCATAAACTACTCCATTTCATGAGGGGAAAAAGTCAATTTTCGGTTTTCCCAGAAAGTGCCTGGTTTAGGCATGGGGTATCACAATTAAGGGCTGGATAGCTCAAAATGGTAAGAGCACCGGTACGGAAATCCAGGGGTTTCGGGTTCAAGTCCGGGTCAAGTCCAAGTTTTCTTTTCCATTTTTCAAAAAGAATTCAAAAAGAAAGTTCCCAGTCCGTTTTTAGTGAACAACTAATTCAGACTTGAAACTAGACACAACTTGCCTGACCCACGGCCCACTGGATCGGAAAACAAATCTAAAGGATTGTTCACTCCCACCCCCCTCCCCCGATGAACCCACCTGTGGATGTAGCTCTTGGGGCGGGCGGCCCAGAAGATGGGCCGGACGTCCTCCCTGGTGCGCATGTGGTTAGCGGTGGTCTTCCAGGGCAGGGGGCGGCGGACCGGGTCCTCGTTCCACAGGCCCAGCTGCTTGAGCACCTCGATGCTGGCCACCTCGCGGTTCAGCGTGTAGATGTGCAGGCCGTGGACGTCCCCACTGCGCAGAGAGAGAGCAGAGTCCGCAAAGCATAGACAAATTACAGCGCGATGTCATTACGTGACTTAAAGTCGGTATTCCGGTGATGTCTTGGCTACAAACTCCGGAATATTCTTAATAGATTTTGAGAAATAAAAGCATTGATTTAACAAACAAGTGCAACAAGCATCATGTATATTACAATAGTTTTGACTCATATTAGGCCACTGGACCAGTGTTACCTTCAAACCCCGGGGGAGATGGGGGATTGAGGGGGATAGGACTTGCCTCTCAAACATTTCCTTGCACATGGTGACGGCCTGATGGATGCCATAGTTGCGGATGGCGGCGTCGTTGTCCTTGATGGGCTCAATCACCTTCAGGATCTCCTCTGGCACGTCCAGCTTGGACAGTTTGACCAGGCTCCTCAGCGAGGTGTACCCCTGAGACGAGACGACACAAAGGGCAGGGCAGAGAAGGAGGGGGACAAAAAATTAATAAAAAAAATAAAAAATGGTTTGAGCTACATAAATTAATGCAAAAGTGTTGCAAACTGTTGACTGATTTATATATAACCAAAATTAAACCAAAAATTAGGGGGTCTGACGATTGAAAAGCGGCAGAACCTTTCTCGTGGGCACAATGGCAGGGACAGCAGACAGGAATGGGAAGAAGTCATGAGATAAGGATGGCAGAAGTAAAAAAAGAGTGAGAGTGAGAGGAAAGGAGAGGTGCAGCTTACCTGGATGGGCATGACGCCCGGTATGATGGGCACAGTGATGCCAATGGCCCGGCAGTCCTTGTAGAACTTCAGGAACTCCTTGGCGCTGAAGAAGAGCTGCGTGATGATGAAGTCGGCTCCAGCGTCCACCTTCATCTTCAGGTACTTGAGGTCCTCCTCGTAGGTCTCCGCCTCGGGGTGACCTCCAGGGTAACCTAGACAGGGGTCGTGTCATCAACCCCAGAAAAAAATAATGATGGAGCCAACCATAGTAAGTTTAGCTACACTGCTAGAAAGAAACAAAATTAAATTGATTCCAATCGATCAATCATTCCGGTACGCAAAATTAGAACTTTGCAAGCTTTAATACTGACTTAATTGACCAAAAAAGCAAACATCAAAAATTAAGAGGGCCGGACGTTTCGATCCTAGCAGGACCTTCCTCAAAGGCAGAGGATTCTCAGATCTTGCTAAAGGAATGTTATTTTGATGCGTTCAACTTTTCCTGGCAAGTTTTGGAGACACGTGGCCAGGGTGGCCTATAAAAACTGTCACGTGGACCACGCCGCACATCCACAGTTTATAGTGGAACCCTTGTTCTCGGGAGCCACCCACCTGCAACGCAGATGGAGAAGTGGTCGCCAAACGTCTGCCGGATGTGCTTGACAAGGTCAAGGGCGTAGCTGAAGGCCTCGTCTGTGTTGGGCTTCTCCCACTGCAGATCCCCGGGCACATCTAAACAAACAGATGCCGTAAAGACCAGGGGAAAAAAACCAAAGTGTACGGCCATCAGACAGAGAGGAAACATTTCGGATGAGAATGACCAGGGGAGCGTTTCCTAGAGCTGCTTAGAGGTCCCACAGCTAGGACAGACAAGTGTGGATCTACGATTATTTTAAGTGGGAATAAGAGCATCTAGGGTATTTTGAAGATGGTTGAAGACTTTTATGAAGCTTTTGATGTTGTAAAAAAAAAATTGGAAACTGCATTCTATGGAGGATTGCTGACTAGAAGTAGTTTGGTCAAATAAATACCAAACAAACTTTTTCTTTTTTTCTTTGCCATTTTTCTTTGCCAAAATGAAAATCCGCACCATCGAAGAGAAATGGCACAACAATACAAATCTGTCTGTATTCAGTGACTGAAAGAAAAACAAAATAATGAAAGGAAATACAGGACACCGGAGGTTCTATGTCTGTTTGCAACAGAGCATCTAGGGCTTATCCTGCAAAGAATCTTCCCATTCTGCAATTGCAATTCTGGCACAATAACTAACTGTCCACCAAGGTTTATTAGAGAAGCTGCGGAGATCAAATTCACCCATCACACTATCCAAGAGAAAAGTTTCCAACCAAGTGAAATATCAGCCTTTTGGACATTCTTTCCACAGTTTTCTGACCCCCTGCTTACTTTCAAATGCTCATTGGTGTACTGATGCACACACAGTACAACAAAGATGGTAGCCTGAATCCATCATTTTTGCCATTTGGAAAAATACCCACAGTCGAGTGCATTTCAAAAGCATTTCAAAGACAGGGATAACTTACAAACATGTGGAAAAGGGAGTAAAGTAATAAATTGTCTTTAAAAAATGTTGTAATATTCACCCCCAAAAAATAAAAAAATAAATAAAATTTATACAGAAGTGCCAAAGTGCCTGAAGTGTTGTACTGATCACATTTTTCAGTTTTTCATCAAGTAGCAGTGTATGAACACTTACTG
Organism: Luidia sarsii; assembly: GCA_949987565.1. NCBI lineage: Eukaryota > Metazoa > Echinodermata > Asteroidea > Paxillosida > Luidiidae > Luidia > Luidia sarsii. The sequence goes on from OX465115.1 coordinate 14,694,186, forward strand.
TATGCCAAATCTTATCAGACTTTCAGGCAATGCAGGGATGAGAAAGGGAGCACTTTGTCTTTGTAAGGTGTACAAACATCAAGCGCCAAAGGTATGCATTTGCAAACTGTGAACTTTAGTCTATGACTAATGTTTTGGTAGTACCCTAGGCCTAGGGCTGTTGTGCCAAATCTTGCCAAATCGTATCAGCTCGTCATCCAAACATGATTGTGGTTCATTCGTGTTTATCATGTTTATGAAACACATCACAAAAACACAGGAATGTCAGAGTTGTTTTCAATTATTTCAGAACTGGAAAAAAGGAAGACTTCCTGTGCCAATCACCTTTTCATCACAAAACATTTAGCCTGACAAGCATAAAAATACAAGCCCACATACGTGTGCAAAGATGACAGGAGTTTGTTTTTGTTTTCCAGACTCCAAATTCTTATCTTGTTTATGATTCACCTTCAAATTCAAGCAATGGCTATTGAAATAAAATCCCTGACACTTAAGAACTCATACACTGGTCATGGAATTTTCAAGGTTAAGGCACTCTTTTGACCTGGGATAGGGTTACCGTTATCTAAGGAATCTGTGGGGGGGGGGGAAGAGAGATATGTAATCTTCATCTTACTGGTCAAATTCCAAAAACTCATTTTCAAAACAAACAGACATGTAAACAAAAACAAAACCGAAAAACAGGAACAAATCAATTCAATTTCTCCGTTAACATTCAACAACAAAGGCTTGTTTAGACATCGCTGAAGGGTTGTTTGAGGTTCGAAAGGCAAACAAAATAATGGAGGAAATCAGATATTTTTGTCAATATGCCAAATGCCAACCAGACTGATAGAGGCCTAGGACACAAACTCAAACACAGAACAGGGTTGCCCGGATATCGCATATTTCCATGTATTTGATATTTCTTAAATAATGCATTACCAATCCTAAACTTGGCAGTGGAAGGACTGTATGTGCATGTATTTTAATGTAGTATTAATTGTAAATATGGGCAATTCCACAATTTATTGTCTATTTTGTAATGCAAATTCTTACCTATTTCTGTTGCACATTTGCATACATTTCAAGGATTTTTACATTTCAAGTATAATTACTGATTTCATTAACACATTCGTTAATGTTTACTACATTAAAGTTCAAATATGTACATGCAATGCAAATTGAATATTACTATGTACATGTACAGTCCATTACGCAGCATTAAAATAAATGCAAACATTTAAAAAAAAAAATTAATAAATAAAAAAATACTGTAGAGTCCTCCAAGAATCATCAAGGAATAACTCCAAGTAACTTAAAGTCCCTACACAACATTGGTAAGATCGAAAAACAGAAATGTTCACAGATTTACATGAAACTTATACAGTTTGAAGATGGTTAAGGTAGAAACCTCACAATGAAATATTTCTACCTAAAATGTTGTATTTTGGGGGAAATGAGTAAAAGAAATAGTTTACGTCTCACCGAGATCTAAACTATTTTTCGGAACAGTACGCTGTTGAATGCTGCATTTTTACGAAACAAATGAAGCGGTTTTCACTATTTTCTCGAGACTCGGTTGGCGGATTGAGCTGAAATTTTCACAGGTGTGCTATTCCATGCATATGTTGGATCAGACAATGTATGGATGCTATTCTTTGACCTCGACCAATGTTGTGTAGGGGCTTCAAGGCGTAATGTCAGTTACTGTGGAATTGCCTATAAGGTTATAAAGCACTCGGATCTAAAGTTCTAAACCACCACAGGCACACGTACCTCCTCTGAGGGCCAGAATATTCCGGATGCCGGAGTCCTTGGCTCGGTTCAGGTACTTGGTGATCTCCGCCTTGGTCTGCTTGACGCAGGTCATGTGCAGCATGGTCTCCACGCCGCAGTAGTTGACGGCGCTGGTCGCTATGGTGATGGAGCTGGTCTCCGTGTCGGCGCCCGGGTTGCCGGCAGGATGCCAGGTGATGTCGCAGAAGAGCGGACCTCCGACAAAGAAGCGCTCTAATCTGATTTGAAGAAATGTATCCCCCCCAAAAAAAAGTTTTTAAAATTGTTTAAAAATTAAATTTGTTTTGCTAACTGCATGCTGACTTTTCTTTGCCAATTTTTAAATTTGCTTCGTGACTTAGGCCTATACATGTATGACCAAAGTTCAATTGTCAAAACCATAGCTAGGGGGGCCTGCCAATTTGATCTTTGGCTAAGTCAAAATTTCCTCTCAGTTACTGTTACAAATTGCGATGGTTACTTTTAAACCGGCCAACCTCTGCCCAGTAAAAGTGACCAGGGAATAATTTGAACCGAGTCATTTCGGTGGAAATGCGTGGCTGGGTAAATCACGGCCAGACCACGACAATTAGGAGAAAAACCACATCTGGTCAAATGCCAGTCTGTGTAGTGACATGACAAACACGAGGGTCTAGCAATATGATTGAACTCCTTCATGATCTTAGCCATCATTTCATGGGCATTATATAACCTCAAAGGGCACAACATATTATAAACTCGGTTCCCTTGTTACTTCAACCCCTGCTTGGGTTAAATTTCCCGATGCAAAAAGTCCAAGCCGGAATGGCGAAAATATTTACCCATTTGAAATGTTACCACCGTTGCTGATAAATTTCCTTTTTTGTTCTAAAGTCGCAGAGGAAACAAGGCTTTGGCTCTGGCCCTACATATTCATCGGGAGTTCGGGACCATATTGATTGACGGCACCTGGCACCAGTCCTTGTTTTTTATGAAGAAGATCAGAGAAAGTTAATTTAATATGCGTTTGCAATTGATGGATGACCTCTTAATTTACTAATATTTAATGGACAAATCGATAGTTCTCATTTGCATCGAGGCTATAGTGCTTTATGTACATTTTAAACAGACATCTGTTTTGGCCGGGGGGGGGGGGCTAAAGGAACCATCCCTTTCCCCTCTCCAGGCCACTGCACATCTGGATGAATAATGAGATGAAAGCACCATATCCGTTGCCTTTTATTGCTGCCCTGCCATTTTTGCCTTTTACTGTTATTTAATTTATTGTTTGACCCAACCCTTCCCCAAAAATCCCATGGCAATCATTTCAATTTGGAAAAATCTGAAATAGTTAAAACCTGGCTACAGCAGTACACAAAGTGGATTACAAATTGAGTATCATTTTATTCTTCAGCAAACAACGCCGTCGTAAATGAAAATTTGACAAGCAAATTGTTTAAAATTTTCTTTTTCAAAGAGGAAAGGGAAAAAAAAAAGAGAGCTGGATAGCTAAAGTGTTAAGAGTGCTCATGTTAAAAACCCCGACCTTCCTCAAACCTCTATAATTCTCTGGGTTGTGGAGGATTGTGGAGGATTGTGGCAATTACGAAAATTTCCAGCGGGAGGATTACGATTTACGGAGGATTGAGGATGGTCGTCAAATTTACACTGAAGGATTGTGGAGGATTGAGGAAGCATGCTGAAATGAGATCTTGGAGGATTGAGGAAGGTTGTCATATTTACAATGGGGGACTGTGGAGGATTGTGGAGGATTGAGGAAGGTTGTTAAATTTACACTGGAGGATTGTGAAGGATTGTGAAGGATTGAGGGTTCCAAGTAAGGGTTAGGGTTTTAAACCAGAGGTCACGGATTCAATTCGCGGTTCAGTGATTTTTTTTTTGGATTTTTTTTTTTGTAAAACAAAATGTTACGTACCTCGACAACAGGTTCACGGCACCGTTGGCCGTCCTTGGCGGGAAAAACTCCAGGGAGAACCACTTCTCACGGCAGGCAATGCGCTGGCTGATGCGATCAATGAGGGGGGTGTTGCAGGGGGACGGACTGCGCGAGACAGACAGCGGATTGGCCGACGACTCACTGCCGCTGCTGCTGTCCGAGTGCCGCTTGCTGCCGCTGCTGCGGCCCGAGGAGCCGTTGACCTGGGCACTCATCCTGCGACGCCGCTGTCAAGCCTTGCTCTCTCGTTAAGCCGATGACTTCACGCCGGGCTGATCTGTAGTGGAGCAGGAAAAATGACATCAAATCCACTGCTTAATCGCAAAAACAAAGAATGATACAAGGCCAGACATTTCCTTACCTGGCACGACCTTTCTCAAAGGCAGAATGTTCCAGTTAGGACTAAATCAAAATGTCACACTTCTAAAGATCTCGATACTATCTTTATCGTGTTTTATTTCTTTTAAAAACAGTTTGCAACAGTTTTTGTATTGACTTCATGTTTTAAAAACAGTTTGCAACAGTTAAAGTTTTATTATTTACTTCATGGTTTAAAAACATTTGAGTCAATGAATGATTGACAATTCCAGCACAACAGCAGTGTATTTTCTCGATCATAAATTTGACTGACTTTTAAAAAGAGGTTATGCTAGGGGAGAGGAAATGTCAGCCGTCCAGTATGGGAAGTCTGTTATTCTAGACCAGCTGTTGCTAGACCATTTTGTAAAAATGGGAACGTTAAAACGTTAGGGTTATCAGATTGTTTAATGTTTATGAATTTAATAAATTTGGTACCTAACGTTACGTTAACTCTGGCCTCCTTTTCACCACGAGAAAGTGTTCTTGAAAATAAAAAAAAAATTGCAATCATGAATTAAAAACAAAACCTACAAAAAAATTGTTCTTTCCCCTCAATTAGACGTAAATGAGCATATGAAAACAATGATTTAGTCCGTTTGTGCCGTGGTTAAAATCGAGACAAGTTAAGATTTGCCCAGTTTCCGGACGCCAGCTCATTCCATCCCTCGGCCGAATTATTATTACGAGCTGAAAAAAAATCGTCCAAGATTCCCTACACATCGGGGTAGCGTGGCGTCGAGTGAAATTTCTCAAAAAAAATGGTCAGAGCTTCGCAGAAATTGCGTTCAGGGGGTACTCACGTGCGAAAATGGAGGCTTATCCGAGTCAAATGGTGGATGTCGTCTGCTAGCTAGCTGGCTACAATACACACGCACGTTTTGTGCAGGGAGCGGAGTTACTCACTGCTTCGGTCCGCTCTCAATGGCGGTCTGTGACAGAAAGAGACAGTTCGTGGATCGGCAGGCCTGTTTGTGGACATTTAAACATGAATATTCATCTGCAATGACCAATCCTATCGCGCTGCCATGACGATGTCACTTGATGAATATACATGTGAATTCTTTGTCCAATCAGCGACCGGGTCACTGGAGAAATGGGCGTGCTCACTACCATTCGTTGTAAATATTATTATTGCAGCATTACACACGCTGTACTGTATGATACATGTACGTATACATGTACATGTACCTGTACATGTACCTGTACATGTACAGGTACATGTACACTACTATGAGCCCTTTGTACATGTACAGTACATGTACAGTACTATACTACACAGTAAACAGTACAACTACCGTATGTACAAAGGAACTACAACACGCCCACACGGCACGGGCGTTCATCAATATTAATTCTTCTATTAAAAGTATTATTGCCTTGGAAGCTCGATTGGATTGCTATATGCTTCAGCGCTCCCATTCCTGTCAGAATTCCAGCAATGCATGCTCCTCCATCCTAATTCTCCCCGTAAATATTTTGGGTTCAACTTGGTTCAACTTCAAGAGAAGTGACGTGACCCGGCCGCGATATTTTTGTTCCCGTACCACCTTCGCTATGGGCCCATCATGTTTGTGCAAAATACAAACAATTGAAGAATTGATCGAGTCTCAGGTCACTCAGATTGTTCACGTACGTTGTATTCGCTGAGCAGAAAGCCTTATTGGCTGTGCAGAAAGCCTATCCCTAGCTTAACTTCAACTGGTACAGCCCCCTCCCCTCCCCCTTGCCCCCACCCCGTAATTTATTTGTGCATAAACATTATGGGCAAAAAGCGAATAATTCTGCGGGAAAAAAATCGCCACCCGGCCGCCTTTCGCCATTACGCAGCCGCCAACAACGTTCTTTGAAACGTTGATTAATTGTCTGATTTTCTGGTTTGTCGTCGCGTTCTTTCCTTGCAGAAGCTTGGACCGGCTAATTTCTTCATAATTTGAAAGTGTCCGATATAATTTTACGAGCTTCATTCACTCCCTGTACATGTACATGTACAGTACATGTATACATGATTGTACAGTGTATGTACATGTACGTGTACATGATTGTAGATGTACATTGTACATGTTTACATGTACAGTACTGTACTGTACATGTACACGTACATGTACACGTGCAATGCAAATGTACATGTACGTGTACATGTACAATTGTACATGTACATGTACATTGCACGTGTACATGTACATGTACAGTGTACATACATGTACATGTACATGTACATGTATATGTACTGTGCATCATGTACAGTGTACATGTACATACTGTACATGTAAATGTACATGTACACGTATATGTACTGTGCATCATGTACAGTACCCACGCCGCTGCGCTGTAGTTTAGTGTTCATGCACTTATCCAAATATAAACGGGCATTATGTTACCGGGAAATCAATAAAAATGCAGGTATAAACGGGGCGTAATGGCAAAGACGTACGTCGTATCGAGGTCAATCCAAAGGCCGAATGAAATTTCAATTTTGAGACCCAAAACAGCCCAAACCAGCAAAAAAAACTTTTTGGGGACCACACCGTCATAATTTGAAAAAGTTGTGGGTTTAAAAGAAGACGATTTTTTACATAACATCTCAACCTCAACCTTGAGACGAAAACAACTTCATAATGGGGATTGTAATCTTTGTCTAATAGTCTAACAAAGGACTGCTTTCCGTTTTATAATTAGTGCGTTCACAAATTGGTATCATTAGGTTTCTTGTATTGACAACTTATAAACATAAAATATTCCTCAAACGTTAGAGGGCCTGGCGTTTCGATCCTAGCAGGACCTTTCTCAAAGGCAAAACAAGACTTTGCCCTAGATGAGAAAGGTCCTGCTAGGATCGAAACTTCGAGCCCTCTAACTTTTGAGATTGATGTAGTACAGGTCATCTTAGTCAGTGAGCAGTTTGCAACAGTGTTTTTTTTTATTTTATGAAATATTCTGATTGCCGCATTTATTAAATACACGAGAGTTCTGAACGATTAGTGTACGTTAAAACGAGTGCAATATTATGATAAACTTGAAAGGTGCAATGTCCTAAGACTAACCTGGAATCGTCTTATTATAGAATTATTGAAATGCAAAACAAATATTGTGCAATTGCTCACTGACTCAAACTAACAAAAATGAGAATCGCAAATATTTTAGAGTGTTGTTTTAATCCAAGTAGAAAATCCATCCATCCATCTAGGCACCCAATCATCATTTCAATAAATTTATAAATGACTAAACCATTTACCCTCCACCGACTTCCCCTACACAACATTGGACGAGGTCAAAGAATAGCATCCATACACTGCGTGATCCAAGATAATATGCATGCAATAGCAAACCTGCGAACATTTCTGCTCAATCCGCCAACCGAGTGTGGAGAAAATCGTGAAAACCGCTTCATTTTTGTTCGCGAAAATGCAGCATTCAACGCCGGACTTTTCCGAAAAAAGTTAAGATCTCGGTGAGACGTAAACTATTTCTTTTACTCATTTCTCAAATCAAACTATCAAACTGTATAAGTTTCATGTAAATCTGTGAACATTTCTTCTTTTCGATCTAATTACCAATGTTGTGTAGGGGCTTTAAGAAGGCTTTAAACCAGCCCCTTCCAATCAAGGTTTCTGATTTAAAAGGTATCAAAATTTTCGAGCGAAAAACATTAAGATTATTAAAATGGCTTGATTTACAAAAATATAATTTAAAAACATATTTTCATAAAATAAAATGTTCAATAATTCAAATATGTTCAAAAATGTTCAATAAAGTATAGGACGTGCATTAATTCCATCCTAGGTAGTACTAGTAAAGTAATACGCGCGATTCACAATCGTGCGCCCTCAAGAGTTTGCAACGCGTTGGCCAATCAGGAAAGGGTCTGGGAAAGTGTGGAATCCCCGCATTGTGAATGGTCGACTCGTTGCAAACTCTTGAGGGCGCACTGTTGTGAATCGCCCGAATTGCGTCATAGGCACTTCTTGCTTGCTCCGTGTAAATGAATATCAAGGGATTTGATCAGTTGTGATTGTCGTCGTTTAAGATCGCCGTTCTTGGCTGACATTTCCAGTCTGGGCTGGCCGTGGCACCGCAAAGCTCCAGAAAAAAAGGAGTGAGATGATGACCGCTGTCACAATGGTCCACATCTGAGGTCGAGGTAGCCCGCCCTCATGCGACGAGACGAAGTTATCTAAAGAGAGAGAGAGAGAGAGTCGAGGGAGTGAGATGGGATTGAGAGAGAGAAAGCGGGGAGAGAGAGAGAGAAAGAGAGAGAGAGAGAGAGAGAGAGAGAGAGATTGGCCAAAACGTTGCAAACTCTTGAGGGCGCACTAATATAAAAAATCACCCGTTTTCGTTTTGGGAGTACACGTGCTTACCCTCTGCAATCTTTTTGAAATGTGATGCCCAAGAGGACTCCTTCCGATAGAAGACCGGAATCTTGCCCAGAGGCGCCGGCACGGAGACGGTGTCCCCACCCTGGTGCTCACTGCCGTCCCAGAAGAAGACCCAGTCGTCCGGAGGCAGGTAGACCGGCCACGAGTCGACGCCCTCCTTGTAGACGGGCGCCACCAAGAGGTCACGACCGTACAGGTATTCATACTGGATCTCGAAGGAGCGCGCGTCCGTTGAATAATGCATGAAGAGCGGCCGCTGGGCCGGCAGGCCGTTGGCGGCGTTTTCCTTGACCACGGCGCGTGCGTAGTCGCCCAGCATCTGGAAGATCTTGGTGTGGCGGCCGAGAGCGCGGCTGGTCGCGGGCGTGGTGTAGAACTGCCAGTTGAGGTCGGGCCGGTTGCCCTCGTGCGTGCGCATGAGCGGCGTGAAGGCGGCCAGCTCGGCGTAGCGGAGCAGCAGCTCCTCGCTGCGGACGACGCCGAAGAGCGAGGTGAAGCCGCCGACGTCGAAGTGCGTCAGGCCGTGGCCGCTCATGCCCAGCGAGAGGGCGGCAGGCACCACCGAGGCCAGCCCGTCGGCCAGGCTGAAGTCGACCAGTTGGTCGCCGGCCCAGGTGACCAGGACCTCGGCCTGCGAGCCCGTGTAGCCGGCCCGCATCCAGATCAGCAGCTCGCCCACCAGGCCGGCCTCCTCGGCCACCTCGCGGTTGAGGCGGGCCCAGAGCACGGGCCAGGCGTTGTGCAGGTCGCGGGCGTCCTGGCCGCCGTGGAAAGCGGCGTCCGTCGGCAGGTACTCGCCGAAGTCCGCCATCCACCCGGCCAGGCCCAGGTCCACCATGTTCCGCTTGATGACGCCCTTGTACCAGTCGAAGGCCGCCGGGTTGGTCATGTCCACGATGCCGCAGAGGAACTCGCCGTAGTCCACCAGGTAGGTGTCGCCCGAGCCGTTGCGCACCAGGAAGCCGGCTGCCTCGGCCTGGGGGAACAGCGTGCCCTCCCGGTTCAGGTTGGGGTTGATGTAGCCGAAGACGCGGACGCCGCGGGCCCGCAGGCGGACGATCTCCTCGTCCAGGCCCGGGTAGTGTTCCCGGTCCCAGACCCAGTCCCAGAACAGCCGCGACCCGAAGGAGGTCTTGATGCGTCCCACCCAGTCCTGGATCCAGAGGCCGTTCACCACGATCGAGTTTTCCTGCCGACATGTGAAAAGCCCGTCAACAGAATATTCTTAACCTTGATGAGGCATGGTCATAGATAAATTATTGTGATCATGGGGCGCTTCACATGTACTTGGGAGCATTGGTATACGATTATTTCCCCTGGTAAATAGCTAGCTACACCTGCCCTTAGACAGCTACACCTGCTACAAGCCTCAAGAAGCAGATGCACCTGGCCTGACGAAGCAACTACAACTGCAACGTACGAGCCTTACGAGATAGCTGCAACTGCTACAAGCCTCAGAGGGCAGGTTTACCTGCTGCAAACCTCCCGATGAAGCTGTCTGTGCTGCAAGCCATGCATGTGCACGAGGCAGCGGTACCTCCAACGGGCCTTCACCTGCTACCGTGCCTCTAGAGGCAGTCGTACTGGCTAAAACCCCCCAGGGTGGCAGCTTTACCTGTATGGCCTGCCCGACGAGGCAGTTGTACCTACTACAAGCCTCAGGAAGCAGCTACACCCGCCACCATGCCTAACGGGTCAGATGTACCTGCTACAAGCCTCACCATGCGGACAGCTTAGCCCTTTCCTATGCGTATAATTATACCCAGGTCCCCCCCCCCCCAGGACTACTCCCATTCGAAGCCTCCCCGCTCAATCTATATACCTGGGCCTGCTTGAGGTAGTCCAGCATCTTGGCCGTGCCCCCCTGCACGCCCAGAATGGCACCGTCGTGCGTCCAGGAGGGCAGCGGGGGCTGGCGGCCCAGGAAGCCCGTCAGCTTGCCCAGCAGCGCCGGGAAGGAGTCGGCGGCGGCCAGGTAGAGCCGGGGCGGCCGCCGGCCCCAGACCAGCAGCTCGTGGAAGCCGGCCGCCCGGAAGTCCAGCTCCGAGTAGCCGGTGGTGTCCAGGTGGCAGACGTAGCGGCGGGAGGAGGTGAAGGTGGGCTGGGCCCAGTAGGTGGTGTGGTAGTCGCCGCCTCCCCAGTCCTGCCCGTCGGCCTTAAAGGTGACCTCGGTGCTCTTGTTCCGACCGACGCCCTCATCAAAGTAAAGGGTGAAAAAACCCGCAGCCATACAAATACAAACATGTATCATCCCTAGCAGACCCCAACTTTGACCTAGTGGAGCAATGGAAGCGTGTCTGACGAGACAGCACGATCTTGTGAAGCGAACCATCGCCCCCTGGTGGTACCAAGACCCCACACCACGTGCTTCCCCAGAAGAGGGTGGCTCACATTGCGCCAAAATGTACCACATTTGGAGGACAGATTCCGCGCATTATGATTGGGCAATGCGTTGCAAACTCTTGAGGGCGAACTATTGTGAATCGACGATGAGCACTGGAATTATCGTCTCGGAGAAAAGTGATCGGGCAACTTTTTTGGGGGGCAGCAGTTGGCCGGTAGAAGCACGGCATAAGTAACCGCTGGAAAAAGAGTAACTAAGAGGAAAACGTCCCATTATCACTGGAATTGAAAAAGTTCCCATCGTCTCGGTAAAATGACCGAACTTAGTGCGGACAGGGCTATAATAGATAAAATAATGTTTCTCTTTTTTCGATACCTGTTCCTGGATCCACATGGGGAAGGCTCGGCCGCGGAGGTCAAAGTGCGAGAACTGCTCCCCGCCACCGTACACGTGCTCCGCCCCCTCGGCGTGCAGGCGCAGCCACACCCGGTCCACGCCCTCGGGGAGAGCCCCGAAAGTGATGACGTCACTCAGACTGAGGTTGCCCTGGTCGAAGGCCACCGTGGTCTGCGCAAGGCGGAGAACCCCAAAAGAGAATCTCCGGTCAATCGGGGGGTCGGCATGGGTCGGAGGTGTACAGCGAGAGCGGCCACCAACCCGGTGTGAGACACGGGAGTATGGCTGCTTCTCAAGTCGGCTATTTAATTAGAGTATCGGTACCGATGGCCGTTTTCGAAATAGGCTCAGGCTTAGGCTCAGGCTTAGGCTTCGGTGACATTTTATACTATACTCGTTATAATATCACAGGCATCTAGAAATAAGCGTTTGGCCCCAGTTTCTTGGGGAATACCCTGTACATATCAAGCCAACAAACCTTCAAATTCGGAAACAAACCAGAATCTGGATTTTCAGGTTTTGTCAGACGGAGACGAAGCCTGAGCCCGAGCCTAAGCCCTCATTTAGAAAACGGCCATCATTATGATACACAGCGTTGTCACTGCTCGAAAATGCTTTTAAGATAATTTCCCGGGACCCCCCCAAAAAATTAGACCCACTTTGAAAACCTGAAAGAAAAAAACCCGAAAAATCACGAAATCTTTACAACTATTTTCACAACCTGCATTCATGATTGAACAATACGTTTTGTAGAAAACTTTACAACTTTTCTAATTAAAACCCTCCATCTTTTTTATCGACTTTTATTGTTTTACTTTGTATTGTTTTTAATATTGGCGTGCTATCCTTATGATCAGACCCTCTGGTTGTTCTATTAGGGAGCTTTGACTCGTAAAAAAGGGGTCATCGACTACCATAACCCTTTTCTAAAACCCGGCTTAGGCTTCGGCTCCGGCTTCGTCTCTGTTATCCAAAAGCTGAAAACACAGGTTATAGTTCTTTGTTGATGTTGAAGCTTTGGATTCTTTTTTTCAAAACGCAATCTAACATTCAAAAAACCAAGTCAAAGGCTTTCGTTTTCATGCCCTGTACTTTAAAATGGATGGAATAACTTGAGACAAAGCCGGAGCCTGAGCCTAAGCCGGGGTTTGGAGAAAAAAAAAGGCCCCATCGTATTTATGCCTCACCCCGAGAAGTCCGTCACGGTGAAACGTGGCCCGCATCGACCCCTCTGTCTCGTGGAGGACGGTGACGTTCCGGAGGGCGACCCGCTCGCTGACGAAGTCCTCGATGCGGAAGTTGCCGTGGTAGGAGCGGAACGAGGCCTGGCCGCTGCCCACGAAGAGGAAGGGCGAGTCCGGGGTGTGACTGATCACCTGAGCAACGGCGCGGAGGAAGAGCACGCGTCAGTAGACCGGGGAGAAGAGGGGAGGGGGCTGGGGACAGGGGGATTCTCAGCAGGCCTCGGTCATTTTGTCAACATTTTTTTTTTCATTCACTGTGAAGTACCGGTACCGGGTATGAATGCGGCATTATTTTGTCCGAGTGGTATTTTTCAGAGCAACATACAGTATGACTGTGGTTTGACCGTACCCGCTTTCGAGTTTGTATTGACCGCCGTGACGACGGGCCTGTGTAACTGGGCCCCCGTCAGTATGACGGGCGGAGTTTCAGTATACTGCACCTATTGGCGCTCCATACTCTCTGTATGTATTGACCACCTTAAGGCGACGGGCCTGTGTACAGGCCCCCGTACCGTCCGTATGACAGGCGGATATTCAGTATACTTATTGCACGTACTGTCGCTCCATATTCTGTCTGCACTGACGGCACCTTTACGACGGGCCTGTGTACAGGCCCCCATCCGTAGGACGGGCGGAGTTTCAATATGTTGTGCCTGTTGGCGCTCCATATACTATCTGCATGTATTGACCACCTTAGCGACGGGCCTGTGTACAGGACCCGTCCGTAGGACGGGCGGAGTTTCAATATGTAATTGTGCCTATTGGCGCGCCATATACTACCGGTATCTACGGGCCTATCTACGGGCCGCCCCCGTCCGTAGGATGGGCGGAGTTTCAGTACGAATTGCGCCTATTGGCGCTCCATACTCTCCGTATTGACCCCGTATTGACCCTCAACTTTGCCACGGGGGTACAATGCGACTGGTTCACGTACCTGTATGCCGTCCACAAGGACAGTCAGGCTGTCCTGCCCGGAGCTCTCGAAGGTGAACGCTGCCCTGACACAGACGGGTAGAACGCAGGACACCAGTATGGCGAGCAGCCAGCCCTCGCACTTACTGGTTGGTGGCACAGCCATTGTTGGCAAACACGGCCCTAATTTTCTCTTACAGCTCCCCCTCGCCTTCCCAAAAGTCCTCTCAGTCTGTGGCTGCTATGAATGACTGCAAATCAATCAGTGAACATCGATTGAAAACAACACAGCGACATGAAATTTGTACACAGCTGAAGCGAGTTTCCAGACCGACTTACACAGTGTTTGGACAGTCAACAATTCGAATGGGAAAACCAACAAGGGCAATTTTCAACGATTTCTATGTTTTAGGAAAATTGCAAGGGAAACTAATTGACTGGCCCGAGACTTGAACCCGAGAGCATATCCATATCTGAGCTAAGCACCCTTTTTCCGTTTATGGTGGCCTTCCCAAATATACTATATAGTTGTAGTCCAAAATTAATATTGTCGATTCATAATGTTTTGGAATTGTCGAGCCACAATTGTTGTCTTTCGAGGAAAATGAACTAGGCGGGCAGAGTATGGCGTTCTGAAACCCAATGGTCAGAGACCGTCTCGATCGTCTGACCGAGATAGTCCAACTCGGCTCAATTCTCGGTAGAGATGATAAATGTATGTTATAACAGCAAGCATTATAGACTCTCACGTACGTTAGACCCCTTGATTACGGTACGTGTATTTTTATGCGGATTTTTTTGGTACGAACCTGTACGGTGCCGTGGACAGGCCGATACCGGAATAAAGGCCCATGGATTTGGGCCTGCAGTACCGTAGGTGACTCGGTCCGGATCCACGACTAGTAGCACAAGGGCAACGCCGGACAGCAAGCGACGTAATCCTCTATTGAACGGCACAGCATAGAGCAAGGAAAAGGACACAAAATGGAGTAGTATCTCGGCGATCCAGTAGCGTGTATGTGAGGGTGTCATTCACCAACGAGTGCGTATCTAGTTCTTAATTATTAATGGTTGGTTGCCTGCAGTAATCTAGGTCAGTCACTCCAACTTCCAAGGACAAATGATATGTCGGTACGCTGTAGGCGTACGTGACTGACACGTTTTGACAAACACTGTAGGCCTATGTAGTACTATAGTAGTATAGTAATAATAATGGTCTATTCAAGGATTGCGTTAGAGTGTTTTTTTTTCGCCTCACAAGGCAATCGCAATATATATTTATACATAACACGTTTGCACGGATAGATTGAGAGGCTTTGATAAAAAATACCTCTTTTAAAGCCCCCACACAACATTGGTAAGATCGAAAAATAGAAATATTCACAGATTCACAAACTTATACAGTTTGAAGATGGTTATAGGACTAGTAAAAATCTCTCACTATAATATTTCATGCATAATGTTGGATCATGGATGCTATTCTTTGACCTCGACCAATGTTGTGTAGGGGCTTCTAGTTCTACACACCATCGGTAAAGGTCTCTTATTAGTCTTGGAAACGCGTCCATACTTTGGATGAAATTTAACACCCCTGTGAAAGTTTCAGCTCAATCCGTCAACCATGTCGCGAGAAAATGGTGAAAAACTGGCTCATTTTGTTTTTATCAATCTGTGTCCGGCACGGCTGTCAGCTTCGAGGATCGTAAAATGCACCTAGCAAAATGTTCAAATCTTTAGCGCCACCGTGCGTGCGGAAATTTGCCAGTAGATCTCGATACAATCGTCAGTAATTGCGAATGGACCATGTTGGATTTGTTCAAATGGTGTGTATAGGGGCTTTAAGGCTGGTGAGCATGATTACTTTTTCCAAAAGTCGTTTTAAAATGACCTTCGGAAATTCATACACCGAACAATTCCACTTTTCATGAAAATGATAGCAATATTCCACGCGCTAGTAAACGTTCACATCATGTCTGATACTGGCATGTACTTACCACTTGAGTAAAGCTACTTTAACAAAATTCGTCAGGTCGAGATTTGGATTTGTGCAAATGGAACCGATAAAAAAAGAAGGAATTACTGATCGACCTCTCAATCCGTCCCTGGTAGGCTCGTACATAATTAATGTGGGTGACTGTAGTTTGATTCATTGACCTATGGGGGCATTTATACGAGCAGATGCAAACGAAGGGAAGCGAACACAAGTGCGCCATGCATAGCACGTAGACAGCATTGAACTGAATGTAACCCCCCTGCCATTTTGGTTTGATTAAAGAGTCTCGATCTGAAGCATATAGCTCTATAAATAAACTAGAGTGCGCGCTCATCGCGTGACGCGTGCCGGCAAGGGGACTGCGACGCCATTACCAAAGAGGGCAAATGCGTGGATCTCTATGGGGCAAACTAGCTAATCCCAATTTTTTACAAAAGAAAGTAGGACATTATAATTCGCCAATCCCTTGAGGTATTGATGGCTTTTCCTTTCATTACTGTAACATTTTAGTTTCCCTTTCCCATACCTTTCCCTGGTCACATTACGCGCGATTGCTACTGACATCCGGGCACTCCGAGCTGAAGTTGACCTCTTTGGTAATGGCGGATGCGCGTCCATGTCGGCACACGTTCGTATTGTACCGCGCGTTGATAGGGGAGTGCGTACTCTAGTTTATCTATAGAGCTCTATATGATCTGAAGTCATTATAATTATACTCTCGGTTTTGAAACGAATTCAGTCTCCCCAGATGTCCATTTTCACCACAGTGGACTATAGTAATTTGTGTGGTGGATCACGGACCTGAAAGGGCCAGTTAGCCAGGGTGTCGTGGTCTACTCTGTATAAACACGGGTTCGAATCCCACTCCTGACAATTGGGTTTTTCAACTAACATTCAAGTTAGTTGTATGATATTTGAATTAACTTACGTCCCTTTTGCAATCGAGTCAGGATGGCCGAGCGGTCTAAGGCGCTACGTTCAGGTCGTAGTCTACTCTGTAGGCGTGGGTTCGAATCCCACTCCTGACAATTTCTTTTTCTTGACTATAACTTTCCCTTTGTACGCTTTAAATTACGAATCGTCACGTTCCTAATGCAAGGCATGAGTCAGGATGGCCGAGCGGTCTAAGGCGCTACGTTCAGGTCGTAGTCTACTCTGTAGGCGTGGGTTCGAATCCCACTCCTGACAATTTCTTTTTCTCGACTATAACTTTCCCTTTGTACGCTTTAAATTACGAATCGTCACGTTCCTAATGCAAGGCATGAGTCAGGATGGCCGAGCGGTCTAAGGCGCTACGTTCAGGTCGTAGTCTACTCTGTAGGCGTGGGTTCGAATCCCACTCCTGACATTGAAATTTCATTTCCTTTTTTGGAATCCCAATTTTTGATTTGAAATTTCGCAAATCTGCCTCGGAGGCAGAATGGCTCAGGGCAGAATTCCCGTCGAGAAAGGTCCCGCAAGGTCAGCTGCCCTCCCCAACAGAAAAAAAAATCATCAGCATCAAGATTATCAACGAGATCCTCGCTGTGAACAGATACTGATTCTGGAAAACATCTTTATGTACGACGACAATAATACCGGTAGATTAACAAATAATTATATACGTGGCCGAGTATCATGCTCATTGGTTTGTGCACGGGTTGTTGAACTTTGCCCGTTGAATACACGAGTCATTTTGTATACCGAGTAGAACGATGATAACATTCCTAAAAAAGTTTGTTTAAAGGAGCAAGAGGGTTAAGTTACTCTAGCTAGTCATTATGTATTAGGCCTATTTAAGAAAGAAAGAACATTTTGAGGATTTCGTTAGAGTCTAGAACCAGCTATAGGCCTATATAACCATGTTACAACATTACAGTAGGCCTATGAATATGATGCTATTATGGCCGTGGTTCATAAACATGATGGTGGTCTATTGTTGGTTTCCCTGGGAGAAATTGGACTTCCAATTTATAGTATAGAATACTCTACCTTCTATTTAGAATGCAGCAAATTTGTACTCACGGGTATAGTTGTGTATAGCCTTGCCAAAGGCGGTCTCTCTACGGGTACGGTATATACGGCTACGGGCAGAGAGGCAAGATGCACTCATACCACCACAGATGAAATTATACAGTATTTCATGGCAACAATGGTACTAGGGTGTCCGGTGCTTCTCTTTCAAATGAGGAATAAGAAAGGCAGAGTGGCAAGGGATTAACATCCATGCATGGGCCAACTAAAAAAAACTGTTTTTTTTTCTTATGAATGCATGGCCTAATCCCTTTGATCAAATAACGCAGTCCACGTCGGATCGGATTGAATAGATTGCAGTATCACTGTGTACATGTAGGCCACATATTATATGCTCTATAAATTGGGGAAAATATATTCCCGGTTTACTGACATTTAGGCACAGACTAGTGAACTGACGAAGAAAGGAAGAACAAACAGGGGTGGTAATTGAACACCGGTAAAACGTTGCCAAGGAAACTTTATACACAAACACTCCCGGGACTCATCGAGTTGGCCACCTTCATTACCCAAAAGGAAAGAACTTGCTATCCCCTATATAGGCGTACGTCTTGCCGTGCAACCGACACCGCAACCATCAGACCATAAGCATCTGAATCTTATCGGCGTCCGACCTTGGATTATCGGACGTGGGTTAATTGACCATGGAGGGTATCGGTAGATAACAGCAGTGACGGGTAAACTTCACCGACTGACTCTTCGTGGAGCTATAAGATAAGCTCCATCGGACTGACCAAGGAGGTATATACCTCCTTGGACTGACCATGGAGGTATAGCCTACATGAGACGTCGCGTCCGCACTGGACTTTCGACTCGGTTAAACCCCCATGCATAGAGCAAGTTCAACCGGGCAGAATAATTGTCAGTCGGTTATACATTCGAGCCGGGTTGCCTAATAACAAGTAACCATAGAGGAAAACTTCATTGGCTGTGTGTCCACATGCACTGGACTTAGAATGTGGTCAATTTCAGTTACCCGTAAATTTTTGCTCGGTAGTGTCCAGTGAACACTCACTAACGGATTTATGCACGCGGCCGGTGGCACAGGGCGGACCTCAATGTCAACCGCAACGCAGATTAATAATTATACGCATGGGTGCCTCTTGTACGTACACTATACATGTACATGTACACATATGTACGAGGAGGGTGCCTCCATCCAGTACAGAAGCGAGCTCGCACATCTAGGGGTGCAGCACACAAAATCCATCCAAGATGGCTCCGCCGAGCTGATTATCATAAAGTGTGTACCCACAACTTTTTTTTAATAAGGGGTCTTTGGAGGCTAATTAACTGATACATTGTAGAACAAGTGAAGCTTAAGACAACCTGGGGGTTCACTCTTCAATTTGGTATGAAATTTGGACCATATCTGGCTTTAAATGTGGCCCTATTTGGCTGCGGAAGTGGAGGGGTCCATCTCAAAATCCTTGCAGAAATTCGGCTTGGACGACTAGACATTTTGGGGGTGTTTTTTTCTGGGGGTAATTAGCAAAAAATCTAATCGGCTAAGGGCACTAAAATTGAAAAGAATCTGAGAGATGAAGGTCCAAACTACAATTTTAAGTATAGCTACAAGAACTGAGAGACTTTTGGACATGGGATAATTGGCTTTGAATGTGAGTGTTTTTGTACAGTGTTCAATGGGAGCTCTATTTAGTGTTCTGCACCCTATAGTAAGGATGGTGGTTCCCCGGCGGCCATTTTGGAGGGCGATTTAAAAATGGCAGGATTGTTTACAAACGATCTGTGGAGTCAAAGTAAGGACAGAGCCTCACTTAGAGGAGTGTTTTGAGACATTTACATGAGGTGAAGTTAGTTTTTAGTAATTAAAACACTGTTCTTAAGAAAATATTGGCATTTATAATGTTAACAGTGCATAATACAATACAACTATATAGTAAAACGAAACATGTTTGTTGTTTTTCGGAGTTGGGGGTTTTTGAGGGGTGTTTTTAAGTTGCTGGGGGAGACTAATGCCATAACGAGGATTATGTCAGGAGCAGTGACAGCATGGATCCCATAATGAGCTGCTGCCAGACCCTCCCCCCTCCCCGAAAAAAGCCAAAAACCGAGAATTAAAAAAGGAATTGACTGGCAGTGTTTGGCATGGATACGTGTACGTACGACGGTGATGGATACGGACTGAAGAATGTTTGCTCGTGAAGCAGCAATACCGGCCAAACATCGCGTATTTATAAAAAGGTTCACATCACACGAAGAGGAAGTACTACCCCTGGAATATTGTGAGTCCCTATGCCACAACTTCTGTGAATATGGACCATTTCTCTCGTGTCACAAAAATGCAAGCAATTCCGGGAAGAAATGCAGTCAGGGGCATAGTGAATATCAGAGCTACATGTATATCCAGTGGTATGTGAGAGTGTTTTCAATCCTGCCACCTGCAGTTTAAGCAAACCCTAATCCTAGCCCTAACCCCAACCCCAACCCTAACCCTAACTCTAACCCTAACCCTAACTCTAACCCTAACCCTAACCCTAACCCTAACCCTAACCCTAACCCTAACCCTAACCCTAACCCTACCCCTTCCCCTACCCCTAACCCTGACCCTAACCTAGGCCTAACCCTAACTGGCCCTATCCCTTGCCCTGACTCTAACCCTTACCCCAATCCTCACCCTAACCCTAATCCAGACCCAACCCCTAAAATCATATACCCATCCCTAAACCTAGATTGTCTTACTTTTGTTCTGCCATGTCTTTGCAAGTGTTACTCGTTGTGATATATCTGCAAATTTGTTGCCCCCATTTGTTGACAAGGTGTGGGTAGAACCATTTAATTAAAGACCAACCTGCACAGACATTTATCGTGAACAGCGTTATCACTGAAATGCCTAATTAGTCTCATATCTTGCTCTCACAATGTACTCGTCACATGACAGTGTGTCTGAGACGGCCAAGTCTACACTCCTCAGCCGGTTCTTGGACTCGGAGTGTGCCACCACGTCGAGGGTGTGTCTGCTGATGTTCAAGTGCAGCTTTTTAGAACACAGTTTCACTGAGCTCTGTGTCAACAAGTCAATAACTTGCTCTGTGTTGATCTGGTCCACTAACTGGCTGTGTCTGCATGTCCAGATGTTTCGGCTACAGAATTCACAGTCATACGGTGGATCTCGTCAACCAGAGTCATCACTTCATCTTTCGAGCGAAGCGAAGCAGCGTCACATTCCTGCAGTCCTCCTATGCAGTTTGTACTGCATCATAACATAATTCACCTCATTCATTTGTAAGATTCATTGGATGTAATTGCCAGTGTATCAGCCTAGCTGGCATGTCTCGGTGTTGATTTGAACAGGGCGTGCCTCCTTCATCAGGTGCCAAATGGTTGTGTCGTTTTGAGCTAAGACTTTCGCATCTTGTAAATGCTCATCAACCTCTGTCCATAATTAGGCAATTGATGCAATGAGTGGTATATTCAGGTTCATAAAGTAATTCTGATCATGTAGCAAGAACACTGTCCCCTTTTGTAGTATTTTTGCCATTATGTGCAAATTTAATTATAATAATAACAAGTTGGAAATGCTTGTTTTCAAGTAACGGGCCCACTCGCGCAGCCAGGAAGCATCCCTGCCCTAATTTGGGCAATTAGAAGGCATTTTAAGGGCTGTGGGATGTAGTTTCAAAAATACCCAACATCAACCCCCTCCCCAACATCTCCCTAGCAACCCAAGGGGACTCAGCAATACCATCCACCTGTTGAAAGAGCCCAGAGGTCATGCCACATCAACCAGAAGTCAACTTACAGTGATGGCAGCCAACAAGCTCCGCCCACCCCCGACCCCCCTTTTACCACTTTAAGGGGCAGGGTGGTCAGTTTGAGTCAGAAAGTGTTGTGAAGATGACCCATGCATTTCCCTTACCCAAGTCAATTGCAAAATAAGACTCAATATTAATGTGTGGTAATTGATAATGTGAGGAAAGTAAAACCTCCCCCCCCCTCTCCGCCCCCTGTATTTTGACACCTCTTTGACACCTCTTTGACACTCTGTGCCCCCTCCTGTTGATTAATTACACAGTTTGTAATGTCGCGATTACTGTAACATCAAAATTATGACACAAGAACAACTAATTAAGGGGGAATTTGGATGAAACTTATGACTTGTCCCTATAGTGTACACATTGTTATGCAGTGGTTTCTCATGCCAGACTGTGCACAAAGGCATGGTCACCCACCCATCACATTTTCAATCATTGCGGACAAACGCAATACTTTTTTTCAATTTTATTTTCACATGTTGCATCAGTACCATCTTTGCCACATTTTAAGCCCAATTTTGTGATCCAACTCTAAAGTTTAGCCCCCTTATAGGGTGCAGCACACAAAATCCATCCAAGATGGCTCCGCCGAGCTGATTATCATAAAGTGTGTACCCACAACTTTTTTTTAATAAGGGGTCTTTGGAGGCTAATTAACTGATACATTGTAGAACAAGTGAAGCTTAAGACAACCTGGGGGTTCACTCTTCAATTTGGTATGAAATTTGGACCATATCTGGCTTTAAATGTGGCCCTATTTGGCTGCGGAAGTGGAGGGGTCCATCTCAAAATCCTTGCAGAAATTCGGCTTGGACGACTAGACATTTTGGGGGTGTTTTTTTCTGGGGGTAATTAGCAAAAAATCTAATCGGCTAAGGGCACTAAAATTGAAAAGAATCTGAGAGATGAAGGTCCAAACTACAATTTTAAGTATAGCTACAAGAACTGAGAGACTTTTGGACATGGGATAATTGGCTTTGAATGTGAGTGTTTTTGTACAGTGTTCAATGGGAGCTCTATTTAGTGTTCTGCACCCCTAGGCCGGCCGGAAGCACACTGCCTATAGCCGGTTAAGTTAGGTCCCGCCGCGCTCCCGTGCCCCAACACTACGCGCGCCCCATGCGTCACGTGATCTCCCACCTAAAGCGCGCCATCAGCGACGTAATTTGCATTACAGTATATACTACGTGTACTTTACCTCCTCGTCTTCACCGCGTCAGGATGGCCGAGTGGTCTAAGGCGCTACGTTCAGGTCGTAGTCTACTCTGTAGGCGTGGGTTCGAATCCCACTCCTGACATTTTTTTCATTTTTCTTTTTCATATCGAATATTGTTTAGGAAATCCAATTTAGTGTAAGGCCATATCGCTGGTCTGTTATTACTGTTTTTTTCTTTGATTTATTACCATTGGTAAATATTAGATATTAGATAAGATCTGCCTCTGAGAAAGGCACCGCAAGGTCAGGTGCTCCTATTTTTTGTAGTTCGGGGGGATGGAAGAAGGAACATTCATTTTCTTCTAACATGAAAATCCATATTCTAGTATCATACCAATAAGCATAAGCAATTTGTTCGACTATAACTCGTATAGCGTTCCCTTTGCATGCTTTGAATTAGTAATCGTAACCTTTCTTTTTCTAACGTCATGAGTCAGGATGGCCGAGTGGTCTAAGGCGCTACGTTCAGGTCGTAGTCTACTCTGTAGGCGTGGGTTCGAATCCCACTTCTGACAATTTTGTTATTTTGCTTTTTTTATTTTTGATGTCGAATGTTGTTTAGAAAAGCGAATTTAGTGTAAGGCCATTTTGTTGGTTTGTTATTACAGATTTTTCTTTTATTCATTTCCTTTGGTAAATATTAATTGCAGTTATAGGCCTTTTGAACTACCTTTAAGAAATGTCCCGTTAGGATAGAAACGTCAGGTCCTACTTTTTGTAATTAGGAAGCTGGTAGAAGGAACGTTCATTTTTCCCACCATGATAAACCATTTACTAGTATCATGCCAATAAGCATTAGCAAAGATTCTGAAATCTAACGAAATAATCAATAGTGATATACAAAAATGTTGCAAACTGCTTACTGACTAAAATTACCAAATGTAAATCTTAAAATTTAGTGGGCCTGACGTTTCGATCCTAGCAAGACCTTTCTCAAAGGCAGGACCTTTCTCTGCCTTTGAGAAAGGTCCTGCTAAAATCGAAACGTCAGGCCCACTAAATTTTAAGAAATAATCAATAGCTAGCTCTATCATATTATTTATTATTTTGTACATTCTCACTTAAAGTCCCCACTATAGCGGCATTTTCATGTTTGCTTTAGTGCTAGTGCCAATGGGTTTCTGAAGCGAGTATAAAGTGATCGAGAATTATGGACCCTCTTTTGAAATTCATAGTCAAGATTCCATCTAACTCTGCTTCGGCTTCGTCGACGTATGTAGTACTGGATGACTTTAAAAGCAGCTGTCAGTCTATTCAGCGCACATTCCGGGCATGCTATAGCCTGAGGATCATAACGTTCCTCATCAATCCAATTATATATCAGTCAGGATGGCTACAACATGACTCAGGGGTCAGGATGGCCGAGCGGTCTAAGGCGCTACGTTCAGGTCGTAGTCTACTCTGTAGGCGTGGGTTCGAATCCCACTCCTGACAATGTATTTTTTTCTCGACTATAACTTTCCCTTTGTATGCTTTAAATTACGAATCGTCACGTTCCTAAAGGAAGGCCTAAGTCAGGATGGCCGAGCGGTCTAAGGCGCTACGTTCAGGTCGTAGTCTACTCTGTAGGCGTGGGTTCGAATCCCACTCCTGACAATGTATTTTTTTTCTCGACTATAACTTTCCCTTTGTATGCTTTAAATTATGAATGGTCACGTTCCTAAAGGAAGGCCTAAGTCAGGATGGCCGAGCGGTCTAAGGCGCTACGTTCAGGTCGTAGTCTACTCTGTAGGCGTGGGTTTGAATCCCACTCCTGACAATGTATTTTTTTTCTCGACTTATAACTTTCCCTTTGTATGCTTTAAATTACGAATGGTCACGTTCCTAAAGGAAGGCCTAAGTCAGGATGGCCGAGCGGTCTAAGGCGCTACGTTCAGGTCGTAGTCTACTCTGTAGGCGTGGGTTCGAATCCCACTCCTGACATTGTATTTTTTTTATCGACTATAACTTTCCCTTTGTATGCTTTAAATTAAGAATGGTCACGTTCCTAAAGGAAGGCCTAAGTCAGGATGGCCGAGCGGTCTAAGGCGCTACGTTCAGGTCGTAGTCTACTCTGTAGGCGTGGGTTCGAATCCCACTCCTGACAATGTATTTTTTTTCTCGACTATAACTTTCCCTTTGTATGCTTTAAATTATGAATGGTCACGTTCCTAAAGGAAGGCCTAAGTCAGGATGGCCGAGCGGTCTAAGGCGCTACGTTCAGGTCGTAGTCTACTCTGTAGGCGTGGGTTTGAATCCCACTCCTGACAATGTATTTTTTTTCTCGACTTATAACTTTCCCTTTGTATGCTTTAAATTACGAATGGTCACGTTCCTAAAGGAAGGCCTAAGTCAGGATGGCCGAGCGGTCTAAGGCGCTACGTTCAGGTCGTAGTCTACTCTGTAGGCGTGGGTTCGAATCCCACTCCTGACAATGTATTTTTTTCTCGACTATAACTTTCCCTTTGTATGCTTTAAATTACGAATGGTCACGTTCCTAAAGGAAGGCCTAAGTCAGGATGGCCGAGTGGTCTAAGGCGCTACGTTCAGGTCGTAGTCTACTCTGTAGGCGTGGGTTTGAATCCCACTCCTGACAATGTATTTTTCTCGACTATAACTTTCCCTTTGTATGCTTTAAATTACGAATCGTCACGTTCCTAAAGCAAGGCATGAGTCAGGATGGCCGAGTGGTCTAAGGCGCTACGTTCAGGTCGTAGTCTACTCTGTAGGCGTGGGTTCGAATCCCACTCCTGACAATGTTTTTTTCTCGACTATAACTTTCCCTTTGTATGCTTTCGAATCGTCACGTTCCTAAAGCAAGGCATGAGTCAGGATGGCCGAGCGGTCTAAGGCGCTACGTTCAGGTCGTAGTCTACTCTGTAGGCGTGGGTTCGAATCCCACTCCTGACAATTTCTTTTTTCGACTATAACTTTCCCTTTGTATGCTTTAAATTACGAATCGTCACGTTCCTAAAGCAAGGCATAAGTCAGGATGGCCGAGCGGTCTAAGGCGCTACGTTCAGGTCGTAGTCTACTCTGTAGGCGTGGGTTCGAATCCCACTCCTGACAAACATTTTCATTTTGTTTTGTTCATCACTCAATCCAATGTTCCCAGAGACAATTCGTCAGGTTCAAGTGTCTTGGCGGTTTGTCTTTTTCTTTTCCATTCTTTTCAGACAAACGAATAAAACCAACTCGTGGATTGACGAAAAGGCAAGCTATACTACTGTATGCCGATATAAGGCTAACTGGGGATCGTTGCCCTTTTAGTTTTACCACCGCAGGCACGCGGTGCAGTCGACAAAGATGGCGAGAATTGTGTACTTGCCTGGTTTTCCTCCATAGGTTTGGGTTCTCTGAAGAGGGACTTCCAATCAACTTACTCCAACTTCCCTGAATTCCTGCGAGTTTTTCTGTTACCATCTTTAGTAGCCCTTCACCTGAAGAAAGGGTTGGGTCCTCTGGTGTACAAGCCTACACAAGAATAATGAAAGTACGCGGTTCAAAGAGGACTCACAATCATCCGAATACAGTCAGCAATCGTGACTTCAAATGAAATATCCAGTCTCACAATTTGTTAAACTGCTTACTGACTAAAACTACCAAAATGCAAATCTCAAAATTTAGTGGGCCAGACGTTTCGATCCAAGCATGACCTAATTTCTTTGAGGAAGGTCCTGCTAGGGTCGAAACGTCAGGCCCACTAAATTTTGAGAATCTTTTAAATGGCATGAAAAAAAATTCCGATATTAGTCTGGGTAGAACGCTACAGTATTGTCTAGATTACCTACACAAGTGTTGCAATTAAACTGCTAAGTCCTACTGAATTAAATGACGAAAAAAAAAAAAAAAAAAAAAAAATGTAGACCTAATATTTACAGGGCCTGGGATATTGATCCTAAACATTGAGAACAGTTTGGACTATTGTATTGGATCGGCACGTTGACCCTCTCCTTTATTGGGGGTGGAAAATGAAAAGAAAAACAAAATACTAGGGGGCCTAGTTTAAAATGAAGTAATGGTCAAACAAAGCAAATGAAATGATGGGTTCCAAAGTGCGAGTAAATACTAAACATTGTTATCTAAGAAATAGTGGCCAACTCGCACAAGATATCGTCGTCCAGTTTCTGTATCTGTAGGCAGCTACATTCACATGTACAGACTACAGGCCTATGGGAAAGTCAGAAATGGCGCAAATCGCATGTCAGAAATTAGCGAAACGATTACGAGATGTAGGCCTATACTTACAAATCTTTGCCGAATCTCCGTCGGTGCGTTCAGTTAGTTTCCCAGGATAAATAGGGCCGTTACCGACCCCCCCCCCCCCCCACCAACACCGAAAGGATGGACTTCCACGCTGGTAAGGTTCCGTGCATAGAGCTCTATGGTTCGGTGTAAGCATGGTGCAAGTCAGCACCGTCACCCAAGCAAGTCGAACGCGCCCGCCATTTTCTCCAGACTTGAAGTTCGTATCCAAGGACGGTAGCCCTTACCCACAATGCACTTCGACTCCCCTAAAAAAAAAGAAATCTACGGTGCTTTTAAAAGGACATGCATGGCGATAAACTGCACGAAGAAAAAAAAGTTCGCAATAAATGAAAAGAAAGGCAAAGAAAACTGTGACTAATGGCCCAAGACCTTTGGTTTTGTGTACCAGTGCTCACGTCCATCTAAGCAAACCTTTGGATGGTGGCCTTCTTCCCAAAAAGTCAACTTGTCTTTGCCGGGGTGGGGTGCCATCCACAAGCATTCAATCACTGGTACTACTACTAGCAGTAGGTCAGATGGTAAGAGAGCTGACCGGCCAAGTTAGAGGTCTCGGGGTCAAGTCCCGGTCCAGTCAAAATTGTCCTTGGACATTTTGCAAAGTTGTTCCGTTATCAAATTTGTTTAAATTCTGTTTGAAGGCAATGCATTCGAACATTTTATCTTCCTGTTCTCTGCCTCAGTTGTCCCACCCATGTTCTCAAGCTCCATGTTAATTTTGGTGTGAGCAAATTCAAACTACGCAAACAAACAAAAACAAATCAACAAACAAACCGATAAAACAACTTTCATTCTCTTTTTGTTCAACATAAAATTTAATCTGCAAGACAATTCATGACATTTCATTTCAAACTTTCATGTGTCCAACAAAAAGCAAATCAATTTCAGAAAGCTGGAAAGGCATTAAATAAAAACGAATCACTGATTCCTTTAATCTACACGAATGCCCAGCAACAAGTAAAAATTCATCACATTTTTTTCTCATTTCTCATTAAAACAAATCAATAGAGAGATTTTTTTAAAAAGGCAAAGAAAATTTTGACTGGACTGGTCCAGTCAAAATTTTCTTTAATTAAAAAAAATTATTTAAAAGTTCACAGTCAGCTTTTCCTTCGTTTGTTTGACTCAATACAGAGAGATGTTTAAAAAAAAAATCTTTTTTTAAATTTCAAAGCAAAGATTCAATTAAAAAGCCTGTGATAAAAATTAACTGCAAATTTATACTTCCTTTGGCATAGACTTGAAATACAGCTGTAATAAGCGCCTCAATTGCTTGCCAGTGAGGGCGCTATTCGAGGTAAGGTGAATGGTTCGAGCTTCATATTCTGATCAAGATGACGGCTAGGTGCCTTCAGAACGAGGGCTTGTCAGAGATAGTACAACATAAAAATCACACAAGTGCGGGAAGAACTGAATATCACCAAGGCTACTTGAAAGCCCAAAACCTGGCACTAATTAATCTACTCATTTAATTCTTATTTCATTTCAAAGGGAGGGTACCCCATTTGCAAAGTTCCCAATTTTCCGGACATTCCAAATTCGAGAAATTATTTACTCAACATGAAGTGCGTAATGATATCAGCCATTCTGTGAGAAAAGAGGAAATTTGTAAAATTTCCAACAATTGATCAGTTTCTTTTAGAAATACTACCCTCTGTCTGAAAAGAAAAGAAAAGAGTATTCAATTCCGTTTCTCCATTTTTTATGACATGGCAGACAAATGTCAAAACTCACGCTGGTGTGTTTTGCTATGTTTACTTCGAGTTTGACAGAGTACGGCAGTCATTCTTTGACCTTGGGAATGGTGTACCCTACCTATAATCGGGGCAGTTGAAATTCAGTTTAGTCATGGCTGGCAGTAGTTGTAAATGCTTTTTTTTTTCATCTCCTTACAAGGGAGACTCTTGTTTGGGTCTAATTGTCGCGCCTTTGCTGAAGAACGACACAAATATAAGTACGACAGAAATGTCAACTAACATCCCTGGTTCAGTTAAATAAGACTTAAGGCTTTGCATAGTGGGTGAATCAATATAGGAAGGTTTGCCGTGACACCATGAATAAGGTCTCTTAAAGGAAGAGGTGCGGTTCTGAGTTACCACTCAGGTTCTTTTCAGAACCACACCTCTTCCTTTAAGAGACCTTATACATGGTGTCACCGCAAACCTTCCTATACTGGTTAAGTTGGCGGCTCTTCGAGGTAAAACAGGCCACGATAATACAACAGCGCCCTCAGTGTGTGATGCATTATCGGCCATTCACAGCAAATAACCACCATCCATGTAAAATATAAGACATGAGGCCAAAAAAAAAAAAATGTCATGATGAAATACTCAAGCCAACATAAACATGATTTACATGTACATGTATGCAGGGTTAGTTGATTAAAATCACTCGAGGTTCCCGCCGTCAAAATAGGGTCAGCCGGGTAGCACAACTGGTTTTTGTGTGTGTGGCCTTAACACGAGGTAGATTCACTTGCCAGAGTCGGTGTCACGATAAGTTACCCAGTGGACGTAAAGAAAAAACTTAGTGGGAGCACGGCTTAGGGTAGCTTTCTGGTCACTGGGTCGAGTCAAAGAGGTGAGCAAGAGAGATCAGATTCAGGCAGACCCACTTGAACAGGCCTCTGAACTCCAACGACTACAAAATCCGAACAAAAATTGGCAACGAAAACTTTGACTGGACCGGGACTTGAATCCGAGTCCTCTGGACTAACGTAACAGTGCTCTTCCATATCCATCTGAGCTATCCAGCCCTTAGATGGTGGCCTCCCAAATAGTCCACTAGTCTTTGCCTAGTCCTTGGTTTGTTTGACTACAAAATCCCACAACGTTTCTGGGAAAATGATCCAGGGAGTGAGTAGGTGTAACTTGTGTGCCTCTTTTCAAAGTCCCCCAGAGAAATTCTAACCTGGTGGACAATTGATTGTATTTATTGATTTTTTTTTTTTTTTTTTTGGGGGGGGGTGGGCAGGGAAATGAGCCAAACGATTACGAGTTGTCAATCACTTAGCAGTATTATCCTTGTAGCCTACGGGCACCGGTCAAGAGATGGGTACCGGCAGACGGTTCGACTCAGTCCTGATCCGGTCGAATTATGCTGGCCTGTGGGAGAAGGGGGAGAAGACATTATCAGTCCAGTGCTCAAGACGTCTGCTCTTGAAAGCAGGAGTCGCGGGTTCGAATCCTGCCCATACTGCCGGTATTTTTTTTCAGTGGGCCAATTGTGGGAAGCACTGGGCACACGATGCTTTTTTTTTAATTTTTAGGGCAAACCCAAATTGAAATGGAAGGGTGGTTCTTCATAAAAATCACCATTGACTGAGTTTCCAGCATCTTATGAAAACAAAAAACTAGATGAGAGAAATTTGGGGGGGAAAAGGAATAAGAGGAGAGAGTGTTTGTCAGACTTACAGTGTATTTAAGAGGCTCGTTGGCGGATTTCAGTTCGACGCGGACAGATGAGAAGAGTTGTAAGACCTGCGTCTCTTCCCCGGACCGCTTGCTATCGTCTGCTTGCCACACGATGGTCAGGCTAGCCTGCTTGCCTTGCTTGCTGAATTTGAAGCTCTTCAGGGGAAGAGCCTATTGGAATAGACGCGGAAAGAGACTCATACTCATGAACAACTAAAGTAATGCAAATTTGTTTGACAAATAAAGGAAATACTAACTAAACGGCAAAGAAAACATTGACTTGACAGGGACTTGAACCCGAGACCTCTAGTTTTACAGCACTCTTTTACTCATCTGAGCTATCCAGCCCTTAGATGGTGGCCTTTCCCAAATAGTCAACTAGTCTTTGCCGATTGTGGGGGCTAGTCAGAAGCTATTCAGCCATTAACTGCTGTATAACTCCAGGGATCACGCCCCCGTTTTCATTCAGATGCAAACAACTAATTGTAGCAAAATGTATGCAAATGATGGAAAATTCATGCAATTGATTCCAAATTGATGGAAAATTTGTGCAATTTATGCATAATTAATGCAAAATTTATGCAAAATATATGCAAAATTTATGCAATTGATGCAAAATTTATGCAAATTGTATGCAATTGATGCAAAATTGATGCAATTGATCCTAGCAGGAACTTGCACTTTAACAAAAGGTCCTCTCAGTTTTGTTAGTTTGTTTGGATGTAACACTGCACTGGACATGGGACATGGGACATGGCTTACATTGCAGTAGACCCTCTTGACCACCCCTAGGTTCAGCACCAGCACATCAACGGAATGGTCCAGCACCTGCATGATCATGGCGTCCTCCTCCAGGGGGCCGCACTCCTAGGGAAAAACCGGAGGGACAAAGGGACGGGCAATTGTTAGCTTAGTTTAATGGGGTTTTTTTTGTAGTCAAACAAACAAAGATAAAAAACTGACTGGGTACTTTTGAACAAATTGGAAAATTGTTCCTGGTGGTTTTTGCGAGTTTTAAAAATAATGCATTGTTAAAAAAAACACTGTATGGCGGTTGTAAAAGTGTCTTTCAATTTCTTTCTCCTTCTATGTTATGAGTGTCTTTAAATTTCTTTCTTTTCGCATGTGCTGCGAAACTCCCTTGATTTGGAGTGGTTTCTTGAGCATGAATAGCCTTTTTCTTGTCCCTGAGTTGTGCGTGGGCATTCCGCAGGTAGGAATTTGGGCGCTGGAAAATAGCCAGGCGCGAAATGGTTCAAGTTTCCGAGAGGTTTTCCCGGGATGCTCACCCTGACGAAGATCGCAAAGAACATCTCGGAGCTGAGCCGAGAGACCTCCTTGGCAGCCTCCTTGCGCTCGTTGCACCTCGTGGCTTGCGCCTCGATGGTGGTCATATCCCGCGCTGAGATCTCCATCAGACCTTTGGAAGAAAAAGAAAGAAATACATATACAGTGGAACGTCGTTATGACGAACATCTCCGGGATCCACGAAAATGGTTCGTTATAGCGGTCATTTGTTATAGCAGTTGTGGCCTCATATCTACCGATGCATACTTCGGGAGCCAAAATGTTCACTATATCCGTGTCCACTCTGCCTTTGAGAAAAGGTCCTGCTAGGATCGAAACGTCAGGCCCACTAAATTTTGAGATTTGCATTTTAGTTGCAGGTAATTTTTAGTCAGAGGCAGTTTTCAACTTTTTTGTATATCACTTTATATCGGTGTTCGTTGGCGACGTTTCACTGTAAAGTGATTTTGAAAAATGGCAAAGGAAACTTTGACCGGAGCGGGACTTGAACCCGAGACCTCGGGGGCCCAAAGCACTCACCCAGGGAGGCTGCCAATTGCCGGTGAACGATGATGTCGGCGTAGCGTCGGATCGGCGAGGTGAAGTGGGTGTAGAGGGGAACGTTGAGGGCGTAATGACGGTAGAGGAATTCATCCTCCAGGGTGCCCGTACAGAAATACTTGGCGCGCTGCGTACACAACCACACAATTTCCTTTTATCGTTGTCATCAGGATAAAGATTACATATGAATACAGTAGCAGCCAGACTGTGACTTTGGGGTGACTGGTAGACTGGGGAAGTGAGCTCTGAACTGAATGTATTGGGAGCAAAGGTCATTCTCGGGCCAGGGAGAGGTCATTCCCACATGCATGGGGAGCAAAGGTCATTTCAGGGCCAGGGAGAGGTCATTCCAATGTGTATGGGGAGTAAAGGTCATTCCTAGGCCGGGGAGAGGTCATTTCTATAAGCACGGGGAGCAAAGTTCATTCTTGGGCCAGGAGGAGGTCGTTCTTATGCATACGGTGAGCAAAGGTCATTCCTAGGTTGGGGAGAGGTCGGTCCTATGTGTATATGGGGAGCAAAGGTCATTCCCAGGCCAGGGAGAGGTGTACTGTGAGTAAAGGTCATTGTGAGTAAAGGTCATTTCTGGGCCAGGGAGAGGTCGCTCCTGAGTGAAGGTCATTCCTAGGTAGGGGAGAGGAGTTTGGTCCTTAGCTCCCACCTGCATGGGCTTGGAGTAGAGCACCGTCAGGATCTGGCCCATGCCCCAGGCCCTGGCATCGTCCCTGGGCCCCAGGTAGCGGGCCAGGGAGTCCTGCAGGGCCTTGGAGCTGGCCCCGTCCACGGCCAGCCCCAGCTGCCGGCAGGTCTCCACCAGGTCCTCCAGCAGCTTGGCCTTGGGCGGCGGGTGGCGGCGGAGCATGGCCGTGTCCTGGTGGCTGTCGTGGACCCGGTGGGCCGCCGCCATGTTGGCCAGCAGCATGAACTCCTCTACCAGCCTGAGGAACGGGGAGAGAGAGAGAGAGAGAGTGAGAGAGGTTGTGACTCCATAGCCAGAGCTAGACCTAAAGCCAGAGCCAGAGCCAGGCCCAGTGCTACAGCCAAAGCCAGTCCCAGACCCAAAGCTAGGGCTAAAGCTAGACACAGAGCCAGAGCCAGGGCTAAAGCCAGAGCCAGAGCTAGGGCTAAAGCCAGAGCCAGAGCCAGAGCTAGGGATAAAGCCAGAGCCAGAGCCAGAGCCAGAGCTAGGGCTAAAGCCAGACCAAGACCCAGACACAGCCAGAGCTAGGGCTAAAGCCAGACCCAGAGCCAGATCCAGAGCTAAAGCTAGAGCCAGAGCCAGAGCCAGAGATAGAGCTAAAGCCAGAGCCAGAGCCAGATATAGAGCTAGAGATAGAGCCCAGATTTCCTCAAAAGAAAAAGCAGAAAGATGACCCCTACTTGTTGCTGTCCCTCTGCTTGTAAACAGAGTAGCCGGACGGGAGCCCTGACTCCCTCTCCAGTGCAAACTGCAGCTTGACCTGGTCCAGGCGTAAGGCGCCATCCTCTGTCCGCTTCTTGCGTAGGCCCTGGGCAATCTGTCAACCAAACAAAACACAGGCATTGATTTGAGGACTTGAGAAGGATCTGACAACTTGTTGAATATTCACATCACCTCATTTAAAGCTCAGCCAAGCTCATATCGACACAGCTTTGCTCATATTAGCTCATATCAGGTCAGCCAAGCTCATATCAGCTCAGCCAAGCTCATATCAGCTCAGCCAAGCTCATATCAGCTCAGCCAAGCTCATATCAGCTCAGCCAAGCTCATATCAGCTCAGCTAAGCTCATATCAGCTCAGCTAAGCTCATACCAGCTCAGCTAAGCTCATATCAGCTCAGCTAAGCTCATATCAGCTCAGCTAAGCTCATATCAGCTCAGCTAAGCTCATACCAGCTCAGCTAAGCTCATATCAGCTCAGCTAAGCTCATATCAGCTCAGCTAAGCTCATATCAGCTCAGCCAAGCTCATATCAGCTCAGCTAAGCTCATATCAGCTCAGCCAAGCTCATATCAGCTCAGCCAAGCTCATATCAGCTCAGCCAAGCTCATATCAGCTCAGCCAAGCTCATACCAGCTCAGCTAAGCTCATATCAGCTCAGCTAAGCTCATATCAGCTCAGACAAGCTAATATCAGCTCAGCCAAGCTAATATCAGCTCAGCTAAGCTCATATCAGCTCAGCTAAGCTCATATCAGCTCAGCTAAGCTCATATCAGCTCAGCTAAGCTAATATCAGCTCAGCTAAGCTAATATCAGCTCAGCTAAGCTCATATCAGCTCAGCTAAGCTCATATCAGCTCAGCCAAGCCCATATCAGCTCAGCTAAGCTCATATCAGCTCATATCAGCTCATATCAGCTCATATCAGCTCAGCTAAGCTCATATCAGCTCAGCTAAGCTCATATCAGCTCATATCAGCTCATATCAGCTCATATCAGCTCATATCAGCTCAGCTAAGCTCATATCAGCTCAGCTAAGCTCATATCAGCTTAGGCATCGATCAGGAGAAAGCTCAGCCCTCTCGTCTTTCCCAGATGGCAATGATGACCATGCAGGACGCTCTTGTGCCGCACCATGGCCAGGAGTGTGTCCTTGGTGGGCCTACGCATCATGTACATGTACCTTGTTCAGGTTCAGGACGGTCTGGACAATCTGTGGGACGCCGAAGCCGCCGGCGATGGGCGGCAACTCCTCCGTCCGCCACGCCCTCTCCGGCTCCTCAATGAAGCCCTGGGCGTGCTCGTAGCTCATCTTGGCACAGGAGCGGATGACGGAGCGGCCGCACCACTCCTCCAGGATCTGAAGCAAGACAAGAATGGGTGAGGGCGCTATTTAAAAAATCGTGGTCACCACAGATGTACATAGCCTATGCACTCAAGCTACCACTTAGATGCAGTGTACTCTTAAAGAGTAACCATCTTCTTTTTGCACTAGGCAAAAGACTGCCGACATTTATTTCATTTTCATTTTCAAAATCAAGTGGGCCTGACGTTTCGATCCTAGCAGGACCTTTCTCAAAGGTGCCTTTGAGAAAGGTCCTGCTAGGATCGAAACGTCAGTCCCACTAAATTTTGAGATTTACATTTATGTAATTTTAGTCAGTAAGCAGTTTGCAACATTTTTGTATATTACTTGAAGTTACATTAAATTGATTTGCGTTCTAGCTATGCTGCGCTGCTAAACACCCACCTCCCCGCACTCGCTGAGTTTCCACAGGAAGGAGAAGGTCAGCTTGTCCTCGTTGGGGTTGAGACTGCACAGGTGCTCGCAGAGTAACCGCGGCAACATGGGTATCACCTGGGGGAGGGGCGGAAACCGAAAAAGGGTAGAATTGGCAGAGGGGGCAGGACAACCTGTTCCCTAGGTCGACGGCCACTTTGGCCACGGGATACACAGTCTCATGTGTCAGCCAAGCTTCCAGCAAGAAACTGACCAACGAAAAAATCAACAAGCCAATGATTGAATGAACAAACAGATCAACAAACAAACTCTATCAACATTGCAATTCAAAATTGTCCTAGCACTTTCAATTAGTGAACACTCTTATTTACTCTTATTTACTCGTATCCTTTAATTTTTTTTTGGGGGGGGGTCGTGAATATCTGTTTGTGACGCATGGTATCAATTGGAGCTAGCCACTTGATTGTGATTGAGTTCGCATTTAGTAGTCCATCAAGGCTGTTGCCATTGCATTTGTATTGTGTTGTCATTGCTTGTTCTAGTTGATGCCTTGAGAAACAATAAATTAAATGAATGAATGAAATGGAAGGTGTTCCTCTGCTCTTGCCGACTTGGTCTCCGCCAAGTCAGGACATTTCAGCGAGCAACCAGGCTGTTTGCCTCCTCTCACCCACACACTCTATCACAAGGTGTAGAACAAAGAGGTATCAGGACAGCTTCTTCCCTCGTTCAGTCTCTTTCTCTGGAATTACCTTCTGCACGAGGTAGACGCTGGTAGCCCGCTGGCCGGCAACCCTGTCCAGTTCGTTGCCTTCCTCCACAAAGAAGCTGACGTCTGCTATGTGCACGCCAACTTCGTACACTCCTAGGGGCGGGAATCAATCGAGAAACGGACATGACAATGATTTTGGAGGTCGCCCACTATGGATAGTTTTTTTTGAGCAAACGAAAATATCAGAAAACTGTGCGGATTCATAATCCGGGCATTTATTGAAGTTCTGGTTAGCAATTTGTTGACAGACAATGGTGCGATTAGAAACAGCCGCGTTGAGTACCTCACAAATGTAATGTACTTGTATTATTATTAAAGATGATAAATGGTGGTCAATGAATAGACCTTGTTGGCACAAATTTGGAGTGCTGGTGATGTTGCTGTGCACCGGGCCTCTGAATCCAGGCACCACTATTGACCAAGACTTTGGGGCGGCTATTTTTATTTATTTTTATTGATTTTTATTTATTTTTATTTATTTTTAATTATTTTTATTGATTTTTATTTATTTTCATTTATTTTTATTTATTTTCATTTATTTTTATTTATTTTCATTTATTTTTATTTATTTTTATTTATTTTCATTTATTTTTATTCATTTTATTCATTTTTAATAATTTTTATTTAATTTTATTTATTTTCATATTTTTATTATTTTCATTTATTTTTAATTATTTTTATTTATTTTTATTTATTTTTATTTATTTTTATTTATTTTTATTTATTTTTTATTTATTTTCATTTATTTTAAATTACCGGTATCTATATCTATATCTATTTATATTTATTAATATTTATTTATATTTATTTTTATTATTTTTATTTAGTTTAATTTGTTTTATTTATTTTTACTTATTTTTATTTATGTTTATGTTTTTTTGTTTTTTATTTATTTTAATTTATTTGATTGTTTTTTTTTTGGGGGGGGGGTACTGCCTACCGTCTGCTAGGGGAATGCAGGAGAGAGCATCGTCCAGATCCCTGGCTGTGGACGGGTCGATGGTGAAGATGCAACGGTCCCGGAAGTCCCGACGCCTGGCAATCTCGTCCTGTGGAATGGTCCAGGGCAGGTTCTTGGGTAGACAGTCCACCACCTGCAGTACCAACGACACACGAGGGATGTAAACTCACAAATACTCCCATGTGGGGTCATTCCGTAAATCGGGGGTCCAATTTGTCCCCGCTTTGCGTATGAAACCATTCGGCTCAAAGCTCAAAGCGAAGAGACAAAAAAATCATCAATGGCGAGGTGCTTGCCTCTTGGGAGAAGTCTGAGTAGTCCACGCCGTGCTCGATCAGCATTCCCTCCGTCTCGGGTTCGATTTCCCCCGCCTCGCCCAGACTCCGGTGCAGATGGCTGGAGTGGGAAGGGGAAGGAGATGGGGAGGGGGTTTGAATCCAACTTCCAACAAAAAGTTTATGGCTCTAAAGATGAGCATAGCTTACCTGAGAATTGGTCTTCCACTCTATTATGATTCTTATCCTCCTTTTCTCCTCCCTGTCACCACCCTCCTCTAGACCTCTTCATCATCAGCCACCTCCTCATCCTCAAGCTCAAGATCCCCTCCTCACCCTCATCACCAATCCACCTCCTCTTCACCCCCTCATCCTCCTAAACTTCCCCAATCTCCCCATCCTTCTGACCTTCCCCATCCCCTTCATCAACCTCCCCACCCTCATCCTCTTCATCCTCCCCACCCTTCTCCTCCCCGTCCTACTCACCTTCCCCATCCCCTTCATCAACCTCCCCACCCTCATCCTCTTCATCCTCCTCAACCTTCTCCTCCCCGTCCTACTCACCTTCCCCGTCCTCCCAATTCACCTCCTACTCTTCCCCCTAACCCCCCTCATCCTCTACATCCCACTGCAGCTTTCAATTTCACCGACCAGCTCGGTGGTCAAGTGATTAAGACGTCTGCACTAGAAAGCGGGAGTCGTAGGTTCGAATCCCACCCCAGCTGCCAGAAATGTTTTCATCGGGTATCGGGCAAAGCACTGAGCACTCACGAAGGGCAGGGCAAACCCTCATTGGATTAGCTTTCAATTTTGATCAGTCAGGGATTGCCTTTACTCTGCGTCTCTGCCAACTAGCCCCTCACCCACTCACTCACCCTCTGGCGATGACGGAGTTCTTGGGCCACTCCTCCAGTCGGGCGATGAAGAGGGTCTTCTCAAAGTCGCCCGGCCGCTCCAGGAACCCGTCGGGGCACTCGCGCAGGGGGACGTAGATCCGGGGCATGCGGTGGTCCGTGGGTGAGAACAAGGCATCAGTAGCTTGCTGTCAAAGAGTCAAGACAGGAAGCAGTGTGCCGTTGCTCTTTCTCCTGTGTTCATCGTGCTTAAAAAATTACACCCCAAACGTTACCCCAAGTTTTTGTTTGAGCAAGCCGGGCGGGGAATTCTCCTGAAACCGATCATTCTGAAGAGCTTTGATCATAATTAGCCAATAGGCGAGCAGGGGTTATTGATATAGAAATGCGCACCGAGATGGCGGCGATGATATGGCGTGAACGAGCGAGGCGGATGCAGCTCTTTTTCAGCGCGCAAACCACAGGGTTGGCCACATGGCTGACCACCACCGACCCCTACTCATAGCTGCCAACCTATCTTAAAGGAAACTTCTGCTAAAAAAAAAGAAGAATCACAGAGCAAACTACATAGGAATACATGTGGTATTTTCAAGCCAAAAATCAAAATCTGTTCACAAGAGCTTGTAAAATGTGATTGATTTTTACCCCAGAAGAGGAATGGATGGCATCTATGCCTACCCCTCCCACTTGCTGCTCTCACCTTGCACGTGGGAGGCTTCAGGAAACCGCTGCAGGCTCCCGAGTGCCGCTTCTCCACCACGTAGACCACCTCGCCGAGCCTCTGGAAGAACCGGTCGGGGATCGCCTCCCGGCTCCCTGCCGCCGCTGCCTCCCCCTCATCCGGAAAGAGCCTCTTCGCCACTGCCCCTCTCCCGGCTTCGTCCTGAGTCTCCGGCACCGCTGCCGAGGCGACCGCATCTACGGCGATCGCTCCGTCGCTCTCGACAGCGGCGGAGTTGGTAGAGTCGTCGAGAGTCAGACTCTGCAGCTGGCCCGTCAGGGAAGGGCCTGCCGGGTCGACGGAGACCGACTTAGTTGTCTTGGACTCTGAGGGTCCCTTGGGCTGCTTCCTCTGGTACGCGGTGTAGTCATCCTCCAGGAGCTGTCGAGACAAGAGGAAGAAATGCATCAGGGTTGTCACCAGGCAACGGCTTGTCACCAGGCAACGGCTTGTCACCAGGCAACAGCTTGTCACCAGGCAACGGCTTGTCACCAGGCAACGGCTTGTCACCAGGCAACAGCTTATCACCAGGCAACGGCTTGTCACCAGGCAACGGCTTGTCACCAGGCAACGGCTTGTCACCAGGCAACAGCTTGTCACCAGGCAACGGCTTGTCACCAGGCAACAGCTTGTCAACTGAGTGCACCTTGTTTCCCTGATGATGGCTTGTCACCTGGCAACAACTTGTCACCAGGCAACAGCTTGTCACCAGGCAACAGCTTGTCACCAGGCAACAGCGTGTCACCAGGCAACAGCGTGTCACCAGGCAACAGCTTGTCACCAGGCAACAGCGTGTCACTATTAAAGCAACAGCTCGTCACCAAGAAATATACTTCTCACAAGGCCAGGTTCGTTTAGAGTATTCCATCTTGTAACCGAGAAACAGTCTGTCACTCAGCAACACTTTGTTGCCAGGCGACAGCTTGTCACCAAGCAACAACTCGTCGCCGAGCAACATCTTGATCCTCACCCTCCAGGTGGACTTGGGCAGCAGCCTGACGGTCACCACGTCGCCTTCCAGGGCCCTGTTGCGTGCGTGCGTGCCGCTGATGAGGATATCTGCTCCGCCGTTCTGTGATACGAGACAAACATCGAGAAAACCACACTGGCAGGCATTCTTTGGGTTACAATTCCATGATTTTTCCATGACTTTTCCTGCAGGAATTCTGTATTAACTACTCCTGCAAATATTCCCAAGACTTCCCACTCATTTTTTTACTGCAACTCTTCCATGACTTGTTGAGGAAGAATTCCGATTACATTACAATCCCATGACATTTACCGCAAGAATTAACATGACTGTTCTTGCAGGAATTCCTGCGACTTCACAGGACTTTTCCCTGCAAGAATTCCACGACCTTTTCCAGAAGATTTCCTTGACTTTTCCCTGCAATAAATCCATTTCTTGCTACCACTTTTCTTGCACACTTTTTAACGTAGGCCCCCTTTAAAAATGGTTTCAGGGACAAGGAGGATGTTGTCTGTTTCTTACGGTCACCCTTATCTCTCGTACACTGTACTTATGGTGTGGGGTGGGGTCCTCGGTAAGTGGAGGTCCCGGGCCTACCTGGGAGTCAATGTAGCTCTCCTCGTAGTTCCTGGGGTTGATGCGCAGTGAGCCCTGCAGGAGTTCCTTCCTCTTCAGTCCGTCAGAGACAGCCTCCAGCGAGAGGTAGTCATCGAAAGGCTGCCAAACGCCGATAAAAAAAACAACCAACCAAGACAATCATTCACAGCATCCGTGAGCTGAGTTTACTCGTGTGGAAACCACCCCAGTGTGTACTGTAATTAGTACAGACCGATGTCAGAATCATCTGTATCGGGCAAATAAGCCTTACCTGAAACCCAAACTTACCACAACTGGGTCTGATTTTCATGGAGGTTTGCCCTGCCCGACGTGATAAACACCGAGTGCTCAGTGCTTTGCCCGATGCGTGATGGTGATGAGTCTTGAGGTCTGATTTACAAAGTGTCAGGCTATGGCAAGAGTATTACACGGACATGTTGCAAACTGCTTACTGACTAAAAAGACATTTTGATCCTTGGGGGACCTTTCTCAGAGGCACACTTCTGCCTCCGGGGAAAGGTGATTGTTTCTGAACCTACCTTGAAGTTTTTCTTTCCCCTCGGAGTCCCGGTGTCGTTCCACTTCTGGGATCTGGGCGTCCTCTGCTGTTGCCCTCGGCCGTCCCTTTTGGTGGGCGTGCGGCAGTTGTCGTGCGGGGCGAGGGAGCCGTTGTCGGCCCTGGCCGGCGTCCCGGATGACGCACTGCTGGGCTTGCCGTCCAATGGCCCAGAGGAACCGGACTGCTTCAGTTTCTCCTTCTTCTCCTTCTCCTTCTCCCGTTTCTCCTTCTTCCTCTCCTCCTTCTCATTCTCCCTCTTCTCCTTCTCCTCCTTCCGTTTCTTCTCCTTCTTCTCCTTCTTCTTTTCCTTCCTCGTCTTGCCGGCTGATCCCGGCATGTCCCTCGGCTGGGACTCGCCGCTGCACGCCGTGTCCGGGGCGTGCGCTACGGCGTTGCCGTTGGGCAACCGGTCGGCGGCATCCCGCCGTCCTCCGCCGCTCTCCCGCCCCTGGTCCGCGGTCGGCCCCGGGGCCGGTGATTGACGGCCCTTTCCCTTTCCCCCGGCCGGCCCTCTCCTGTCCCTCGCCGACGGCTGGTGTTCGGGCTCGGCCTGCCCCTCCGTGGCCGCGGTGCCGCTGGGCGAGGCCGACCCGTCTGGCTTGTCGGTCAGGCTGAAAGCCAGCTTCGGTTTGCGACGCTTCTGCTGAAGGTTGAGTGAAACAATAAGGAACCCTTGATGACTCGTGCACAAGGTGGCAG
Source organism: Luidia sarsii (assembly GCA_949987565.1). NCBI lineage: Eukaryota > Metazoa > Echinodermata > Asteroidea > Paxillosida > Luidiidae > Luidia > Luidia sarsii. The sequence continues at coordinate 14,735,581 of OX465115.1, forward strand.
CAAGGATTGACCAATGAGCTCGTAATATTTTCAATATCCCTGTCGATGAACCATTTTTGTATGTGATTTTTTTTTTATTTCTAATAATTTTTTTCTTACATGGCCCTATATCTAGGACTATACCTTCCGTGCCTTGGTACCAGATGTTCCGCCGTCGCACTCTCTCGTCCTCCCATCCTCTGCTGGCTCCGCCTTGACCACGCCCTCTTCAGGGGCCACACCCTGCTCCCTCGGCCCCGCCCCGGTCACCGCACCCACCACAGGACCTTTCTCCGTCCCACTCTCCATTGCGCTGGAATCAATTTCTACTGAGAAGAGGGAGTGAAAAAAAACTCCAATCTTAAGTTAAAAAGGACGAGAGTTTCAACCCCAATAATTAAATACGGGCTACAGCAATCCGGCGTAATTTAAGGTTTGCAATGGTACTAGAACTAGAAAGTTCTATTTAGTATGCCCTTTGTTTTAGTTGTAGTAAGTACTAACTACTAGCATGCTACTTGTGTTAGTCCGAGTAACTTGGACCCGACAAGTCACCCTTTTTTTATCGAATTTTGAAATTATGAGATTCGATAAAAAAAGGGTGACTTGTCGGGTCCAAGTTACTCGGACTATACTTGTGTTAGGCTCGTAATGTCGTATGTCACTATGTGTAATGTATGAAATAATAATGATGTACCGTAACTTGGGGCGTAGCAGCCGTAGGCTCCTAAGGCTAAGAACATGAGAGTAAGACTAAGACTAGAGTAACTTATGTCAGTGGCAGCTCAACAGTGACTGGATGCGTTACTTGAATATTTTCACTTCAGTCATCAACGTCTGAACGAGTGAATCTGATCAGAAATTATCACACACACTCGCACTTCTCACGGTAAAAGCACCGATACCCCACAGGCACATACCTCAGCCCACTATTGCACCATGGAGGTATTTGTACTAATGTAGAGTTATTGCACCACCTCCAGCAAGCACCAGGCGTGAAACGGCTTCATTATTTTGAGGTCGGAATACATAATGCGGTCATTAGTTATTTTTATGCAATTTGTAAAGGGCGCCCTCAAGAGTTCATGATAATTAGCCGACAGGGAGAGGCATGTCGTCTGCCGTACATGTAAGTTCATTATTTGTTTCTTTGAAGATAGAATTTGATTCTTTTGGTGTGTCCTTTGAGGGTGGGGTACCCCAACCAGAAAATGGTTATGGTTGGTGATTCTTACTGAATGACAACAGACAGTCTCGTGATTTTATTCTAGTGTTGTTTTCCTTGAAGATATTCATCTCCATATCCTCGGTCAATACGATTTTGAGCGTCCATCTCCGTCCACGCCTCCACGGTACTCATACTATAGTCATAAGGGTAGGGGTCTACACCATTTGCGAAGGTCAAAGAACCGCTTCCATATTTTGTCAAACTCACAACGCATACATAAAATAAGACACACCTGCGTAAGTTTCGGCTGAATCTGTCAACCTTGACATGAGAAAAACCGCGACTAACGATTTTTAAGCACGAACTTTCCCCCAAAAAACAAAAGGCGGACGCGGTATTTGTAAACTTACTCTTCAACCAAAGATTTTCCTCTTTTTCTCGAAAGCGGCTGATTTTCGAGCGTTGTAATTTCACGGAATGTCTAATGTCATAATAAGACTGATGATTAAGCAATGACTCAATTTGGAATGTCCGGAAATTGGGAACTTTGCAAAATGGTGTACCATCAACCAAGTTAGCTGCTATTATAAAGTGACTCAAAAATCTTTCCAAAATAAAACTTATGCTACTTTATTATTTTACAATGTAGTAAAGTCTCAACATGACACCGAAAATCAGGAAGACTTAGTTGGAGTCTGTGATTGAATATGGCTCGTTCTGCCTTTTTTATTGCTTATAATAATTGCCGTCTGCTTTTACAAAAAGTCCGGCTATGATGATCGGAACGTCAATCCCTCTACATTTTTTTTTGAAAAAACAAACAAACACAATTTTGCCCGATATTTATTACTGTGCAGCGTAGCATTTTCTGTAAATAATTTTTCTTTTTAAATAATTATGAAATAACTAAAATCAAAATGTTTACGCCTTACAGTATTACTGTCGGCTAGAGAGGGAGAATTGACACTTCCTTGTGGGAAAGAAGAACAATAGTGGTCTGTTTCAATCAAGATTTGAAAAACTGTTGCGGACTGCCTAGGCCTACAGACTAAAATCAACAAAATGTAAATCTCAATGGGGAAAAATGTTATGATAGTCATTGTGGGGACCGCCCGAATTGGCCCCCCAAAAATGCCTTTGTTTTCTTTTCTGTACAGTCACAATCTCAATAGTCCTAATTATACCGGGAGATCTAAAAAAAACAAAAAAACAATAATAATAATGAAACATAATGAAACTGAAGACTAAAATGCTTCAGACCAATCAGTAGGCTACCATTTTGATCCGTAAGCCTCTTCTGAGAAATGTTAACAATTAACCACCAGATTATGCAAATGTCTTTAATTTCCGCATGTTTTCCTCTTTGATCTATAGCATTAGCCGCCGCTAGCACTCTGCGAGCAATTAAAATTGGCGATGGTGAATATTTCTAAAAGTAATGAACGAAAGGTGTGTCGAAATAATAAAAGAGAAAGAAAAAATAGAAAACAAAAAAATTATGAGCATTATCTCTGGTTTAATGTCATATTTCCATCTTGAACTTGAAGAGTTTGATGACGGATACATCAGTCGCCACATCGCCCTCAATCTTTCGAATCGGCGGCACATCGATCGAGTTACATCACTACGCATCCATCGGACGTCTGCAGAGAGAGATGGAGAGTTAGAGAGAGAGGGGGAGTAAGAGAGGGAGAGGGAGAGAAAGAGAGAGAGAGGGGAGAGGGAGAGGGGGGTAGAGAGAGGGGAGAGTGGGATAGACAGAGAGAGGGGAGAGAGATAGAGGGAGAGAGAGAGAGGGGGGAGAGAGAAAGAGAGAGAGAGGGGAGAGAGATAGAGGGAGAGAGAGAGAGGGGGGAGAGAGAAAGAGAGAGAGAGGGGAGAGAGATAGAGGGAGAGAGAGAGAGGGGGGAGAGAGAAAGAGAGAGAGAGGGGAGAGGGAGAGGGGGGGTAGAGAGAGGGGAGAGTGGGATAGACAGAGAGAGGGGAGAGAGATAGAGGGAGAGAGAGAGAGGGGGGAGAGAGAAAGAGAGAGAGAGGGGAGAGAGATAGAGGGAGAGAGAGAGAGGGGGGAGAGAGAAAGAGAGAGAGAGGGGAGAGAGATAGAGGGAGAGAGAGAGAGGGGGGAGAGAGAAAGAGAGAGAGAGGGGAGAGAGAGAGGGGGGTAGAGAGAGGGGAGAGTGGGATAGACAGAGAGAGGGGAGAGAGATAGAGGGAGAGAGAGAGAGGGGGGGGAGAGAGAAAGAGAGAGAGAGGGGAGAGAGATAGAGGGAGAGAGAAAGAGAGGGGGGGGGAGAGAGAAAGAGAGAGAGAGGGGAGAGGGAGAGGGGGAGGGAGAGGGGATGGGCGAGAGAGAGAGAAATTAATCCGTCAGATATCTGCCAAAGAGTCAGCCCAAAAGCCGGACGCGATGGCCGTGCACGGAAGTACGTCTTACCGATTCCGTCCCCTTTGCTTCGTTCTCCTGCTGGCCATCGCCTTCCATCTCCACGGTAGTCGTGTCCTTCTGCGAATAATTGAAAGTAAACAAAAAAAAACAGTAATAGGGCCTAATTTTCCTGTAACGCATGGAGCCACTTAGCTGAAGAATAAAGAAGTGGCAAGAATTATTTTTGGATATTTGCGGTATGACTATTGGCTTGCACTAGGGACTTGTGAAGCACACAGCGCTGATGCGATCTAAATTGTCACTTTTTCAGTCAAACGCTTACGCTTCCTCATTTGGACGCTCCTGATGACATGCTAATTAGTCTTTGGCGGTCAAGACAGCGACGTCATGTGAAAAAAAAAACATTGTAGGAGTGTTCACTTGATGAGGAAGAATCGAGGGGTTTTACCTGGTCGTGGGAGGTTGGGGCGGCGGCCGGGTCGTCACCGGTACCGTCTGCCTTCAGCCCGGCCTTGTCGGGGGAGTCACCGGTACCGTCTGCCTTCAGCCCGGCCTGGTCAGGGGAGTCACCGTCGATGGGGTCGGTCTGTGCCCAGCTGTTGCTCCTCTGATGGCTGAGCCCATCAGCATCGTCACCTGAACGACGTGTTGTGTCACGCCACAATAAAAACGAAGAAGATTCAACCACCACCTACAGTTAATTTCTCATACCGCATCCGATCAATACGGAGCGCCTACAGGGACATTCGTAGAAGACAAACTCTAAAACAAAACTAAAATTCGTTCGTTTTTTCGTGCGCACTGAATGATTTCGTGATCATGAAATGATTTCGAGCACACGAACTAACGAACTATTTTTTTCTTTAGAGGTTGTTTTTAACGAATGTCCCTTTAGGAGCTCCGTAGATCATCGAGCGTTGGGCGAACGAAATTTTCCCAGCGTTTTGACGAGAAAAAAAACACACGAGACGGGACCGGGAGGAAACGGGAGAGGACTGGATGTGACGGGACAGGGAAAGGATCAGACTTCCCGATTCTGCTTGAATGTGTGTATTTCTGAGCGAGATTCTTTTTAAATTGATGTAGACCCAAATGACCTTCTAGCGGTGGAGCGCTGGGGGTCACCGATGAGCCTTCACAGTCGCTGGTGCCCGTGCCTCCGTCCGTGCTCTCCGATGGGTCGGCCGGGCCGTCGCTCTCCTGACGCCGGTACATGAAGCTCCAGCTCCGGTCGAGGTAGGTCCTGCCGCCCGCCGGCCGATCGTCCTGCCTGGAGTGGGGTTGGGGAACCAACGAATTAACCAGTCTGCCCGTCATCACGAGCTCCCACGGGTGGGAACCAGCGGAGCTCTCTGCCTCACCGAGGTGGAATGCTCTGTTCTGCTCGTGCGATTTTCGTCTCGCACATAATGCCCATGCCTGCCTGCCTGCTTCCCTTCCTCCCTTCCTTCCTGCCTCCCTGCCTGCCTGCCTCCCTCCCTGCCTCCCTCCCTCTCCTCCCTCCCTGCTTCCCTCCCTGCCTCCCTGCCTCCCTGCCTCCCTCCCTGCCTCCCTTCCTGCCTCCCTCCCTGCCTCCCTCCCTGCCTCCTTCCCTGCCTCCCTGCCTCCCTGCCTCCCTCTCCTCCCTCCCTACTTCCCTCTTTCCCTGCCTCCCTCACTCCCTGCCTCCATGCCTGCCTCCCTGCCTCCATGCCTTCCTGCCTCCCTGCCTCCATGCCTCCCTCACTCCCTGCCTCCCTGCCTTCCTGCCTCCCTGCCTTCCTGCCTCCCTGCCTTCCTGCCTCCTCCCCTCTCCTCCCTCCCTGCCCCCTGCCTCCCTCCCTCCCTGCCTCCCCCGCCTGCCTGCCTGCCCCCCTCCCTGCCCTTCTGCCTCCCCGCCTCTCTCCCTCCCCTTACCCGGTCGACTCCGGCGTCTTGTGTAGGTAGCCCCGCAGTCTTACGAGGTTGTGGCAGACCGCGGCGAGGACGAGGATGCCCACGGTGGTGCCGCCGACAAACACTCCGATCTGCCAGCTCTCTGTCGACAAGAAGCACGCTCGGCACGGTCAACTCAAAATCGTAGCACAGTGTCCGGGTATTGGGCCAACAGAAATATACAGACATTGAGCACTGCAATGCTCTCGTTTAAAAATTTACTCACTTGTGTGAGCACTTAGGCCGTATACGAAATGAAGGCTTAGGCTTCGGTCATATTTGATCCTACTCGTTATAATATCACTGGTATCTAAAAACAAGCGTTTGGCCCCAGTTTCTGGGTGAATACTCTGTACCTATCAAGCCAACAAACCTTCAAATTCCGAAACAAACCACAACTTCGATTTTCAGGTTTTGTCAGACGGAGACGAAGCCTGAGCCCGAGCCAAAGCCTTCATTTCGTAAAGGGTCATAGACGAATGCATCCAATGGCGGACTAGTGGTTGGCTGATGACGTCAACGAAGGCATGCTCACTTCAAGTCTTATCAGTCTTTAAGTGGCCTAAAAAAAACTCCAATTGCTTCGTGCGAACAGAGCCCCTAAGGAACAGAGCCCTGACTGACAAAAAAAGGGAAACAAGACATCGTTGCGGGACTCACGCGACATCAACGAGCTCTCGTCTTCGTCATCGTCGCCCTCGTCTTCTTCCTCGTCGTCGGGGCTTACCGGGGTAGTCGTAGCGGGCCCCGGGCGGGTCGCACCGTCAGGCCGGGCGGTGGAGGCAGAGGGGGCCGGCCCCTCGCTCGTTCCCCCGGCGGCCCCGGCCGCCGTGGTCGCTGCGGCATTAAAGGACGATTTCCACACGGTCAGCCCAAAACAGCTTCGATCACGCCTGCCCCGGAAATCTTCCGATCAATGTGGCGGGAAAGGCGTCCTATATCCCCCACTGTGAATTGGTATTTTGTATGAGCTACCTTGCGCATGACAATAAAGTTAATTTGACATTGGATATTGGACATTCCCATTGGTTTGTACAGTGAATGTCATGGGTTTTTTTCTCGACATTCCACATTTTCAGAGATTTTTTTTTTTTACAGCGAATGTCTGATTTTTCTTGACAGTGGCATTCCCATAGGTGTTTCCCATAGACCCTACGGCTGTTTCCGCACTTACGCTGAATGCACAGGCGGCCGGGCTGCCCGGTGCCGGAGTCTACCGTCCCCTCATGGCAGCGGCACGTGAAGCCGTCGGCGCCCAGGTCCTCGCAAATTGCGTACGCCGAACAGTCGTCGAGTCCCAGCTCGCATTCGTTCGTCGCTAATCGGTGTCGTAATGTTCAATGGGGAAGATAAAACAAAAAAAGAAAGAAAGAGAAAAATCAGGCTTGTTTACCACGGCTGTTACCGTAGCTATTTTTTTCAATGATACAAGTTCGTTTGCTTGCTTGGCGCGCACAGTATTTCAATCTCCTGACGTCAGTCAGTCTCCTGGCGACGGACAGAGCATATTGTTTTCGAAACGTCTGGTCCCTCGGTCCCGCTTATAACCACACAAACTAAGACAGGAAATTACTGTACATGCACGGGCCGCCTAAGCAGACTAGTTTCAACTTGATCCCATTGTTAACGTGAATGGCCGGGAATCTGAACAAATCACGGCCGGGCATAACTACCATCGGTGCTAATGTGTTGCGGAGAGCGCTCTGGAACATTGGGAATCTTTCCCGCCCAGCGTGAGCACTGTGGCATGAAGAGGCGGTCGTTCAGTGATGGTGTGTCAGTGTGTGAGTAGATGCCAAGGGAATAGGAGACCCAGGAGGCAGACTAGGTGATGGATGAAGGGGAGTTGTCAGTGGGTATAGAAGACCCATTGGATAGGAGTGGTCGCCATAATTATGTCGCTGATGTGGACACCGATGATAGTCAATCTTTTGACGACAGGTAGAGTACACACTGCCAGAAATCCCGGGTTATATACCGGCTCTTCTCAGAGCCACACACTCCTTCTCAAAAGAGATGTGTTGCATAGCCCACCGCAAAACTCCCACTTGGTACTTCCACCATGCAAACCTTCAAGTCTTATCTAGTCTGAGTCATCGGCTCTTTTCAGAGCCACACTCAGTCTAAAAAGAGATGTATTACATTGTGTCACCGCAAAACTTCCACTTGGTACTTCCACCATGCAAACCTTCAAGTCTTATCAAGTACGTCTGAGTCATCGGCTCTTCTCAGAGCCACACTCAGTCTCAAAAGAGATGTGTTACATGGTGTCACCGCAAAACCTTCCACTTGGTACTTCCACTACGCAAACCTTCAAGTCTTATCTAGTTACCACGTGCCACTAATGGTGACAGTGTTCACCTCGAATGGTGGTCGCGGTCGGGTCCAGCCCGATGCCCGTGCCCGGCACGGTTCCGTTGGTGGTCTCCATGGCGGCCGTTGCCACGGCGACCAGCGTCTCCTCGGTCACGTTGGGCGCCGGTCGCAAGAGGGCGCCAAAGTCCACCACCACGCTGCCGCTGCGGAAACCCCGCACCGTCGCGCCAACGTAGTGGTCGCTCGTCTGCGGCGCCTGGCTGTACACGCTGTCGATCTGAAGTCGAGACGACACAAAGGTATAGGGTACACCATTTGCCAAGGTCAGAGAATCGCTTCCTTACTTCCTTTTTTTGTATTCATGCGAATTCGCCTAAATTAAGGTAAGCCACTCAAGGTTATCAAAGGCCTAAAAAAGATTGGAAGGCTGGAGATAGGAATCGATATTCCTCCTCAAACATTCCTCCTCAATCGAGGGTGGGAAACAAGAATAAGGAAGGGAATTCCAGAGAGAGGCAGACCGTGGCAAGAAACTTTCAAATCGGTAAAGTGTACAAGAGTTTGCAATATCCATCAAGGCTATGCTTAATTTTATATTGTGGGCCTTAATTTTATATTGTTTCGATCCTAGCAAGACCTTTCTCAAAGGCAGAGCCTTTGTGAAAGGTCCTGCTAGGATCGAAACGTCAGGCCCACTAAATTTTGAGATTTGCATTTTGGAAATTTTAGTAAGTAAGCAGTTTGCAACATTTTTTGTTTATCACTAATTTTATATTGTTTATAGGGCAATGCGTTTATTCAGACACCTGAGAGCAAATTATTGATATATTAATTTGTCTTGAAACTTGAGAAGGGGGCCTTACCCCAAGTCCTTCTGTGGATTCACCCCCGTGACCTGAATGCAGATTGGAACCCTCTGACACTTACGAATCCTTCGACTTGGGCCTTGAGGTGTCGGTAGAACGGGCTGCTCGGGTCCTCCAGCGACGCGTTGTACACGGCCGCCTGCCCGTCGATCGACACGATGCGGAGGGAACCAGCGAAAGACCTCTCGCGCGGCACGGGCGCCGTCGCTGGACTCTCTCCGCCGGCTGCCAGCGATGCCGTCGACACTGCCTGCGTTTGGGTGCCCGCGACCGGCGACGGTTGGCCGACAGCGGGGGTACCGTCGGATCCGTCTTCGGGGCTTGGTGTCGACAGAGTCGTCGACGTGGTGGTGTCGATCTCGGGTGACGTCGAGAAGGCGTCTGACGTGGGGTCGGTCGTGTCGGGCTGCAAGAAATTGTCGTCGTCCGTCGTTTCAGTCGAGAGATCAAAAGCTGCTGCTTCGTGAGTGGTGTCGAACTCTGTTGTCGACATTGGCGGTGACGTGTTTTCATCTAGCGACGTGATAGGCAAAGTTGAACGTGAATTCGTGAGTAATGAGTCAATTGTTGTTTGTTCTGGAGTGGTGTCTACGTCACTTGATGTCGACACTGTAGTCACGTCGTCATCGGGCTGTGTCGAAGATGGATGTGGGGACAGGGTGCTGTCGGTCATATTTGCATCACTAGTCACGGAGAACGGATCCGTTGCTGTTGTCTCATCCGGGCTGTCGATCTCACTTAATGATGTCGACACTGTAGTCATGTCGTCATCAGGCTGTGTCGAAGATGGATGTGGGGACAGGGTGCTGTCGGTCATATTTGCATCACTAGTCACGGAGAACGGATCCGTTGCTGTTGTCTCATCCGGGCTGTCGATCTCACTTAATGATGTCGACACTGTAGTCATGTCGTCATCAGGCTGTGTCGAAGATGGATGTGGGGACAGGGTTCTGTCGGTAATCTTTGCATCAGTAGTCGCGGAGAATGGATCCGTTGCTGTTGTCTCATCTGGGCTGTCGATCTCACTTAATGATGTTGACATTGCGGTCATGTCGTCATCGGGATGTGTCGAAGATTGATGTGGGGACAGGGTGCTGTCGGTCATATTTGCATCACTAGTCACGGAGAACGGATCCGTTGCTGTTGTCTCATCCGGGCTGTCGATCTCACTTAATGATGTCGACACTGTGGACATAGTTGAATCACTAGTCGCGATGAATGGATCCGTTGTGGCTATTCCTTGAGTAACGTCGACCTCAATCGGTGTCGACAGTGTGGTCGTTGTGTTATGGTTCGGTAGCGTGGAAATGAAGACTGGGGCCCTCGTCCTATCACTCGTTGTGATCAAGGAAGCTTGTGTCGCTTGATCTTGGTCGATGTCTACTCCGTTTGATGTCGACAGTGTCGACGCACTCGTCGTAGAATCAAAGGGTGTGAGATCCGTTGTAGGATCTGAAAAAAAGCCAAATAAGCAATTTTTACGGCAACTCCTCATCAACCACAAATCATTATGAAGCAGCCCAGCCTATACCTCTTTACAAGGTACCCTCGGCTCTTCCATCTTAGATAAGATTTGAAGGTTTGCATAGAGAAATACCATGGAGGTTTGTGGTTACACCACGTACACCATCTCTTTCGAGAAGGAGTGTGGCTCTGAAAAGAGCCGGTGACTCAACGTTTCGGGTAGTGTGTACTCTGCCTATGCAACCAGAACCTTCTTTGACTCTGTCTGTTTTCCTGTCCTGTGTTCGTAAGGCATTTATCTCAAGCACTGCCTTCTGGGGTTTGCCTTCATACCACTGCTTGTAATATGTTTGATACACATCTGTGTGCCTCGTGTGATAGTTCTCCCAATATCTACTGTTGTTGCAATTTGTTGTATTTTCTTTTTCTGTGATATGGAAATAAATGTTCCCCTTGAATTGAATTGCATTGATCGAAAAATAGGCAAAGAAAACTTTGACTGGAACGGGACTTGGACCTGAGACCTCTGGATTAACGTACCGGTGCTCTTCCATCTGAGCTATCCAGCCCTTAGATGGTGGCCTTTCAAAAATAATAGTCAACCAGTCTTTGCCGGGGTGGGGGCGCCAGTCAGAAACTGCCTTATATCTCCGGGGATCATAATTGAAGTGAATCGAATCCAAAGCCTTATCCGAGGTTGGCAACAGGACAAGAAGTGCATGAGAGCTTTGACGTAGAATTGGCACTCTTTTTGTTAGTGCCCTACTTTTTTTGTTTTACAGACCAGCTACTTACCGGTGTGCGACGAGAACGGAGAGATGAGGACCGTCGCCAGCACGGCCACCTTCAACCAGTGCACCGTCATGCCGACGGCTTGCAGGTCGGCGCCGGGGCACGGCATGCCTCGCTGGGCCGACGACGACCGTGGAATCGGGGCCCGGAGACCGTGGGAGGAGGAGGGAGAGCGGGAAGGGGGGAAGAGGGACGGGCTATCCCCTAGGGGGCGAGCCTACGGGCCGGCGCGGTGGTGCGTCCTCGTCCGCAGACTCACGGCGTGATCTGTAACCGGCACTGCCGCTGACGGTGTCACGCCCTTCAAACCCATGACAGCTGTTGAACAATCCGTTCAGAATCGTTCTTCTCCCAGATACACTGTTAAAAAAAACTCCTTGCACAAAATCCTTGCCCAGAACTCGATCGGGTACCACCAGGAAGTGCTTGGAGTTTGGTTCGATCGACAGAAAACAACAGTTGTTTTTTTCGTTGACCAATTATGTTTACTGTTTGATAGTACTGACCAACACCGGTCAAATTGTCGGTCGAATTAAGCCCGATATTTCCTCGCAGTGTGGGTATCACAACATTCAAGACAACTCGGCGCAGGGTCAATGATAAAAGGCGATTGTATTACGTAGTAGGCGTTCCTCTTGTACCGCTTCAATAAAAAAATCGAAGAGATTATTTAATAACATCAAACAATGCACACGCGCATGCGCTGCCAAGACCATATGGCAGGACCCACGCTATAGCGAATCTGAGATTTTCCGTATGAATGTTTCATTGGAGCTTGAAATTGATGAGGAAGAATAGGGGGATATTTTATGATTAAATCGATTTAGTATCGATTACCCGTTCCGACCCACCTGTGTTGGCTCGACACAATGGCCCATCGATTTACGGTTTTCCTTTCACAGAATCCGTCACGTGACCGTGGAACTATGACGGCAGCAAGTATTGATCTTTAATGAGTGAAATGTGATACATGTAAGCATTTACATTTGTTTCATCGACCCTGTCTAGGCTGAGCGGACCAATGGCGCTTCTGCGCTATGAAACAGCCCATCAGTAGGCGAGTAAGGCACTGCAAGGTCACTGGACGGATTCGAACCGCACACCCATGTATTTGTTGCTCAGGTGTGCGTGGTCAGTTTGTAATTTGAAGAAGAAAACAAAAGAGGGAAAGAAGAAATCAGCTGATATTCCTCCAACTGTCGATTTTATTGTATTATTCCATTGTCCCGTAAAAAAAAAGTTGAAACAAAATAAATAAATTTGTCAGGAGTGGGATTCGAACCCACGCCTACAGAGTAGACTACGACCTGAACGTAGCGCCTTAGACCGCTCGGCCATCCTGACTCATGTAAATTAATGCCAACGGGCTGTGTAAAAGTAATTCAGTGCTAGATAACAGATTCATCCAGTCATCTTATTTTGCAAAGTACGAGTTTATTGGTATTCTTTGTCGGCCTTTAAATCCTTCATTATTGCATAAAAATATCTTAGGGAACATCCTAATTGCTCTTCTCGAACGAACGAACAAAAAAAGAACATCTTATGAATTATGATTTCCTGCACAATTGTTGTGTCCCGAAGATCTCTTTATTTCTGTTATATTTACACATAATTATTCACAATCTTTTTTGAAATTAAATTTGGAATCAATAAAAGATGCCAAATTGTAAAATGTATTTAGTTAGCGATTAAACGATTCTCAGCCTGTGAAAATCTAGATAAAATCTTACCAGAAATAATGTAAAAAAAAAAAAAACAGAACTCCCAAGTAAAACAAACGACACTCTACCAAAGGGATTTAGAGGTATGGTGAAAAAAAAACCACAATTTGAAATGGGTAAATTGTTGGGAGATATGATCGGAAGTTGCTAGGGTTATTTTTGCGGAAAGGCTGTACTTTCTCAAATGGATCCTGGGTGTGTCAGGCCTATTCGGGCTCTAAAGGTAACGCCATAGCTGAACATTCTGAATTGAAGATTCTGAATGAAGAAGCGAACAGAAGAAAAATAGCTGAACTGACTTTACAAGCAATCATACAAATAGGCCTATTAACTTGCTGTAATCCCAAACCAGTCCTCTGGGTCAGGGTTACATTCAGAACGAACAAGCGAACAGGAAAACAGGTAAACAAACCCCAAAACAAACTCAAACTCGTCAAAAAGGAATGAAGTTTTGGAGTAACTGCAAAGTCTAAAATAAAAGAAATAGTCAGGAGTGGGATTCGAACCCACGCCTACAGAGTAGACTACGACCTGAACGTGGCGCCTTAGACCGCTCGGCCATCCTGACGTGCTTAAAAACCAATATGACAATCTGTTTCTCATTCTAGAATGGTAATTTATATACCGAGTTGACGAAGGTAACTTGGCCATGGTTCCCACAATGCATTGCTGAAAGGAGAACGGAAGTAAACACCCAGATAGATCAGACTGGTCAGAAGAGAACAAAATGTGAACGATGCAATCTAGCCGATGAAAGTCAGTTTTATGGACTTTGTGGTGCTTCGGTATCGCATCAAGACACGGCGGACTAAAATATGGAGGCGGACAACTATGACCGAATGTGCTGCTAAAGTCTGAAATTTGGACGTATTTGGGCGGACCGTTTCTTTGTCGTCTGCGTTGACGTTGGATGAGGAATTACCCACGGCGTGACCCCTTGACCTCAGGGACAACTCTCGCCATTGGTCAGTCGGACTATTGGTAAGTCAAGATCTTTTCTGTCACTAATTAGGTATAATGACGACCTTGTCAAACTCGTAGATGGCAAGTAAACATGTATTAAACTCGACCAACGAATGTCTTAAAACGTCAGGGTTATAATTAATTATTTGATTTAAAAACCTCGTTTAAGTCACTTGCTAGTAATTGCGCGCCTCATACACACTTACCGATGCATAAACTAAGCAGCCTGCACACACCTTCAAGTCTTTTCCATCGTTCTCTTTGTTTGCAATTTTTGCTTCTTTTGTAATCGAGCTGTGTGTAGAGAAGTTACCTTCAGCTCTTATTGATGAAGTCGACGCATAATTGTTATCAGTATTCTTATGATTGTAAATATACCTTGTGTGACATGAGTTTTATCGTAGATATAACATGATGTCTTAGTCGATTGGAATGTAATTCAATGACGTTTTTCCCTTGCCCGAGCTTCCTGAAATATTTTTTTATCAAAGCACTGAATACTCAGTGTTTATCACGTCGAGCAAGGGCAGAATCCTCATCGAATAACATGAGCTTTACATTCATACGAGAAGCATCCGACCCCAGTTCCCTGGTCACCCTCACTTCAGAACGATTAAAAACACCACAATTATTATTCAAACCTTAATACCAACAAAATTAAAATTAAAGAAACTACAATTTAGAGTTTGGGATGGCCAGACTTAACAGCTTAAAAATGTAAAAAAAAAAATTCAGGAGTGGAATTCGAACCCACGCCTACAGAGTAGACTACGACCTGAACGTAGCGCCTTAGACCGCTCGGCCATCCTGACCTTATGCAAAAGCGTACCATTCATAACTCTACAAAATAATGTTGATAAAGATAAAATGGATCTCGGTATTATTTTCCAAATCGCAGTGTGTGTCCTTACACCATACCCTTATACATTCACTCTTTCGAGAATGAGTTGATTTTTTTTACACGGTTTTGATAATAAGGCATTTCCTTGACTGTACATTTTATATATACATCTTCAGTAATACTTAAAATATGGTAACAAATTGTTGGCTATGTAAGCAACAAAGTAACATTTGTTTCGCTAGCCCCTTGTCCGAGACTTCTTCACTGAACAAAATAACATAAAACACATTTTAACCCCTGAATAAATCAGTACGGTGCAATGGATATACTAACAACAGTAAATTATATATTTCGAAGAAAAAAAAAAACAACGGTGAAATATTTTAACAAATCATTCTCATATTTCAAACGTTGAAATGTTGAAACACCTTTCATTTAAAAATAAAAATTGTCAGGAGTGGGATTCAAACCCACGCCTACAGAGTAGACTACGACCTGAACGTAGCGCCTTAGACCGCTCGGCCATCCTGACTCAACGTAAGTGTTGCTTATCATATCGCATTTGATATCGCCACATTTTTGTTTGTCAAGCGGCAGCGGACTTTGCCTCGATATATGCGGCGGCGTTTATTTGCTGATATCGTGTGATCGTAAGGCCTATGACTGGCAGTACATGTACATTCTGATACGTGTGCTGAGAATAATTATTTGGTAGATATGATGGGAAGTTGGTCGGTTTCTTGCGGAAAGGCTGTACTTTCCCAAAAGGATCCTGGGTGCGTCAGGCCGATTTGGGCTCTAAAGGTAACGCCATTGCTGAACTGACTTTATAAGCAAACATTCTGAATGAAAAAGCGAACAGAAAAAACAGATAAAACAAACACCAAAACAAACTCAAACTCCCCAAAAAGGGCTGAAGTTTTGGAGTAACTGCAAAGTCTAAAATAAATAATTGTCAGGAGTGGGATTCGAACCCACGCCTACAGAGTAGACTACGACCTGAACGTAGCGCCTTAGACCGCTCGGCCATCCTGACCTGTTGCAATTCTCATAAAAAAATTATGTGTAGTAACTTATAACAGAATGAAGGTATATCAGAATTAAGGAGGGCCTGACGTTTCGATCCAAGCAGGACCTTCCTCAAAGGCAGAATGACAACAGCAAATTTGGAGGGGATTTCAATAGAATGAAGGTATCATTGATAACTTTACATTCATATAATAGCCTAAAAATATGTGCATGTACATAATTATACATGTGCGTACATACATTTCACACCCAAACTGTTGAAAGGCTGACTATTGTGGCAAGCTCCTTCAGACCGTCTGCCGATTTACCCCAAATGCACCGGGCGTGTTCGATTAGCTCTCCTTGGCCAGTCACGTGAGGCTCTGATGCCATTTCAACTGGATTACTGATCGAGCAAGCAGAGCCAACTGCCAGTAACCAGGGTTAGCCAGGGGAAGGTAATCGAACGCACACAATATCTGAAATATAAACTTTACAAACCATTAAAACGAAGATGATAAATCAATAAGGACAATGTATTATTACAAAATACTTCACATAGTTGGAACAAAAACTGCAAAATTCTTTGGTTCTTAAAAAAATGTCAGAAGTGGGATTCGAACCCACGCCTACAGAGTAGACTACGACCTGAACGTAGCGCCTTAGACCACTCGGCCATCCTGACCTGTCGAAACATCACAAGAACACCGCGTAGATTCCTTTAAAAAACAACAATGTTGAATTTGCGTTCCTGAATAAGATTACGCACGTTAATGTTACCCGCAACGCGCGATCCGAATAACAGAGTCCTTGTCAGCGAGGGGTTTCGTGTATTCAGACCAGACGGTCAGAATTGCATGTATTTGCATAAAAATCACCTGACACTCGTTGGGTATACGTCATGAGTCCCTTGTTTCGCTGATCTTGACCGGCGTGACGCATCGATGACGTCACAAAGGGGCGGGAAAGGGAGCGCCACTTGCCCAACATTGAAATCATCACGCAAAGAGGAGTACACATTCTTCAGCAAAGATCGAATGATTCACTATAGTGCAATCATTGCAAGGCCGTGTCCGAAACGGGCGTCTAGAGCTAGGTCTGTATAAGTCTTCCCCTCTTATTGGAAATGCTCGTAGATGTGAAGACAATAGCCCTAGCCATAGCCCTGGGAGCCCGTTACGGACACGGCCCAAGTCTGGAAATGGTCGACAGATTCCACGTATTGTGATTGGCCAATGCGTTGCAAACTCTTGAGGGCGCACTACTGTGAATCGCCCGTATTGAGTCAAAGGTGGTTTTCGGTGAAGCCTTGTGGGATTAAAACTTTGCAGACAGGCGACGAGAAGGGAATCATCCGTGTTCCACTTTCTAGCGAGACTGAACGGTCATGTTGCGCACAGTGGTGGTGATATTTAGCGCTTTTCAACGTAAGGCCTATAAAAAAAAAACCCGTCCAACGATTTTGAGAAATGGTTGAATCCGTACGACTTTGCCGCATTCCACCGCCGAAGAGACAGTAAGTGTCGGAAATGGGACCCACAAGTTTCGATTCGACGGCGGGCGCCATCTTGGATCGTTCTCACGTCGCAGTGGCCTAGAGCGCCCTCACTCGTCGTTACTGCGGAGAGCATGTCCAGTTCTGCATGAGCGAGACGAGTGCCAGGAGCATCCACTGGAAAAGCAGGGTAGGCAACCCGGTCGCACCGTTAGCATCCAGTCTGCCGCCCTCTGTTGCTGGAACTAGGTCGAGTCTGCTTTCGTCTGCGGGAGATGCAAAGAAGGGGAGAGTTTATTTTTTGATTTGCGATGCAGAACTGATAATTATTTTTTTTAGCAATGTGCAGCCCTTTTGGTGCGGATGACTTTCTCCCTCTCTCCCTGCCTCCACCATGCATCCACCTCTCACTCCCTCCCTCACTCCCCTCTCTTCTCCTGACTCCCTCAATTCCTCACACCCTCTCTCTTCTACCCTCACTCCATCTTTCTCTCAGGCTTCGTCTCCGTCTGACAAAAACCTGAAAATCAAGGTTGCGGGTTTGTTTCCGAATTTGAAGGTTTGTTGGCTTGATAGGTACAGAGTATTCCCCAAGAAACTGCGATCAAACGCTTGCTTTTAGATGCCTGTGATATCATAACGAGTAAGATGAATATGACCGAAGCCTAAGCCTAAGCCCGAGCCTAAGCCTTCACTTCGTAAAAGGCCTGTACTACTGAGCCCCGTGTGATCCTCACCCGACCGCCCGATCCAGTCGGTGTTGATAATGACGACGTCGCCTCCAAGGCCGAGTGGCCCCCGTCACGTGGCCGGATAGCCCCGGCCCAGCCGGTACTTCTGCGACCACATCCAGGGCTTGCGGTAGCGGCTTCGCATGCGGAGCGGGCTGGTGGCCTGGCTGGACGACGTGATGACCGGCGTGCTGCTCATCTTCTTCCGCCAGGTGCGGATGAAGAGGGAGAGTGCGGCCAGCCAGAGGGCCAGCACCATGCAGACGATGACCAGGTCGGCCCCGGACGTCGTGAACGTGCTGTCTAGTGCCTCTGTGGCGTTGCGGAGAGCGGGGGAGAGCGGGGAGGGAGGGGGAGGGAGGCAGGGATGGAGGCAGGGAGGAAGGGAGGAAGGGAGGCAGTGAGGCAGGGAGTAAGGGACGGGTGGCAGGGAGGCAGGGAGGCAGGGAGGAAGGGAGGCAGGGAGGCAGTGAGGCAGGGAGGCAGGGAGGCAGTGAGAGAGAGAGGGAGGCATGGAGGCAAGGAGGCAGGGAGGCAGGGAGGCAAGGAGGCAGGGAGGCAGGGACGGGAGGCAGGGAGGCAGGGAGGCAGGGAGGCAGGGAGGCAGGGAGGCAGGGAGGCAGGGAGGCAGGGAGGCATGGAGGCAAGGAGGCAGGGAGGCAGGGAGGCAAGGAGGCAGGGAGGCAGGGACGGGAGGCAGGGAGGCAGGGAGGCAGGGAGGCAAGGAGGCAGGGAGGCAGGGACGGGAGGCAGGGAGGCAGGGAGGCAGGGAGGCAGGGAGGCAGGGAGGCAGGGAAGCAGTGAGAGAGAGAAGGAGGCACGGAGGCAAGGAGGCAGGGATGGAGGCAGGCAGGGAGGTAGGGAGGCAAGTAGGAGGGGAGGTAGGGAAGGAGGGAGGGGGATGCAATGAGAGAGAAAGATAGACACAGTAAAAGCACCACCCACTAGAAACTCGGTTTTGTCGCTAGATGACAATCCGATTAACTTGACAGAGCTCGTGTGCATTGCGGATACCGTGATTGTGATGCAAAATGTAGGGTAGACGATGAGGGTGGTAACAGTCAAAGCGTCAGTCTCAAGCCAATCTATATATTTGTTAATTTTCATTTAATTATTGCGGATGATTTTAATTTTTTTTTACATCTGCCAGAGTATTGACAGTGAATTGCCTAATATTGGGTATACGTGTCAACTTTATGGTGAACATTTACCAACAGAATTGATTCGTGATATACAAAAAATGTTGCAAATTGCTTACTGACTCAAATGACCAAAATGCAAATCTTAAAATTGAGCGGGCCTGACGTTTCGATCCTAGCAGGACCTTTCTCAAAGGCAGAGTGACCCAGAGTGATCCTGCTAGGATCGAAACGTCAGGCCCACTAAATTTTAAGAATTTATTCGTGAGCAAACATTGGACAAAAAGCTCGGAATACCCCCCTTTTTGCTAGCCCTTGTCACGCGTCTCCTAGCCGCCCAGCTTTCTTCCATAGGGGGGTTGTCAGAGCAATTTAAGTAAAGTGCTTTCTACCCGAGGCGGAGGTCTTGAAATCCAGCGTGCCGCTGCCCACGCTGTACTCCCGGCCGTCCACGGCCTGGACGTAGACGACGTAGTTGGTCTGCTCCTTGAGGTCTCGGAGCGTGTAGCGGGTATGCTCGGGCTCGATGCGGCTGACCGTCTTGGTGTCGCTGCCCTCCGCCTGGTTCACGATGACGTAGGCGGTCAGGTTGTCCCGCGGGTTGCCCGGCGACCACTCGATGCGCGCCCTCTTCGACAGGACCGGGGGAATCAGGGCCAGACCACGTGGCGCCGAAGGGGTGGCTATGTAGTAGTAGGGGGGGGGGTTATAAGAACACGCACTTTTGAAAATCGATGGGTTAAGACAAAACGGTCGGTGCAATATCCCTCGACACATCCTTGTACTGGTTGGATAAGAAATGTAGCTGTAAAGCAAATATGTGACCCGGCACAACGATATGAGGAATATCCCACCAAAACACTTTTCGAGTAAACAACGCCTGATGTTAAAGTATCTTCACAATTCGATTACAAATCACTTTTCTTATTTTTGTATTTTCGGAATTTTTAGGTATCGGAGGATATTATATTTTGATATCATTTGAAAGCTATATACTCTTTCACATCAATAGAAAATATCAAAAGCTGAAAAGTGGGGGTTATTCCTCATTATGATGTGCCAGGTCACATGTACTGTACGAAAAAAACAGATACCCGCCGTTATACAATTTTCGAATCCACCATGCACACGACTTCGACCAGCTCGGTGGTCAAGTACTTAAGACGTCTGCACTTGAAAGCTTGCGGGAGTCGTGGGTTCGAATCCCGCCCGAGCTGTCTGCTTTTTTTTTTACCAGGCACCGGGCAAAGCACTGAGCATTCAGTGTTTATCACGTCGAGCAAGGTCACAACCCCAGTGAAGAAAAGTTTGACAAAACCCTTTAAAGTTCACTGCAAAAGTAACGCGATATCTTTCGCACCTGAAGTGTCGAGTATAATTCTCCGTATAATTATAGACCCCAGTTGGCACTTTTGGGCCTCCATATAAAGAGACATAATTATTTTGCTTTAACTCAGCGCAAGAGTTATTGCAAATTTAACACCGGACTGTCCAATACCGAAGTTACATATTTCTTTGTTAATGCAGAGGAAGAGTTATTGAAAATCTGACACTGGATTGTGCAATACCAACATTGCATATTTTTTTATCAAAACGCAGAGCAAGAGTTATTGCAAATCTGACACCGGATTTTGCAATACCAAAGAGTGTGAATCACGCCTGTAACGCCACGGGCAGTCTAACACGATATCCCGCCTTTATTCCCCGGACGAGGCGAACGAACAGCGCGCCATAAGTGCTCGGAAGGTGTAGACCGAACGAATAAGCGACCGTGGGAGTCCTCGATATGATAGGGAAAAAAAGGAAAAAGAAATCGGCAGTAATCGCGGCGCGTGTTTTACATCTCACTCGGGAGGATAAGGGCTGATGCAAACTGCCCTGGGTCTTGTCTGCTGAAAGAGGCGAGCATTGATTGGGGTTTTAGAGGTAGGCCACGACACTGTGTGTTTGGATGGGTTCTAGACCGGTCGGAGACCTCTATCACGTGTTTTAAAGGGATAAACACAACATTAGTCGAGGTCAAAGAATAGCATCCATACGTTGTCTGATCCAACATAGCCATGAAATAGCGCATCTTTAAAAAAAAATCAGCTCAATCCGGCAACCGAGTCTCGAGAAAATCGTGCAAAGTCGCTTCATTTGTTTCGAGAAAATGCAGAGAAAATTCGAGAAAATGTTCAGACATAGAGGGCAGTATAATTGTCTAATATGGAGCGATGTAAATTTTAAAAAATCAGCTTTTCTCAAAAACGGCAGACTTTTGAGAGCTACAATTACACAGAATGTCAGATCCCATTATTAACTTCCTGATCAGTCAGTATTTTCTCAAATTTCTTTTAAAAAATCGGCGCACCAAAAAAATGGCGCACCTTTAAAAATGTCGCACCTAAAAATGTCGCACCTAAAAATGGCGCACCTAAAAATGTCGCACCTAAAAATGGCGCACCTAAAAGTTGGCGCACATGAAAAATGGCGCACCTAAAAATGGCGCACCTAAAAATGGGGCACCTAAAAGTTGGCGCACATGAAAAATGGCGCACCTACAAAATGGCGCACCTAAAAATTGGCACACATGAAAAATGGCACACATGAAAAATGGCACACCTACAAAATGGCACACCTACAAAATGGCACACCTACAAAATGGCGCACCTACTTAATGACGCACCTACTTAATGACGCACCTAAAAAATGGTACACCTAAAAATTGGCGCACGAGGCAGCAGCGCCATCATCCAGTTAATGGATATACGGAATGCTTGCACGGAATCCAATGGCATTGTACACTCTCCAAAGACAGGCAGTGGGTTTTTGGCGGGACACAGCGACGCCAGAAATGGCCTTCCTCGCCTGTTCTCCCCTCTTAAGTTCTCGTCCATGTCACCGACTCAATGTGACTGTTTACACAAGAGCGCGGCGCCGGGTTGAACGGCGGCAGGTCTTGTTGACATAGCAACATCACGACCTCCAAGAAGAGAGTGGGACAGGGCGAGGGAGAGGGGAGGGATTGGAGGAGGAAGAGGGGGAGGGAGTGAGATGGGAGAGGAAGAGGGGAGAGGAGGGGGAGGGGGAGGTCAAGGGAGAGGGGAGGGATTGGAGGAGGGAGGGGAGAGTGGGAGGGGAGGGGAGGGGAGGGGGAGGGAGGGGAGGGGACAGCGACAGGGACAGGGACAGGGTCAGGGAGAGGGAGAGGGAGAGGGAGAGGGAGAGGGAGGGGGAGAGGGAGAGGGAGAGGGAGAGAGAGATGGAGAGGAAAATGGACAGGGAAAGGAAGAGGGAGAGGGAGAGGGAGAGGGAGAGGGGGAGGGGGAGGGAGAGGGAGAGGGAGAGGGAGAGGGAGAGGGAGAGGGAGAGGGAGAGGGAGAGGGAGAGGGAGAGAGAGAGAGGGAGAGGGAGAGGGAGGGGGAGAGGGAGAGGGAGAGAGAGAGGGAGAGGAAAATGGACAGGGAAAGCAAGAGGGAGAGGGAGAGGGAGAGGGAGAGGGAGAGGGAGAGGGAGAGGGGGAGGGGGAGGGGGAGAAAGAGGGAGAGGGAGAGGGAGAGGGAGAGGGAGAGGGAGAGGGAGAGGGAGAGGGAGAGGGAGAGGGAGAGGGAGAGGGAGAGGGAGAGGGAGAGGGAGAGGGAGAGGGAGAGGGAGAGGGAGAGGGAGAGGGAGAGGGAGAGGGAGAGGGAGAGGGAGAGGGAGAGGGAGAGGGAGAGGGAGAGGGAGAGGGAGAGGGAGAGGGAGAGGGAGAGGGAGAGGGAGAGGGAGAGGGAGAGGGAGAGGAAGAGGGAGAGGGAGAGGGAGAGGGGGAGAAAGAGGGAGAGGGAGAGGGAGAGGGAGAGGGGGAGAAAGAGGGAGAGGGAGAGGGAGAGGGAGAGGGGGAGAAAGAGGGAGAGGGAGAGGGAGAGGGAGAGGGAGAGGGAGAGGGAGAGGGAGAGGGAGAGGGAGAGGGAGAGGGAGAGGGAGAGGGAGAGGGAGAGGGAGAGGGAGAGGGAGAGGGAGAGGGAGAGGGAGAGGGAGAGGGAGAGGGAGAGGGAGAGGGAGAGGGAGAGGGAGAGGGAGAGGGAGAGGGAGAGGGAGAGGGAGAGGGAGAGGGAGAGGGAGAGGGAGAGGGAGAGGGAGAGGGAGGGGGAGAGGGAGAGGGAGGGAGAGGAAAATGGACAGGGAAAGGAAGAGGGAGAGGGAGAGGGAGAGGGAGAGGGAGAGGGAGAGGGAGAGGGAGAGGGGGAGGGGGAGAAAGAGGGAGAGGGAGAGGGAGAGGGAGAGGGAGAGGGAGAGGGAGAGGGAGAGGGAGAGGGAGAGGGAGAGGGAGAGGGAGAGGGAGAGGGAGAGGGAGAGGGAGAGGGAGAGGGAGAGGGAGAGGGAGAGGGAGAGGGAGAGGGAGAGGGAGAGGGAGAGGGAGAGGGAGAGGGAGAGGGAGAGGGAGAGGGAGAGGGAGAGGGAGAGGGAGAGGGAGAGGGAGAGGGACAGAGAGAGTCAACGGTTCGTGTTTATTATCTCGTGTTAATTCCATCGACGCGCAACTCGAACACCACACCGATCTAATCGGGGTGAAATATTTGACCCCGTCAATGTCAGACAGACCTCCCCTCATCATCAATCTGCTCTCTATCCTACAATAGGCCTATGCCACATGCTTTGACATTTTCCTTGGATTCTCTTCTGCCAAAGACAGCCACAGTTCTCAGTAATCATTATTGGTGTATATCCCTCTGTCCAGTACTAACCATTCACTCATGTGGTGCGTGGTTATATAGTGGGCTTCTCGAAGGTTAATCATCAACACTCGGAAAGAAGGAGATGGTGTCTTAAAACAAATTTAAACGGGATGGATTCCGCTCCGACTTGTCGATCGAAGTAGGACCGGGTACAGAAACTGAAACGGACTTTTCAGCTCCGTGTGTCTCTCCTAACTTGAATATAATCATGAAGTAAAAAAAACTGTTGGAAACTGTTCATTGACTAAGATGACCTGCAATAAGTCAATCTCTAAAGTTAGAGGGCCTGACGTTTCCATCCTAGCAGGACCTTTCTCAAAGGCAAAGTGACAAGGACGTACACAGGCAGTCAGGGGAAGGAAAACCCTGACACGCATGACAGAGGAAGGACAAAAGGGAAGGGAGTGGAATGCAGATGTACACACAAAGGGAGGGGAGATCGAAGGGAAAACAAACAAAAGGGTGGGGAGGATCAAAGGGACGGGAGGGAGGTGGAAGACCAAAAGGGGAAAGGGACAGGGATGATGAAAAAAGTGAGGATTAGTCATTCCATTCCTGGATGTTGAGGCCATGGGTAAGATAAGATTTGAAGGTTTGCATGGTCACCGCGGAAATGCAAGGTGGGAGGTTTGCGGTGACACCATGTAAATCATCTCTTGTGAGATGGAGAGTGGCTATGTAGGGGAGGGAAATCGTACCGCCCTGATACGTGACAACTGAAGCGTGGGAATAGAGGTGAGAGTTCACTGGGGGTGTGTCAGCGTGTGAGTGGATGCCAAGCGTTAAGGAGACGTTAGGCCTATCTTAATATTCATGCAAATTGTATGCATTGAGCCCAATACGAGGCCATGGGAGTTAGATTTTACAAGATGGCGGTAAATTCAAGGGACCTTATACCGTTATTTCCTAAGATAACGTTCGGTTTTGTTGAAGAATGTGTCACGAAAAGATCAAAAAGCAGCGGGGAATAACAATCAATCTTGGAAATCTAGCGCCCATAGCCTCGCTTTCAGTTCGATGCATAATAGGTGATGGATAAATGGGAGTTGTCCGTGGGTATATTATAGTAGACCCGTCGAAAGAAAGTGGTCGCCATATGTCACAGATGTGAATATAGACCTCGATGCTGTCCCTCTAACGGGGTTGCTATCTCCCATATACTGGCTACGAGTTCAGCCCCCAGTGAGTATAAAAGCAAGTTTCACGGCCCTGCTTGACACAGAAATCTGCACTCGCGGGACGCAGCTGTAAGCGCAGAATTCATTTCATTGATTCGGCGCTTACAAAGCTATACAGCGCACAATATCTGCGCTTTAACGGAGGATTGTGCGTTGAAATTCGACGACCTATAAATTTCAACGTCGACCTCAAATGCAGACAAAACCTAAGGAAATAATGATGTTCACCCACGCAGGATAGGGCGAGGTATAGTATTCAACCCCTAACGATGTTGCTTTACCTCCTCTGCTGCAATTAATTCGAGAAAAAACCCCGCTGCAATTAACAGACGGCAATCAAAGGTTTCGTTTACATTCAAGGCAGGGAAGCAATATTCACGCACGCGCGTAGCGAATTTTTCTTGTTTTTTTTTTTTGCTTACGGAAGCGAACGTTGGCCGTGAAATAGACTGACGTTAAAGCTTGCTACCCTGAGCGCTGTTTCTATACGCTTACGGTAAGCAGAACTATATGAAATTGGGCCATGTTAAATTTCATTCCTTCTGCACCAAGAATATAAGCACTGATGCATACACCAGGTGCCTTCGTGTAAACCGACCGCCCCGACCCGTTGAATGCGTTATATATTAATGGAGAGAGGCGAGGCTATTCACTTTACTCCGCCCGACCAAAATGCCCGATGCACATTTCGAAAACAGATCTCGCATCGTTGCCCTTTTCCGTCCAGCTCTATACGACCAAAAAGAAAAAAAAAGTCGCACGCGGCTGGCCATGCGTGACCGAGCTCTCCTCACTCGCGGGCGAGGTTATCGCTTTACACGCGGCCTTTGCCCCCGCGATACGGCGCGCGAAAGTAAGCGACGATAAAAATGCAGGGGGGTTCATAAAATATATTTTTTCTCGGAATAAGCGACTGGGTGCTACTTTTATAGACAAAAACAGATGTGAGTGAGTGTCTATTCCGTATTCCGTAGACGTTTGGATATGGTGTCAGGCGTCCCAAGGTGTGGAACGGAGAGGTATCGGAACGGCTTTTCCCCTCGTTCTGCCCCTCTCTGGAATTCCCTTCCTGGTTCTTGCTTTCCCCTCTGCCTACGATCTTGCCCATTTTTTTTAAAGGAATGTTAATTCCTATCTCCAGCCTTCCTGAGTCTCTCTCTATCATCTTCTTTCATTAGCCCTTAAAGGTGTAATACAACATTGGGAAGATCGGAAAACATCGATGTCCACAGATTTCCTTCTAATTTACACAGTTTGTAACTGGTCATGATGGAATCCTCATGTTGAAATCTTACGGTGTGGGATGCTGTATTTCTCGAGAAATCTGCACTCAAACAAAGACAAATAGTTCATTACTTGCGAGTAATGAACTATTTGTCATTGTTTGAGTGAAGATTTGAGTGATGACAAATAGTTTATTACTCGCAAGTAATGAATTATTTCTTACACCACAGAATGGTGCAAAAACCGTATTGGTTTCTTGCCCTTTTCTACTTTCTCAGATTACCATTTGAGCTAAAAAAAACTGGAATGTTTAATGGTTTAACACACAAACTGTGCATATCTATTGACCTTTACCAATGTTGTATAGGGCCTTTTTACCTTGAGTGGCTTTTCAGTCTTGTTCCGGGCGATCTTGCATAACAAAAAAATAAAAATGATAATTATTGGAATAAGAGCAAATGTCACGTTGGTATGATAAACAACTCGAACTCTTTGAAGTTGAGTTGAAAAAAAAATGAAAAAACTGAAAAACAAAAATGACGTTCCGATCCTAGCAGGTAAATTTTCAAGGGCCATTCTTTGCGAAAGGACCTGCTAGGATCGAAACGCCAGGCTAATTAATGCTAATTAATGCTAATTAATCACTCGCAGTTAATGATCTTTAAGTTCAAGTGCTAATCAACACCCTTAGTGGCGGCGCTTGGCGTCAGATATAATTATATGTAAATTTATTCGCGATTAATAAAACACAAGTGACTGACCGACTGCCTCCCCTTTTTTTTTGGTCATCATTCGTTCCAGTCGAGGAACTTCGAAATGGAAACCGCGGGTCGTATACACCACCGCATTCTGTAGAACGCAGCGACCCCCGTGGGATTTGTGTGCGGGTGGGGGGTGGGACCCACCAGACTGTAGCCGGCCTCAAATTGCGGGTCGGGTCATCAGCTGGCTTGCACGGGCCCGTGAACGATGAACGCGGGCACCGCCCGAATATTCACGGGCTCCCGGTCGTACAACGACACTCGTTAAAGGGTCGCTGCAATCAAGATTTGTATCACTTAAACCCATCTGCTTCTAGAACTGGTTTGCAATGTTGCTAGCAATCACACTGGGGATTGTTTTTATTCATACTCGTTCTGGAGGTGGATTAGCGAGTGACAGGCAGACGCAACAGACCAAAATTGTGGGAGCAGTATTCCACGATGGGCCGTATGGCTGCCTGGTAATCCTCGATTCCTGCTGATTCTGAATGAATGTGACGGCGTGCAAGGCGCTTGAGATCGCCACACGACCAGATACTCCTTCCTGCTTCCAATTCGGCCGTGCCGTATGGCGAGTGACCGGCATCAATTAATCGAGGCCCCATTGTCGTCGTCAGAACGTGGCAGTGATTAACTATCCTCATTAAGCCGGAGTGGGGGTCTTTTTTATGTTCTCCCCGTGTGTTCT
>OX465115.1:14763114-14802502 GCA_949987565.1 Luidia sarsii
CAGCTCATGCCATGTCATCACCATAGCAACAGAGACACGATGGAAACATTAAAGCAACTGATCCTACTGTGTATATTGATGAGTCAAAAGAAAAAAGATTTCATTCTGTCAAAGATGGGGAAATTTTATTCGATCCCGCCTTCATGTTTATTTGTTTTTGGCTTTTCCGCCGCTACACTACAGTGTAGCGGAAACGCTTTTCTTTTTGTTATTTTTTTCCCTCCTACTTCTTCTTCTTCTTCTTCTTCTTTGGCGTAAGCGAGACATGGTGTTATACCTCTGCTCCTGGAAAGATCTGTTGCGTCACCGGTTTATTTTCGATTACTTTACTTTGACAACTCCCTTCAACTGACTTTGTTTTGTATTACAAAACATCTCTCATAATATGTTTCGCTATTATACATATGATTTTCTCCTATGTTTATTGTTTAATTTTGTTTATTTTATTTAGTTTATTATTTTCAAGTCTTACTTGTAAATATTGTTTTTTGGTTTGTTTTTGTTTCGGTTATTTTCAAAAGAATGAAATAAAGTTCTCCTTTTGAAAAGTCAAAAAAAGTCTCCTTCTTCTTCTTCTTCTTCTTTTTCTTCTTCTTCTTCTTCTTCTTCTTCTTCTTCTTCTTCTTCTTCTTCTTCTTCTTCTTCTCTTCTTCTTCTTCTTCTTCTTCTTCTTCTTCTGCTTCTTCCGCCGCTACAGCATTTTGTGAGAACATCTGACTGGACCGTGCTGTGAGCAGCCATTTTGGTGGCAGCCTTCCCAAAACAGTCATCTATGTTCGCCAGAGTGGGGTGCCATGTCAGACGCATTTAACGGTATTTGTACAGGTACACATGCGCTGCACATACCCGTCAGACAGATAGGCTGTGGCACTTGTGCTTAAAGTGTCTCTGCAATAAAAATCACAGTCAAGCTCATCTTCTGCATGCTGTTATCTAGGGATCTGAAGTCTATACAAATATTGGCAAGCTTTCTTTTCTAAGTGGAGTCACGAGGTTTGTCATCTTTTTTACCTTTAGAAATATCCTTATACAAATGAGGGCGCTAATGTAAGGTCATGTCAGGAACCCACAGTTTAAAAAACGTAAGAAAAAAAACTTTCAAACTGCAAATTGATCTTTCTGGATGCATGGGTTGTTTTTAGTAGGTATGTGTCATTGTTTAACGCGCAAACTGCGGTGATCTTTTGACCTTTACCAATCTTGTATACGCCTTGAAAGGGACGCTGAGACGATCGTGCGTTGCATTATAGAGCAAGGAATTGTTCTTATGGAGCTGCTTCTCGAAACGTCGACAACTAGTTATTGTGCCAAAAAATGACGTCTCGAGTGACCCATGTCTCTATTCGGGACAGCCCTATGCTCTATATTACAAATAGACATAGAAGCTCTAGTTGTCTTTATCATTCTACCTATAAGAATATTCCTTCTATGATCAAAAGACAGGCCCTTCTATCTTTTTTGGGGGGAATATGATTATTAAAACAAAATATGACAACTTCATTCGAAGGATCAAGCAAGGAGATAAAGATGTGCTCGTATCTGGGAAAAAAATCCGGGCCAGATATCAATATCCTGCAAGCCACGGCATTATAATCACTTACCAGCGTCCGTCACGGCGGAGAGGCAGAGTACCAGACCGACGAGCCGCCACCACGCCGCGCCCGGCCGCGCGGAGGGCGGTAGTCTGGCGCCATCGGCCCGGCACCGGCACGGCCGCTTCGTCTCTCTCTCATCGTCTCCCATGGCGAATCTACGGACACAGAACAACGGAGGCGATTTCATTACGCCTATACATCCACAGTCCTCGTCTGGCTACCGTGGTGCACACAACAGCCACCGACCCAACGTCACTGCGGCCGACAATCAACCCAAATGCTCACGTCCCGTAATTAAAAACAAACACGAAGGACCGCTGCAGAACACAATAAATGCAGGTATACAGTCTACCACCTATGGTTTGCAGATGCAGGCACACAGCAACCCGTACTTTTGTCTCCACTTTGTGTCGTAAAGCCTGCTCCATCGTATAACCGTCCCAAGAATCTCCTTCATTTCTCGTTTATGCTAATATCTAACTCGATTTGGCCTTCATTTTTCACTGCTGATTTCTTCGCCAGCAAGCAGTCCCGAATGCATTGTGCAGTTACGTCTTAATTCTCGATTCGGATGACGCACGACTTTTACCGCTGAGGATTCTCTTCGGGTTTTTTTTTGTCATCCACGCCAGGAATGAGAAAATTTGACGCGGTTTTCTGGGATTCTTGCTTGTCCAGTCTTTATTTATTTTTTATTTTTTTTGCGATCGACCGCGAGGGCAAATCCCTGCGGAGTCTTTTGCGACAAACGAGATGAGTCCGTCCCTCGAGGCCCTGCGCTTAGACAAAATGACAGGCAGGCATCGAGATATATCTAAATAGAGAGAGGGAAGAGAGAGGCGTGGGAGAGGGAGCTAGAGAGAGAGAGAGAGAGAGAGGTTGAGAGAGAGGGGGGAGAGAGAGAGAGAGAGAGAGAGAGAGAGAGAGAGAGAGAGAGAGAGAGAGGGGGGTTGAGAGAGATGGAGAGGTTGAGAGAGATGGAGAGGGGGAGAGAGAGAGAGAGAGAGAGAGAGAGAGAGAGAGATGGAGAGAGAGAGAGAGGTTGAGAGAGATGGAGAGGGAGAGAGAGAGTGAGAGGATGAGAGAGAGGGAGAGAGAGGGGGAGAGAGAGGGGAGGGAGTTTGAGAGAGAGATAGAGAGAAAGGGGGAGGGAGAGAGAGATGGAGAGGGAGAGAGAGGGAGAGGATGAGAGAGAGAGAGGGAGAGAGAGAGAGGGGGGGAGGTTGAGAGAGAGATAGAGAGAAAGGGGAGAGGGAGATAGAGGGGAGGGAGAGGGAGAGAGAGTGAGAGAGGGAGAGAGAGAGAGAAGGGGAGAGAGAGAGCTAGAGATAGGGGAAAGAGAGGGGAGAGAGAGGGGGAGAGATGTATGGAGTGAGGGACAGAGAGAGAGGGGAAGAGAGGGGGAAGGGATGGGGAAAAGAGAGGTAGAAGGAGATAGGGTGAGGGAGGGGTAGAGGGAGAGAGATAGAGAGAGGGGAGGGAAATAGAGGGGGTAGAGGCGGGGGAGAAAGACAGGTGGAGGGGAGGGGGAAAGGGAGGTAGACGGATATTCTGATAGACGGAAACAGGCACAAAACATAGAGATAAAGAGCGACTGTAGACAGTAAGACACAGAAAGACGAAGATGGGCGAGAGAGAGAGAGAGAGAGAGAGAGAGAGAGAGAGAGAGAGGGGGGGAGGGAGAGAGAGAGAGAGAGAGGGGGGGGGGGAAACGGCGGCAGAGAAACGGAGAGACGGGAGACAGAGAGCCAGAAACAATCAGACAATCAGACGGAGAGACACACAGAGACCCAGAGAAGGCAGGGGGACCGGAACACGTCGAGGTTGAACTCATTTGAAAGGTCTGTTGCCGAGGATCGATGAATCGCTGTAATGAATCTTCCGGATGGGCGATCGGCGCATGACTCGCGTGCACCGGTGCGCCCTGATCCCCTCCCAAATGTTGAAGGTTCTTCTTCCCTTATCGTCGGCAGACTTCGTGGACCGGAGAGAGAAGAGGGAGGATTCTAAAATGGGGAAGGAGGGAGGGGGGGGGGCGGCTTGACGTGGAGAGAACCCAGACGGTAACGAAGACCGACAAACCGCATAGAGAGATTGCATGGGATTCTCGTATTTCATGACATATACCGCGTTTTCTAAAAAAAAAAAAATCATGCATAAATTCAAGATGTCAGAGCAGGATGTTACAGGCAAGTCGACACCTATACTGTGTTTCGCTGTATGCTGTGACCTTTTAGCGCAGAGATGGATGCAGTCAGCATGAAATGGCTTGCTCGGGAAAGAACAAAAACAGGTTTATCGACATTTTTTTCTTCACATGGAATGGTTTCTCAGTGTCGACTCGTATGCTACTGCTGTTGGCTAAATCGTATACCTTCACTGGATTTTTGTTTGGGTGGCTAGGATTGTGCTTTTGTGTAGCAGAACTAGAGTGTGCTGTTGAGCTAATGAGTTTGAGTGGCTCTACTTAATTGGGTCTAGTTAGGTGCAGCGGTGGTTGAACAGATAATAAATTATGGCAGTCCCATGATTGAGGAGGAGATGGGGGAGATAGAAGAAAGATAATTATTAGAAGACAGAGAAGGAGGTGGAGAAGAAAGAGAAAGAGAAGAAAACGAAAAGGAGAATGAGGAGAAGGAGAAGGAGGAGGTGAAAGAGGAGGAGAAGGAGGAGGCGAAGGAGAAGGAGGAGGAGGAGAAAGAGGAAAAGGAAAAGGAGGAGAAGGAGGAAAAGGAGGAGAAAGATAAGGAGAAGGAGAAGGAGTAGGAGAGGGAGGAGAAGTAGAAAGAGAAGGAGGATGAGAAGGAGGAGGAGGAGAAAGAGAAAGATAAGGAGAAGGCGATGGAGAAGGAGAAGGAGGAGGAGGAGGAGGAGGAGGAGAAGGAGAAAGAGGAGGAGAAGGGGAGAAGGAGAAGGAGAAGGAGAACGAGAGGGAGAAGGAGAAGGAGAAGGAGAAGGAGAAGGAGGAGGAGGAGGAGAAAGAGAAAGAGAAAGAGAAAGAGAAAGAGAAAGAGAAAGAGAAAGAGAAAGAGAAAGATAAGGAGAAGGAGAAGGCTTCTTTATACTTTTCTGTTGGCCCTCAACCCATCAGGGAATTTGGTTCGTTGGCTGCAGCGGGAGTAACGGGTTCGACTCCCGCCCGAGCTGCCTGTATTTTTTGCACCAGGCAATCGGGCCAAGCACTGAACATGCAGTGTGTCTAATCACAGAAGGGCAAACTCTCGTTGGAATACATTCCACGAAGTCACATAATCTGGCCACGGAGTTCTCGGACGTTTACAATCTCGGAGGATAATTTTCGCCGGCCCAAAATAGAATCTATACATGATGACGAAAACCCACACGGCGGGAACGGTGACCGGATTCGGGGCGATGTTTTGTTTCGATATAAAAAAAAAGGTAGGATCACCTTATACTCCCAGCCCCATTCCCATCTACGGTGTCATCGTACACGTGTCGCATTCTGGCCTGCTCGTAGACATTCTCTTCATATCCGTCACTCGGCGAGATGGTCCAGTTGCCGCGTAAAGCGATACGCCAACCCCCCGTCTGCGCGCGCCGCTGAGTCTGTGTGTATACACATACCGCACTTTCAGCTGGTGCGCATTCCTAGGAGGTGGAAGAAGGTGCGGATGCGGATCAGAGCGCGGATTCGGTCTCCGGACGAGGGGGGATGTGCCAAATGGGATGCGGATGCGGATTGGAATGCGTATCGGAATGCGGATTAGAATGCGGATTTGGGGTGCGGATTGGAATGAGGCTCGGGATGCGGATGCGGATCCGAGCGATGATTCGGTATCCGGGCGGGGGGATGCCGAATGGTATGCGGATTGGAATGCGTATTTGGGATGCGGATTGAGTTGAGGATAGGCACGCGGATTAAAATGATTAAAAGTGCGGATTGGTATGAGGATCGGGATTCGGATGCGGATACGGATGTGGATGCGCGTGCGGGTGCCGATACGGATACGGATAAGGCGTTCTGTTTGCGGAAAGAGCGAGAGAGTAAGAGCCGGAAAGGACACCCAAATCTACAGGGGTCTCAACAAGGGTATCCGGATAGCTTTCCGATGTCCGTAAAGCTTTCCGTCTCCGTATTGCATGTCGTGGCCGTAGCCAATGCAGTATTAGACACGGGTCGAAGGCTCACTCTGCTTCGAGCAAACGTATAGCCTCTCCGGCTCCCATCAAGAAGTCTGGAGAGAAGCCTTGTGACTCATCGGATTGGGGACTCCGGAACCGGATGCGGATGCGGATACGGATTTTTTGTTTACGCCACTAATGATATGATCCTATATCGGGCTTGACTGGGCTCGGATATTTTGCCTGCGACGCAGCAGACCGACTGGCTTCGGCGCACCCACGGTAAAGCCTGTCAGTACAGGCTCGAATACACCCAGTGAGCTCCTAATATCTGCAGTGGTTAAGAAGCAGTTGATTCCATCAAGACGATCACAGAGTGGAGGAGAAACTCCCGTGGTGGTCTCAAAATGAAATCAGGAGTTGAAGACAGACGGTTGCACTTCCCAAAGGTCTGGCTAGGTTTGTGATGTCAATGCATAAATTGCACAAATTTATTCGAAAATGCTCTATGATGTTTATTCGTCAATGTTTTATGATATTCATTCGAAAATATTTTATGAAATGTATTCGAAAATGTTCTATGATATTCATTCGAAAATGTTCTATGATATCTATTTGAAAATATTCTACGATATTTATTTGAAAATGTTCTATGATGTTTATTCTAAAATGTTTTATGATATTCGTTCGAAAATGTTCTATAGAATTTCATCGAAAATGTTCTATGATATTTATTCGAAAAAATGATATGATAATTATTCGAAAATATTCTATGATATTTATTCGAAAATGTGCTATAATATTTATTCGATAATATTCTATGTTTTTTCTATTTGAGAATGTTCGATGATATTCGTTCGAAAATGTTCTATAGAATTTCATCGAAAATGTTCTATGATATTTATTCGAAAATGTTCTATGATAATTATTCGAAAATGTTCTATGATATTTATTCGAAAATGTTCTATGATATTTATTCGAAAATATTCTATGATATTTATTCGAAAATATTCTACGATATTTATTCGAAAATGTTCTATGATATTTATTCGAAAATGTTCTATGATATTCGTTCGAAAATGTTCTATAGTATTTCATCGAAAATGTTCTATGATTTTATTCGAAAATGTTCTATGATATTAGTTCGAATATGTTCGATGATATTAATTCGAAAATGTCATATGATATTTATTCGAAAATGTTCAATGATATTTATTCGAAAATATTCTACGATATTTATTCGAAAATGTTCTATGATATTTATTCGAAAATGTTCTATGATATTCGTTCGAAAATGTTCTATAGTATTTCATCGAAAATGTTCTATGATTTTATTCGAAAATGTTCTATGATATTAGTTCGAAAATGTTCGATGATATTAATTCGAAAATGTCATATGATATTTATTCGAAAATGTTCTATGATATTTATTCGAAAATATTCTACGATATTTATTCGAAAATGTTCTATGATATTTATTCGAAAATGTTCTATGATATTCGTTCGAAAATGTTCTATAGTATTTCATCGAAAATGTTCTATGATTTTATTCGAAATGTTCTATAATATTTATTCGAAAATATTCTACGATTTTTATTCGAAAATATTCTATGATATTTATTCGAAAATATTCTACGATATTTATTCGAAAATGTCCTATGATATTTATTCGAAAATGTTCTATGATATTCGTTCGAAAATGTTCTATAGTATTTCATCGGAAATGTTCTATGATTTTATTAGAAATGTTCTATAATATCTATTCGAAAATATTCTACGATATTTATTCGAAAATATTCTACGATATTTATTCGAAAATGTTCTATGATATTTATTCGAAAATGTTCTATGATATCTATTCGAAAATGTTATAATTATGATATTCATTCAAAAATGTTCTATATCTATTCGAAAATGTTCTATGATATCTATTCGAAAATGTTCTATGATATTTGTTCTATGATATTTAAAATGACAGCTGGCTCGACGAAAACCAAGGTTGCCACCCAAAGATCAAATTGTGTCTCGTTCCAAGGACCAAAAATGTTAGAACGCAAGCCAAATGCATAATATTATAAAAATGAGGAGGGTCTGACGTTGCCATCCTAACAGGACCTTTTCTGAAAGGCAGAATGACAGGGAGAAAACAAAATAAGAAGGGGGAGAGTTATAACAGGGAAGCAAGGAAAATTCAGTGAATATCGCGTGACCATCGGGTTGACAATCCTCATTTCAACCGGGGAAAGAATGCTCACGCTTAACATGACGTTCACGCTATAAGCGACCCTATAAGACATCGGATTCTTGCGGGCGCAGGCCGCGTCTTAAGAAGATAACGCCTCGCCTCGCCGAGCTGAGCTTAGCTGAGCCGAGCCGAGCTGTAGCTCGGTCGGATGAACGCGGTAGTCGACGGAAACGAACGCCGGCAGACTGGCGACCGGCCGCCGCAAGGCAGCGCTTGCTCCTTGCGGCAGCAGTCGGCTTGGAGGAGGAGGAGGAGGAGGAGGAGGAAGGGATGGATTGATATAACCCAATTTCCAATCGTCGAGTCTGATGGGGAGAGAGAGGCGGGCGCACGTCTGGTTCGAGTGTGCCGTGCGCGTAATTTTTTTTTCTCCCAGCATGGGAAGACCACCATGAACTCTCACGCTTGCTATTGGCTGAAATTCTCCACGCATGGTGATTTATTCATGATATTCCGGCCGTGTCCATGTGTACATGCACAGGACAATGTATAAAACATACACTGCCGTGCAAATGTTATTACGCACGCACAACAAAAATATGCTTCGTGTTTTTTACCCAATTAAATAATGGATAATCACTTTCAAAATAATACCTGTCTCTTGAGTGGTATATCTATTGGAAATTAACGATATTTTAATGACACAATTATGCTTTATGTGTTCAGATTATCAATTAATCCAACATCATAATTTATCCCTGTACACATGTACATTTATGTGGTAAGATTTATCTTGCTAGTTGTCTGTACTGTATCTACTGCTGTCGAACTGCAATGTCCGAGAATATTCAGACACGCGCTCATGCTTTTCCTTCATGAATAATTCAGTACATAGGAGGGAAACCCAACCAATAGCAAGCGTTATTGTTGATGACGACATTTTGGAGAGTCACTCGATTATGATTGAGTTCACAGTATGTAATTTTGGTTGTTTTTTTTCAATATTTGTATTGTGCCATTTTTGCTTGCCTAGAGAAATAATAAACGAAATGAAACGAAATGAGTTTTTCAGGAATGGATATACGCGTACAGAGATAAATTAAATGTAATCAGAGAGGTGATATACAAAAATGTTGCAAACTGCTTACTGACTAAAATTACCAAAATGTAAATCTAAAATTTAGTGGGCCTGACGTTTCGATCCTAGCAGGACCTTTCTCAAAGGTCCTGCTTTGAGAAAGGTCCTGCTAGGATCGAAACGTCAGGCCCACTAAATTTTAGATTGTAATCAGAGAGGTTCAATGTTGTTGTTTTTGTGGCGAAGAGGGAAAAAAATGGGAGTGCATCTATTTCCATCGCGAGTTGCTCACTGACCTGGAAGCGTGCGGTTTTAAATCGCGCACAGTGGTTGGCAGAGGGGGTGGGGGAGTTGCAGCAGCCGGCCAACCCGTCCGATCTGCGCCACCCATGAACACAAGAACGAGTCCGTTTGGTTCGGTGATGCGTCCTATATAGAACTCCATCGCAGCGTTCGGCTCGGTCGGAGATGTGCACGGAGGACGGGAGTATAATTACGGCACGTAACGTGCGTAACTCTACGGGGGACCGCCCGAATGGACGTACGCCGGTCTTGTCTGTGCGTGCGGTCGCCCTAATGGCTCACCACACGTTGGATGGATGCCGTGCCTGCGTGACGGTATGGGACAAACTGCATTGCAGGGTATGTCTTGCCTTGGTGCACGTGCATATGTATCGCTGTTCCGGACGCATCGGGTCAATGGAGAAAGTGGGGGTTGGTTGGGGTTGGGGTGGAGTGTCAGTCAGACTGCGCATGCGTGCTTCTAGCACGCTCTTGACTCGAGTTCTCGAGGGTTTTTTTCTTCCCATCACCCTCCCTCGGTCAAGTTTTATTTCGTTGCTTAAGAATCTTTTATACAATTCAGCAGGACACATTAAATTACTCGAATGGACCAGAATTACTAGCTCTTGACTTGATTTGATTTGATGTGAATCAGTTATAACGTTTTTCATTCTGCAGAGTTACGGATGGATAGATGGATGGAAAGATGGATGGGTAGATGGATAAATGGAGGGATGGATGCATGGATGCGTGAGCGCATGAATGCCTGGGTGCTTTGATGGATGGATTGATGCTTGTATGGATGCATGGATGGATGCATTCATGGATGCATACATGGATGGTTGCATTCATGGATACATACATGGATGGTTGCATTCATGGATGCATACATGGAAATATGCGTGAGCGCATGAATGCTTGGGTGCTTGGATGCATGCATGGATGCATCCATTCATGCATACATGGATGCATGCATGGATGGATGCATGCATGAATGGATGCATCCATGCATGCATGAATGGATGCATAAGTGGATACAGGCATGGATGCTTACATGGATACAGGCATGGATGCGCGGATGGATGCAAGCGTGGATGGATGGATAAATGTATGCATGTATCCATACATCTATCATGCACTGATGAATCCCCTCGCTGCTTTCCCTCTCCCATCTCAGCGCCTGTATAACCAGTCTCACGCGTAGGTCGGCACCTCACAGAGATCCCCCTACACAGCCAGCCCCTAATATCATCGTCCGAGACGTGTCGAGACAACATCCTCCCATCGATCCGGCCCGGGCATGGTCACTGACTCACCCGCGCACCGACCGACCGACCGACCGACCGACGGTACGGGCCTAGGGAGTCATCGAACTCACTCCTCACCATCCGTTTCCACGGCAACAGCCCCCCACCCCTCCTCCTTTTCCTCCGGCCCTACCGACGTCGCTGGGGCACTGCGAGAGATAGAGAGAGGGGGCACATGGCACATAAATGATTACGGGGAACCGGACGAATAAAAAATATGCATGTATGCAGTCCCGTGCTCCTCCGGACGACGCTAGAACGAACACGGCGTTAGAATGTTAAGGCGCGGACGTTTATTGGGCCGGGCGTATAATAGTTTCGACCGTATAGCCACGGCGTACGCGCGCTTGCCAGTGTAGTGCACGGCCGCTAGTCCCCGGCGTTTGGCCCGGGAGCGGCAGCAGCTGGCACCAGGTGCTTCCCCCCCCCCCAGGGGACAAGGAGGGGAAAGATAGAAAGAAAAAAACCCGGTCGAAGTCAATCGGTGATCCACGAGTGGTTGACGAATGGAGCCGGTTCGATTCAGAGGTCGGTGTGTAGCAACTATTTTTTTTTTTGCGGATACGGGACCAATGTCATAATGTGGATTCGAATCCCGTCCGAGCTGCCTGTATTTTTTTGTCCAAAGTTGGCTGCATCGTAGACCGAAATACAACGTTTGTGAGACCGATGTTTACATGCCATCACGCGACTTATTGTGGGTATTTTTTCATCGCATTTTGTCACAGAGCAGTGATGGAAATGTACAAACAAGAATGTGGACAGTGTGATAGATAGTCTTCTTTTCTCGTTTCCACTCCTGTTCTGCACCTCCATGTTTACCAAATGTTTATAGTTTATGCTTATAGTTGGTATTTTTGCATCTCATTTGGTGCAAAATAGTGGAAATTAGCAAAGAAGACTATCATATCGTCCACATTCTTCTTTCTATATACATTTTCCATCGCTGCTCTGTGCCAAATGAGATGAGAAACAATTACCCACTAGAAGTCACGCGATGGCGTGTAAACACCGGTCGTGCAATCCGCATATTACATCGCCCAGTTGATATATGAACCAATAGCCTGTGGCCTGGTTAACGTCTGGCGTCCGCTCTGGCAGCGCACGCACGCGGATGCCCACCACGCGACAGCGCGCGGACGGTATCACAGCCACAAGTCCGCCAGGCGGGAGGAGTTAAGGCGAACCGTCAAGTCCGCGCACTTCGGCGGAGGACCTCGCCATCGCCAGCTCCGTCGCTAGTGCCGTCAAGTCGGCCGGTAATTATCAAAACATCTCCACCGGCGGGTGACGACGCCGCCCGAAGGTCCGCACAGCCGCGGGGAGACGAGAAGAAGAAAAAAAGTCAGAATATCCATACAGCAATTGGGCAAAGTGGGAGAGGAGATGGCCGCTGTCGAAAATGAAAATGCCCCACTGCTCCACCGTAATCGGATCACGAGCCACTCTTAATATTCACTTATCTCGAGGGGGTGGGCTTCGGCTTGGAGCCCGAGGGCTGAAATCCGAGTTGCGCAAGTGATATGGAGCCCCTTGTATTATGTTTGACAGCTAGAGTCGGCATTATACATTATTTCTTTTGCTGTCTCCCTGTGTGCGTTGTTTTAAAGGGATAACGCAACATTGGTCGAGGTCAAAGAACAGCATCCATGCGTTGTCTGATCCAGCATATGCATGCAATAGCACACCTGTGAAAATTTCAGCTCGATCCAACAACCGAGTCTCGAGAAAATAGCGAAAAACCGCTTCATTTTGTTTCGCGAAAAATAATGCAACATTCAACGACTTTTTCCGAAGATCTCGGTTAGACGGAAACGATTTCTTTGACTCTTTTCTCCCAAAATACACCATTTTAGGCAGATATTATTTCAGTGCGAGGTTTCTACTATAACCATCTTCAAACTGTATAAGTTTCATGTAAATCTGTAAACATTTATGTTTTTCGATCTTACCAATGTTGTGTAGGGGCTTTAATAATGATATGACAAATAGGTCTTATAAGACCGCCGCTTACATTCCTCTGAGGATTTATGCGGAAGACCGACATGAAAATCGCCAAGAATAATTATATGCGAATATTCACAGCACACTGTGCGTTGTATGCCTCTAACTTCTTCTTGTTCTTCTTTTTTTTCTTCCTTTTCTGCCTCTTGATGGTCGGGGCACGCTCTGTTTGTTTAAACGGAAGCGCGTTGGGAACGGACGAGAGCCCGTGAAAATTGAATTGCATTGATGGGGGGGAAAAGCGTCCGCTGTCCCCCGTTCGGGAGCGGACGAGCTCGGTATTAAGTCCTTGCCCGCCGGTCTATCGTACGCGTCCCACGAGGTCAGTTATGCGCTCAGCGCAATTTGCCTCAACCGTACAGGCAACGTTAGGGGCCAATTATCAAGACAGCATTTTTTTTTTTATTAAGCGAACGTTGGTCGCAGTATCCAATGGTATCATTATCTGTCAACAGCAGACTGACATATGGGCTAAATGGGGTCCAAAAGGTATCCACATTTCTGATATCGAAACCCTTGTCGTGTATATTTCAGTCTATAACCGAAGATTTACCTGGGATGTAGAATGTGTTACCAAGACAGCATTCATTTTTATATCAATATCGGTCCGGAGTATCCACTGGTAATAAACTATTATCGGCCAAAAGAAGACTGACATAATGGGTTTAGTAGGTCCAAGAGTTTTCCACATTTCTGATATCGAAACCCTTGTCGTGTATATTCCAGTCTATAACCGAAGATTTACCTGGGATGTAGGATGTATTACCAAGACAGCATTTATTTTTATATCAATATTGGTCCGGAGTATCCACTGGTAATACATTATTATCGGCCAAAAGAAGACTGACATAATGGGTTTAGTAGGTCCAAAAGGTATCCACATTTCTGATATTGAAACCGAAGATTTCACAGGGATGTAGGATGCATTTAATATCAAGGCAGTATTTTTTTTATGGCAGCGTTGGTTAGGAGTATCCAATGGTAACGTTATCGGCCAACAGAAGGCGGAGATATGGGTTAAGTAGGTCAAAAGTATCCACATTTCTGATATCGAAACCCATGTCGTGTATCCCGGTCTATCACCGAAGATTTTCCTGTGGTGTAGGATGTATTGTCAAGACAACATTTTTTTCATTAAGCCAACGTTGGCCCGTAGTATCCACTGGTAACATTATCTGGCCACAAAAGGCGGACATATGGGTTAAGTAGGTTACACAAGAATCCCCATTTCTGATATCGAAACCCATGTCATGTATATAAACCAGTCTATAGCCGAGGATTTTCCCTGGGATGTATAGGATGTATAGGATACACCGTGAACTACTTGTCTTTTCGTGAGTAGGTGTAGGTTCTGAGGTGAAACCGGTGAGAGCGGACCCGCCTGTTCCGGCTAGTGTGGGTCTGTGCTCTTGTCGTTCTCGGGAGAGTGTGCCAGACTCGAGCTAGCTGCAGGGATCAGGATCATGGAGGTGTGCTGGATGATGGAGCGTGACACGGGATCCTAGTTATGACATGAAGTTTGCGTCGAGGAGAATGTAATATTGTGACCTGGCACAGCATAATGAGGTTTTCTAATGATGTAAAAGAGTATACTTTTAGCTTTCAAATGATATCAAAATATAATATCTTCTAATACTTCAAATTTCCAAAAAGAAAAGCAAAGAAAATTGATTTGTAATCGAATTGTGAAGATACTTTAACTTCAGGCGTTGTTTACTCAAAAGGTATTTTGGTGGGATATTCCTCATGTCGTTGTGCCGGGTCACAATTATTCAATGAGGCTTTGCCCTGATGCTCGACGTGATAAGCACTGAGTGCTCAGTGCTTTGCCCGATTCCTGATATCAGCACAATTCAGGCAGCTCGGGCGGGATTCGAACACGCGACTCCAGCTTTCGAATCTCAGTTGCAAGTTCCAAATGATCGATCTCAACCCAGAAGCCATTACGACCTAGGGCCTATAGCGACTACGATTGCGTGTGCATCGTGCGTTGCGTTCCAATTGACCGATTGAGCCCTGTAGGTCACGTGACCTACAGTGTGTATCAAACAATCAACAAACATGGCGGCCCCCAGATCAAGGTGCCACTGTTGTAAATTAAACGATGATTGTTGCACTAGTTTGTTCGATCAAGGCTTTTCTTTCTCGAAATCTATGCAGAATATTCCGGAGTTTGTATAATAGCCGAGACCTTACCTGAATAACCACTATAAGTAAGCGGTCTATGCATCGTAAGGCCTGTTGCTAACTGATATCTATCCCTGGAGTTGGACAAGCAAGCGGTTTTGGCGTTGATGGCTTTCTGTTGGCTCAACACTTTTCGCCTTACGGTTGTTATGACAGTGTATAATATATATACACCGTACAGAGCACATGCGCTTCCCTGTGGTGGTGAGTGAACCTGTGTTTGATACATTGATGCGGCAACTGCCTCCAGACATTGAGACGCGGCGCTGGTCTACCCACAGGGACCATTAACGGCTGTCAGGTAACAGCCGATAGATTGGCAAGATCTACGCCCTCACCGACGTATAGGGGTCAGGTCACTCGGGGTGACGGCTAAGAATCGGGTGAAAGGGTCACACACGAGGAGCAGACGAAAGGTTAGAGAGACAATAGATTGCGCGACCAATGTTTACATGGCATCGCGTGAGTTATAGTGGGTATTTTTTGGTCATCTCATTTTGGCACAGAGCAGTGATGGGAAAATGTATACAGAGAAGAACGCGTACAATATGATGGTCTTCTTTGCTCGTTTCCACTCCTGTTCTGCAGCAAATGAGTTGCGAAAATTAATACCCGCTATAAGTCACGCGATGGCATGTATAGAAACAGTGGTCCCGCAATCGGTCTATCGTCAATGCTACGCGTAAATTGGGACACGTTGTAAGCGGGAAGGAGATTGCAGGGAGGGAATTGTCGTTGACGAAGGTCAAGGAGCCTCCGAAGATTGCTCGCCATCGTACCGACTGACGAGCTGGGAGGAGGGGGGGGGAATTCGTCTGCCGACCGGCGTCCCTGACGGAATCACGGCGCGGCAACTCGGATCACTCATCCCTTGCTTGCTTGCCTTATGATAATAGCGGTCGCCGTAGCAACCGATTCGTGTCAGATGCTTCCTCTTTCTCCCCCATCCATCTCTCTCTCCACCCCCTCTCTCTCCCTCGCTAGCGCCTGCGAAACAACACAGACGTGCTAAATTCCCCCCTTCCCTCCAATTCCTCTCCCGTACCCTCACAAAATCAGTTTAATATACAACCTTAAGGCTGCGCAGACTGGTATACCCGCCCCCACTCCCCACGTCTGAAATAATGCGTAGCGTTTGTTTCCCCCCTACCCCACACCCCACCACCCATCTCATGAGCGTGCATGAAATCAGCAGAATTTAATTTCGGACGGAGCCACGGTTGCGCTGCGGAGCCGTGACCGTGCAAGGCTTACGTGGCTCTGGGTGGGAAACAACCAGTCACTGGATTGAAGACAGCAATTTCGAGAACGCCGTCGGGGGAGTCGGGTGGTACGATGAACCGATGACGGACGCATATCGTGATATCTGTTCCAATCGGAGGGACGTGGGATATACCGTTGACTGTCGTGAACGCTGCGTCGCGGCCACGGCCCGCGCCTTTTCCTTCGCGGTCATTGTCGTCGTCATTGTCGCGATGGTGGCTTTTAGCCGTCACTGAGGTGATCGTCGTCGCCGCTGCCCATTGTCCTGGTCGATTGTTCTGGCTGTCACACTTAACGTGGTTAAGGTCACTGTCCAAATTAAGGCGTTGACATTGTCGTCGGTGTCTTTTTTGCGGTCGTCGTCGTCGTCGTGGCATTTTTTGTCGACGTTGACCTCTCCGCTGTCGTCGCTGTCGTTTTTTGTCTGTGGCCTGCCCTGGAGATACTAATAACACTGACGTTTTACTAACTATTGTCGTTGTCATTGTATGGGTTGTTGTCGTTGTCGTTGCATAGACTATTATCCTTTTTATTGTATGGACTATTGTCGTTGTCATTGTGTGGACTTTTATCGTAGTCATTGTGTGGACTATTATCGTAGTCATTGTGTGGATTTTTGTCGTTATCTTGCATAGACCGTTGTCGTTGTCATTGTATGGGCTGTTATCGTTGTCATTGTGTGGATTATTGACGTTGTCGTTGCATAGACTGTTGCCGTTGTCAGTGTCATTTTGTGGATTATTGTTCATGTCATTGTGATGATTATTGTTGACGTTGAATTGCACTGTTGTTGTCGCTTCCCTTGTTTTGACCATTGATGTCGCTGCCGTCGTGTCAGCCTTTCGCTAAAGTTACCGCCGCAGCCATTGTCATTGTCATCGTCTTGCTGTGGTTATTGCAGTGAAAGTTGAGGTCAACGTGGCAATCACGTAGTGATCGTCACTGCTGCCG
This sequence comes from Luidia sarsii, assembly GCA_949987565.1. NCBI lineage: Eukaryota > Metazoa > Echinodermata > Asteroidea > Paxillosida > Luidiidae > Luidia > Luidia sarsii. The sequence goes on from OX465115.1 coordinate 14,780,050, forward strand.
TCTACATGACGAAAGAGCACAATCTACAACTACCCCGTTCAACTTCTAATACTAAGTAACATCTCTATAAAAAAAAAGCTCTTCAACAAACATTGGGGTTTTAAAAGGCCACTTACCTACCCAGAGACAATATCGTTATTTGTTTAGTTTCCTGCATGCAATCAGAAATAGAAACAATTATGCCTGATAGGAAACTATGAGCTCAACGCGCAACTGTAGTTTCATCTACTCCTATGGATGATAAATGACTGCGATCAAACATGGACAGGGGGAAAAAAACATCCAACCACTTTGTTACCGACGCCAAAATATTGCTCATAAAGACCTACCCCGATCGCAATCGCCAGTGTATCGCCAGAGAAGCAACCCGAACCGCCACTGTAGACGAGGGGCTCATCCCCGCCGTCCGATCCTGGCAGCCCAGAGATTTAAAAAGAACATCGGATGTTTACATTCCACTTACCGGGTCCTCCAGCGAGCGTCGGCGGCCGGCCGGCAACGGCACCCCCGCCTGTAGAGCGAAACGAACGGCGGCAGAGCGTCGTTCTGGTTTTGTTTTTTATTACTTCCAAGGCGACGTCCACGGTGCCGGATCGGGTCGGGTCGGGTCGGGTCGGGTCGGCTACCTCGCCGGGGTTTTTGCCGAGGCCGAGGCTGAGGCCCGGTGGCAAGGGGCCGGGCGACGCGGCAGACGGCGGAGAATGCGAGCTCTCGGGTCGTTGGCTTTTTTCTTCTCCTTTTTTGTTTTATATATCCAACCTCTACTGACGGACTCCAGCACTCGGGGTTTTGTTTTCTTCTGTTGTTTGTTTGTCGTAGTGACGGCGTTGATGATCAATCTTAAAGGCAACGACGGAGTCTGCTGCACGCAGCGCTGTGGGATTTTTTTTCTTCTTCAGCGAAGCCTCCTCAGGTGTCGTTGCGGTCGACCCAACTCGCTGACTGGGCAGGACTTGACATTTTATTTCCTCCTCCTCCTCCTCCTCCTCCTCCTCCTCTCACTCCTTCTCCTCGCTCCTCCTCCTTCGTCTTCGTCTTGTTCCTGTTCTCCTTGTGTCGGCGTTGCTGTCCTGTCCCGAGCTAGCTCTCTGCACCTCTTCGCTCCGAGCGCTCCGTCGAGTAGAAGCGATGCCCTGCCCGCCCGTTCGTGACTGCAAATGGGTTTCCCGTTCGCCTAATAACGTAGGGGGGGTGGGAACCCGCGCACGAGCGTTGTGTATGCGTGTACGTGTGCGGGAGGGATGGAGAGGGGTTGGGGATGTGTAGGCTGGCAGTTGTTAGTATTAGACTTGCGTGAGTCTCACGGGTTGTCTGTGTACCTCACGCACCCCGCCTCCCCTCCTCCCCCCCCCCCCCACGCAAAGGGTTGCCGCGCGGTGGTGTGGACTTGACTTGGAAGAGGCAGAGCTGCTGTTCGCGGAATGTCGGCTGACATTCAGGTCGTAATTGACTTATTTCGCACACCTTGGGCGCGGGAACGAGTCCGCTCGGGGCCGTGTGGGGAGGGGGAGGCATACCCAGCGAAGCCGCTAGGCCTTTTTTTTTACGGAGATGAAGGCTTAGGCTCGGGCACAGGCTTCGTCTCCGTCTGTCAGAACCTGAACATCTAGGTCGTGGTCTGTTTCCGAATTTGAAGGTTTGTTGGCTTGATAGGTACACCCGGTATTCACCGAGAAACTGGGGCCAAACGCTTGTTTTAGATGCCTGTGATATTATAACGAGTAAGATAAATATGACCGAAGCTCCCCATCCTCCTCATCCAAGTCTTCATGTTCCTCATCCTCCTCATCCTCCCCATCCTCCTCATCCTCCTTCCCTCCTCATCTTCCTCATCCTTCTCATTCTCTTCATCCTCCTCATTCTCCTCATCCTTCTCATCCTGCTCATCCCCCTCATTCCCCTCATCCCCCACCCCCTCATCCTCCTCATCCTCCTCATCCTCCCCATCCTCCTCATCTTCCTCATCCTCCTCATCCTCCTCATCCTCCCCATCCTCCTCATCCTCCTCATCCTCCTCATCCTCCTCATCCTCCCCATCCTCCTCATCCTCCTCATCCTCCTCATCCTACCCATCCTCCTCATCCCCCCATCCTCCTCGCCATTATAATCTTCATCCTCCTCCCCTCCTCATCTTCCTCATCCTCCTCATCCTCCTCATCCTCCTCATCCTCCCCATCCTCCTCATCCCCCTCATCCCCCACCCCATCATCCTCCTCATCCTCCTCATCCTCCCTATCCTCCTCATCCTCCCCATCCTCCTCAACCTCCTCATGCCTCTCATCCTCCTCATCCTCCCCCATTCCCCTCATCAATTCTAGAAGAAAAAAAACATTCCAGAGATAAAGAGTTGACTTTACTTTCCTTCATACTTAAGCATGCAACAGAAGTGCCACACATGCACTGTCGTCCGGCTGAACGGAATGGTAGGCCCATGATAGATAATGCACGTTCACGTATATGTAATTGTTACCGACTCCGTCTTCGTGTGTGTTTTTTTTTCACACCGGCGATATCGGTGTCGGATCGGCCGGCGGACGGGCCCCGCTGACGGGGAACCGACTTGGCCCGCGGCCCGTCGAGACGAACCGGATAACGGCGTATCAAGTTCGTCCGTGTTTACCCCCTCGCCTATTACTGGCAGCCAGACGCCGCGGATGTATCTTACGCCGGGTGGGACGATGGGGAGGAGAGAGAGAGAGGAGGGCTTTCTCATCTTCTTCATCTCACGCTGAGCAAGATCTGAGCGTCTAAGCAGCTGTGATCAACCCTTCCCGCAGCCCCCTCCCCCTCCTCCGATAATGGCAACTCGTCTGGCGCTTAGCGTAGGTCTTAGCTGCGCACAGTGTGTGTCAATGTCGAGGGAAATTGCTGACTTCAGTGGGCCGGCAGTAGTTATACCGTGAAGTGTAATCGTAATTTTGATGATAACTCCAAGCGCCATTTCTGTCAGAGTAGACCGATTGCGCGACCACTGTTCTTACATGCCATCTCGTGACTTATAGTGGGTGTTTGTTCATCTCATTTGGCACAGAGCAGCGATGGAAATGTACACAGAAGACTGTGGACAATGTGATAGTCTTCTTTGCTCATTTCCACTCCTGTTCTGCACCAAATGAGATGGAAAAAATACCCACTATATAACTCGCGTGATAGCATGTAAACATTGGTCGCTTGACACAAGCCAATAGCTACTATGAGCTCCGTAGAACGGCATGCATTGAGGGCGCACGTCAACTGTCTGTGGACAAAGTTCTCAAAAGTTAGAGGGTTCATGACGTTTCGATCCTAGCAGGACTTTTCAAAGCCTTTGAGAAAGGTCCTGCTAGGATCGAAACGTCGGGCCCTCTTGAAATGTATGCATTGCAGGTCATTTTAGTCAGTGAGGAGATTGCAACCGTTTTTTTTTCTTCATGTAAACAAAGTTGATAAACACGTAACGTTTTGTCTGTCTGTCTGTTTGTCTATCTGTCTGTCTGGGTGGCTGGCTGGCTGGCTGTCTGTCTGTCTGTCTGTCTGTCTGCCTGTCTGTCTTTCTGTCTGTCTGCCTGCCTGCCTGCCTGTCTGCCTGTCTGTCTGTCTGTCTGTCTGCCTGCCTGCCTGCCTGCCTGTCTGTCTGCCTGTCTGTCTGTCTGTCTGTCTGCCTGCCTGCCTGCCTGCCTGCCTGCCTGCCTGCCTGTCTGCCTGTCTGTCTGTCTGTCTGTCTGTCTGTCTGTCCGCTTATATTCCTCCACGCATTGTCATTTCAACGCCCAGTGCCTATCCATGAATAATGTCACGCCATGCCGTTAATAAACCATTACGATCCTAAGCCCCTCGTAATTCCCCAAGTCATGCAGCCGCACTGCCGACACACGATATGCAATTTTAATGTTCTCGCCAAAACTAATTTTGGACTCATCGGAGCACACGACTCGCTAATAGGATGTGCAGCCACGCCCCGACATTAAATATACCATCAGACGGTACACAGAAAAAAGCTAATTATGATTTCAGTCGGGCAACGTCAGTGCTATTACGGATGGACAACTGTATGCATGCTCCTATTACTCTGGGTTTCCATTAACGATGCCATCAAATCCGATATAGCGGTTAGAGGGTTGCCATATGGTGGCATGGGACGCCGTGCACAGACATCACGCGATTCGGAGACCGTTCTCTCCTCGGAGTCGTCTCCGAAGATCGAGACTGTGCTTATACTGGCCGCCCGGACGGTCGAATGAGCGGCTCCGTTGAGAACTTCGCTTTACCCGTGATGTATAAAAGATGTCCCACTTTTAGCATCCACTTTGCACAGCGGATGAGGTTTGCGTGTTTACGCAGCGAGAAAAAATGTGCACTTCTCTTCAAACCAACGCGAGACGCACGGTAGAGGCTGAGTGGACCAGACCGCCGCCAGATTGAATCATATTTGCATATTCCTGGATAATAATATAGATGGTTTATTTCACGCACAAATATTTTAATGAAGTGGTCATAAGACCAAAAGCATTCAAATTTACAATTCCTCAATTCAATAAAGTTCATTTCAATTCAATTCAGTTCAGTTCATTTCAATTCAATTCATTTCATTTCAATTCAATTCATTTCATTTCAATTCAATTAATTTCATTTCAATTCAATTCATTTCATTTCAATTCAATTCATTTCATTTCAATTCAATTCATTTCATTTCAATTCAATTCATTTCATTTCAATTCATTACATTACAATTCATTACATTACAATTCATTGCAATCCTTCAAGACATTTGATTTATTAATTTTTGAAAATATTCTTCCTCTATTTTGTGAGTAAGTGTGGCTCTAAAAAGAACCGGAGGAACTCGACGTTTCCAGCAGTATACTATGTTCGTCTCCAGGCGACTGAAAACCTTGAAAATCTCAAGTTCTTACTCTGATTGTTTTATTATAAATACACCTATCAAATTGAACCTACACACATACACAAAAACTATCTTTTAAAAGCCGGAATCTTCATTTCACAGTGTCTGTGGTCGCGAATCTGGTGCCTTGTGGAGACCTAGTCCAATAGGTTGAATAGGTCCCCACAGGGAAATTGTAAAGGTGTATTGGTCTCCACAAGGTTTTCACGAAACTGATACTCGGAAACAACTCAAAAACGGGAAATTTGTGATGGGTAAAAATCCGTTGCAAAGTATTATATGCAAGGGTCCAAATTTCTACCCAGGAAAGTGAATGTGGCTAAAATGGGAGCATTTTTAAAACATCGTTTCTCACGCGGTTGTATAGTGCACGAGGACAAAGCCATGTCTAAACAAGGATATAAAAAAAATGGGTCGGTGTGAACTCTCCCGTGTATGCAACGCGGTTCTGCATTAACTCACGGCCCTTAGAACAGAGTTACCCTGGCCCCACAATATAGTCAAATCTGACGAGAGATAAGAAGATGTATAGGCTAAAAGGGCACGGCATTCTCCTTTGCAAGAGTCGCCCAAGAAAGGGAAAAATCGAAGGAGACAAGAGGAGAAGGTCTCTTCCTCGTATCTGTCTCCACGCATCATCACGGCCCCTCGTTTTGTCCTTCTCCTGTCCGTCACGACAAAGGTCAAAACGGCCGACCTTGGAAACTTTCGCCCATCCGCATAATTCCGGTCAGTTAACAGGCAGCGACGGGGCTTATCCGATTATTAGTACGCCTTTAACTCACGTCCGATGTCAAAACAGGGTTGGAGGTTTGTCATTTTGATAGGACGATTTATAAAGAGAGAAGGGAGAGAGAGAAAGAGGGGAAGAGAGATAGAGAGAGAGACGGGGGAGAGGGGGAGAAAGAGGGTTTGAGGTTTGTCATCCTGATAGGACGCTTTATAAAGAGAGAGAGGGGATAGTGAGAAAAAGGGAAGAGAGATAGAGAGAGAGAGGAGAGGGGAGAAAGAGGGTTTGAGGTTTGTCATCCCGATAGGACGCTTTATAAAGAGAGAGGGGATAGTGAGAAAGAAGGGAGAGAAATAGAGAGAGGGGGAGAGGGGAGAAAGAGGGGTGAGAGATAGAGAGAGTGGGAGAGGGGGAGAGAGAACGAGGGGTAGAGATATGGGAGAGCGGAGAGGGCAGAAAGGTGGAAAAAGAGAGGGGAGAGAGAGGGAAGAGAGAGTGAGAGAGCAAGGGAAAGATAAAAGGGTAGTGAGAGATGGGGATAGATAGATAGATAGAGAGAGAGGAGAGAGAGAGGAGGTGGGCGAGGGAGGAGAGAGGAGGGGTCATGTTAGGATCGAAGAAAAAAAAGGTCCTTTCGAGACTCAAAGGTCCAACTATATAGGATCTCAAAGAAAACGTATCCGAGGAACGACACCTCGGGTTATCTTAGATGGTCGGTCAGATTCACATACCTGGGACCTTGCAACATTGCGTGTATCATTTCATGTCCCCCGGCCCACCGCGGCGTGTCAGGAGGGCAGCCCCGTTCTACCCCGCCGCCCAATGAGCGACCGCGCGTGGCGCGTTTAGGCGCCCGTACGCACGGGCGCACTCTCGCTTGAGGTTGGTTACAAGGACGGGGTATAGTCGTGGGTATAGAGGGTGGGGTGTGGGGGGGGGGGGGAGTGAAATGTCAGACGATGTAACGACTCGACGACATCCGAGGCTGTGTGGGCGGTGGTTGGGCCGGGCGCATCGAGACGCCAGACGGTGCCCGGCGAGCCTGGCTCGCCTGAGGGACACTCCGGCCCGTTGTCTCTTTTGTGCACCTCGTAAAAATAAAATAAAAAAATTGGCAGAATGGCCGAACTCAAACGCGATATGGGCGATTCACAATAGTGCGCCCTCAAGTGTTTGCAACGCGTTGTCCGATCACAAATGCGTGGAATGTGTGCCCTTTTCTAAAACACGGCTAAGGCTCAGGCTCCGACTTTGTCTCTAGTTCTTTCGTCCGTATTAAAATACAAGGTATGACTGGGAGGTCTTTGGCGTCTTTTTAAAATGTTACACTGCGTTTTGGAAAAGAATTCAAAGCTTCAACTTCAAACAAAGACCTCCAACCTGTGCTTACAGCTTTTGGAAATCAGAGACGAAGCCGGAGCCGAAGCCTAAGCCGGGCTTTGGAAAAGGGCCCTGTCGACCCTCCCCAGACGTGCATTGGTGACGTGAATCAACGGATTCCGCGCATTGTGATTGGCTAAGGAGTTGCGAACTCTTGAGGGCGCACTATAGTAAATCGCCCGTATTAAAGAAGCCACTCCTCGGTGGTGTGCGAAACGTCGACACGAAAACAGTGAAATCGTTGTACCAAAAAATGCATTACAGTATCATGACGTCGTTTCTAATACGCGCTGTCCGACTGTGTGTTTTGTTTATGGCTTCGACGTCGCCGGTGAACAGCGCCACCAAGCGTTCGATAAAGGCCCATGCGCAACGAGGCAAGCGGCGCTCGAAGGTGAGCTAGTCTCATTACGCGCAGGCTACGTGGAGGTTTGATTCGGTCCGGTGCTCGGGTTAATTTCACGTCCGCTGCTCAGCACGCTGGCTGATTTAATAGGGAGTGGGAGGCGAGGGGTGTGTGTGTAGTGAGCGCTGTGTTAAAGGGAAGAGGGGGTTTTACAACCAATCGGGTTTTCGTGTGTGGGTTTGTGGCGATAGAGTTAGAGAAGAGTGAGAGAGAAGGAGAGAGAGGGGGACAGAGAGAGAGGGAGAGAGAGAGGGAGAGAGAGACAGGAGAGAGAGAGGGAGAAGGAGAGAGAGAGGGAGAGAGAGAGGGGGGCAGAGAGAGGGAGAGAGGGGGACAGAGAGAGGGAGAGAGAGAGGGAGAGAGAGACAGGAGAGAGAGAGAGAAGGAGAGAGAGAGGGACAGAGAGAGAGGGACAGAAAGAGGGTGAGAAAGAGGGGGAGAAAGAGAGAGAGAGAGAGAAGGAGAGAGAGAGGGGGAGAGGGAGAGAGATAGATAGAGAGAGAGAGAGAGAGCGAGGGAGAGAGAGGGGGGAGGGGGACTACGTTAAAATCATTAAGCCAGGAGGTCTATCCAGAATTTTTTTTGTCATCGTGAATACCGCAAAGTGAGTCATGAAGAACGGACACTTGGTGCACGAGACAGGTGTTGTTGGAAATATTGTTCTCAAATGTTTGTTTACTTTTATCTTTCTGCTTGACACAGTACATCCTGAGGAAAATTACCGTAAACTTAATTTTCTACGACATTGCAGTCATGGTACGTATGAACTGCATTAAACAAAATAATGTCTGATTGATTATGGTAATAGATAGAGCCACCCGTCGTACAAAACGAAAGCTTTCTTCTATTGCATGCAAGCCTTGGGGTTAGTAGGTAAGGTATTTAATAAAATCTGCAGGTCGCCTCCATCCTTGACCAAGTGGTTCTCTGAACACGGTCTGGCGCGAGTGTTACACCGTGTGATGCTTCTAAACTAGGACGAGCCGTGAGTGGTAGCACTGTCGACGGCGCGACCTCGCTCGGTCGCCTCTGACGCCGGACCGGCGAAGCGTTTGACGGCAGGGTGGCTCGGTCGCGGCCGCTGCTAGTCCTTGGTCCCCGGGGAAATCACCGGGCGTCAATGTGTGCACGCAGCGCTAATAGGTTCGTGCAATTATTGTGGGACCTATTTTTCAAGGCATTAACCAGCCAAATTTGGTCATCAATTGCCGGCCGGCATAGTGCAAATTCACGCCATCGTGCGTCTGTGAAGTTCAAAAGCACTTTTCTAATCAAAGTTTAATTACTTTCAATTTGTATTAAAGTAACTATCTCACCAAATTGTTGCAAACTGCTCCCCATTAAAGGACCAATCTGTAAATCTTGCATAATTAATCTAGACGTGCTGACATTCCGATCATAGCGAAGGACCTTACTCAAAGGTAGAATAATAATCGAAACGTCGGGTCGCGTATGTATTATTTTCAAATTCGAAAATGTGCTAATTTACTCTGAATGAAGCTATGAGAAAACACTTTCACGAAACTACACAAATGTTGCAAAGTGCTTACTGACTAAAATTACCAAAATGGAAATCTCAAAGTTTAGTCTGCCTGACGTTTCGATCCTAGCAGGACCTTTCCCAAAAGCAGAGTAAGATATGTTGTATAATTATATGTAGCCAGATGCTAACATGGAACAACCCGATCTTCAACACAACTGTGTATAAAAATGGCATGAAATGGCTTTTTATACACAATGTGCACATTGTGATTTATTTATTCTCTCCTTGAAAGAGAAAAATCTGTAACCTTAGTCACTAAATTTGGACTTAAAATGTTCATTCATTGATGGTCTCAATCTACAGAATATCCTTTTCAAATGTTGATAGTGTTGATATAATTATGTATGTAGCGTTCCCATACGGAGCTCCGGAGAGGACATATGCACCTTTAAAAACCATGCCTAAGTATGGACGTCACTGCACAGGAATGGATCGGACTTTTCCCATCGCTCGTCTTCCTTTAGTCCCTATAATAACGACACGAGAGAGAGACTAGTCAGACAGTACGCAATCGTATTCATCCCCTCGGTATACGTCGCGGTGCCCGTCGGCAAGCAGCGCATCGCCGCCGATAATCCGCGTGGGAGAAATCGTCGTGATCGACGGTCTAGACCCCCCCCCCCGCCACGCTACCCATCGGCTATTTTCTCGGAGTTTTTTTTCTTCGCGGAGTTAAACAGGATAACAACGGCGCAGCCAGGAGCAGACATCTTCTCCCGAGTGGGTGACTTTCCGAGGGCATTCTGCCGATCACGGTCGGCATTTTCGATCGAATAACGTTCCGCCAGGGAAGAAGCTGTCTCGCCCGTTTTAGGTCACTGCGCACCTCGGAGACATGCTGGGATTGTATCTACGGAGTAAAGTCGAGTTATCGATAGCCGCCGGGAGAGGGCGCTATTACACGTTTGCATGACGAGCATCTTTGGAGAACGGGCAGCTTTCAATAGTTTCGAATAATTATTTGACGGCTCATCATTTGTAAATGATTATGAATCCCCGGGTGTCTCTCTTTAGCTTTGTCTCTCTTTTTTTCTCGTTGTCGTCTGTCCCTGCCTCTGGCTCTGCCTCTGTCTCTGCCTCTGTCTCTGCCTCTGCCTCGGCCTCTGCCGTTTCCCTCGCGGTCTGTTTCTCTATCCCTCTCTGTATGTCTGTCTCTACGGGTCGCAGTCTCTAAATGCTCCTCAGGGCAGGAGTACGGCCGATTAAGCACTCGCACAGATCCCTCGGGATGACTCGCTGAGGACCCTCCTCAAGATCGGGCCGATAGCGAGGGGCAGGAAGACGAGCGAGGCCAGGGACTGAATGGTGCCGATGTCCCCGGGGAAATGACGGCGAGACAAGAGGGCCTGTCGCGGTGAGCTCGATCAAGAGCGAGGCAAGACGAATATAGAGTAATGCAATGAGATAGAGAGAGAAAGGGAGGAATGAAAGGGGAACTACGTGTCATAACTATATCCTCAACCATATCATTTTTCATGGAGGACGGCGAATCGTGTAGCTCCCGAAGTTTTCGGCATCCCGTTAAAACCTCTACGAACCCTCATGATAGCTTTCGGCAGCGAAAACGTCGTCAACTTAGTTATGAATCATAGTGCGTCTCCTTCGCGACCATACCGTTTACAATAGTGAACTTTGGAGAAGAATGTTCTCGGCACCTTCCGACTGGTTGCCGAGGCGGTTGGCGGTTCGTGTCTTCATTGGCTCATCGCTGCGTAAAAAATAACGTCACCGCCGACCGAAGGCAGTGTGGCCGGACGGCTGCCATTTAATTTAGCATAAAGCGCCCGTCCTAAACAGCCTCTGCCTCTGCCTCTGCCTCTGCCTCTGCCTCTGCCTCTGCCTCTGCCTCTGCCTCTGCCTCTGCCTCTGCCTCTGCCTCTACCTCTGCCTCTGCCTCTGCCTCTGCCTCTGCCTCTGCCTCTGCCTCTGCCTCTACCTCTGCCTTTGCCTCTGCCCCTGCCCCTGCCTCTGCCTCTGCCTCTGCCTCTGCCCCTGCCCCTGCCTCTGCCTCTGCCTCTGCCTCTACCTCTGCCTTTGCATCTGCCTCTGTTTCTGCCTGTGTCTCTGTCTGCCATTTAATCTAGCATAAAGCGCCCGTACTAAACAGTGCTTCACTGCGTGACTAAACCATACCTTTCGGCGTACGGGCGCCCTCTATCGATGACTGGTGCTCTGTACTGAATGAAAAAGGCAGGAACGGCTCGAAGCAAGGCTACTAATAACTACTGTCTACAGTCTACTTTGTACTGAGGCCGTTTTCGAAATGAAGGCTTAGGCTCGGGCTCAGGCTTCGTCTCCGTCTGACAAGACCTGAAAATCCAGGTTGTAGTTTGTTTCCGAATTGGAAGGTATGTTGTCTTGATACGTATTCCCCAAGAAAGTGGGGCCAAACGCTTTTTTGTTTAGATGCCTGTGATATCATAACGAGTAAGATAAATATGACCGAAGCCTAAGCCTGAGCCTAAGCCTTCATTTCGAAAACGGCCTTAGAATCAATGGCACAACACACGAAACGATTTTACCGTTGCATTTCTATGGCGTGTCGTTTTATTTCTACAGTTCGTCACTTGAGGGCGGCACAATAATTATCACTTTGTGTTAGACAAGGGTAAAATAATAGTATCGGGATGAAATAAGCTGAACGCGTAAATAAAACAGCTGTGGCATAAAAGCGTCCACACACAGTCCTCTGTGGATGGCCCAAGAGACCCATACGCACTCGAGGATTGTAACGGAATAGGGTAGCCAGTTTTTACCTCTATCATAAAAAAATCAGGAGGGTCGGACGTTTCGATCCTAGCAGGACCTTTTTTCATCAAAGGCGGAGGAAGATCCTATACTAGGATCGAAACGTCAGGCCCTCCTAATTTTTCATATGTGCAATTTGGGGTTTTGGTTAATTTTTGCAAATTACGTTTAGGTCCACCAAAAAGATTACGACCGAACCTAATCAGCAACCTTGATATTGGCGGTAATCATGCAGGAATAACTACATTAATTAGCGAACACCAATTATTTATTAGTATCATTAACGAAGCACGGATTTTCCTTCAGAAAGACACTTGTTACTCTACCTCAAGCACAACAACACAAATCTACCTATCTCCTAATGAATATTAACTCCATTCCTAAGTGACATTGCCTACTGGAAATACGAGAATTCGGTCCACGGGAGACACCCACAAACATCCATGAACACCTCTCCTAACGACAGAACTAAACACAGACCATGCACTGGTATTCACAGTTATTATAGAGGTCTTATGATTTGTCATGGTTTACTTTTAAAAAATAGATCTTTTGCCTTTGAATCACATTTGAATGTGACAAGAATCATCAAATGTTGTGCTTCTGACACTTCGCCCATGTATTTACAGTTATCTGAACGAAAGCGTTTTCGCGGTCCACGTGGCGTCTACACGAACCGCTCTCTCCGCGCCTTCACTCAAAATTAACATATTCATTAGTACGCTCATGACTATTCATGGTTGGTCCCTGTGTGTAACGACACACACAATTTACATACACTGACCTCTTGACCCCATACTGAGCCGCACTTGCCCCACCCTTCATGACTTTGTAAGTAGGGCCATACCAAGTAGTTTTAGAGGGGGGTCATTTCCCCAGTCCCTCAGAGAAAGACAGAAGAGTCAGGCGAAGACACCAACCCCTGTGCACTGCGAAAGGTTTCTGCACATTTCTTACCTACACTTAGAAAATGGTTTCTGCTATCTTGTTTCCCACTCAACCTGGATGGGTTGCAGCTGTAACTTTGAGTGTCAGTGTGTATTACCATATAGCTCTATGCTACTACCATAGAACTCCATGTTAGTACCATGGAGCTACATAGAGCTCTATGGTGGTACCATATAGCACTATACTAGTAGTAACATAGAGCTCTATGGTAGTACCATATACCTCTATGGTAGTACCATATACCTCTATGGTAGTACCATATACCTCTATGGTAGTACCATATACCTCTATGGTAGTACCATATACCTCTATGGTAGTACCATATACCTCTATGGTAGTACCATATACCTCTATGGTAGTACCATATACCTCTATGGTAGTACCATATACCTCTATGGTAGTACCATATACCTCTATGGTAGTACCATATACCTCTATGGTAGTACCATAGAGCTATATGGTACTAGCATAGCCCTATGGTACTACCATAATAGCTCTATGGTAGTACCATAGAGCTCTATGGTAGTACCATGGAGCTCTATGGTTGTACCATAGAGGTCTATGGTATTACCAGCATAGCTCTATGGTACTACCATAGAGCTCTATGGTACTACAGGCCACTTTGTAAAAGATACTAGCTGTAAACAACTACACAACACCATTTTTTCTGCTGCTATTTTGAATAACCAAAAATAGGTCCCTACTCGGAGGGTTAAGATATCATTATCGGTACGCCAGCTGTTTACAGCACCACAAGAGCTACCTGTACGAACGGCTAGCGAAGCGTGGACGACACAGATCTAACGACACTCAGGCGATGAAACTAATCGGAATCCCTCGTTTGCCACCCGACTACCACTGATACGTACTGCACGTAGACTACGCTACGTGCCTGAACATTGAACATTGCCCTACGGATAAAATGACTCCCAATAAAAGTCGACCTTTTGGTAAAGCAATGACGATATTTAGGTAAGATTCTGTACCAGTAGACAAGCGGCAATTGATATGCCGGGGGGGGGGGGGGTATGCACAATACGAATTAGAACAAGCAATTGAAATCATTATTGTAATGTTTGGTTAGCCTCCATCGAAGCTGAACGATGGTCCCAAATACTGAATCAGAAAATTAGATCGGTGATTACCATTCAAAATACTTCTAAAAGTATATCCTGAGTTTTGTAAGAATTTGTTGCCATGCAACCGTCTAGAGAGAACACAATACACGAGCTATTTCATTAAGAATTTAGTTTGATAGTGTCTTGTGCTTGAAGACACACGCCAGGCATGAGAAGCTCTCTACTGTGTTCAAGACGAAGGGACCCTCTCATGTTTCGCCATCTTCTTTGGTGTCGTCGGCCCCTGCAGCGCCCTCAACGTTAGCCTCGTCTGACAGCGTCGTAGAGGGCGTCTCCTCCGACCTGGACTGGTTCTCCACGCTGTGGCGAATCCCGTAGCCGAAGTAGATCGTGAGCCCTGTGGAAAAGAAACGGAAACGGCCCGTCAAAATTCCGATACGAAATGACGCAGAACCGCTAGCCTTTACGTTTCCGCACCCATCCGCACCATTCCGCATTATGTCTACCGCTTTCCGCACTGCGTGCAAGATCGTAGGCCGGGGGTAAACATGAACCAGGAAGGTCAGAGAGGCTGAACGAGGGAAGAAGCTGTCCTGATACCTCTTTGTTCTACACCTTGGGATAGATATAGTGTATGGGTGAGAGGAGGCAAACAGCCTGGTTGCTCGCTTAATAAATGTCCTTACTGTCCTGAGGCGAAGGATTCGAATTTATCATCGTACATCCCCTGGCCTATCTACTCTCTAAATGCAAAATAGTGAATAATCCACTCGCACACAAAATAGCCAAAAACCGCTAAAAAAGAGTGAAAACCATAAAGGAGTGGAAACCTCTAAGAATGGAGTCAAACACCACCCTATAGAGGGAGCCATAATATGGAGGACAACTCTTTTTCGAGTGATCCTCCATATGGCCCCTTACAAGAGTGGGATTTCACTCCAATCTGAGAGGTTTTCACATATTTTACAGTGTGTTTGTTTACTCTTTTAGAGCGGTTTTGCGTTTTGGGAACGATTTTCACAAAGTGGATTTATTCACTCGTCTGCAATGGAAGAGAGTACACCTACCCACGGCCAGCCAGATGAAGAGACGGGCCCAGGTGGCGGGCGACAGCTTCATCATCAGGTAGGAGTTGCACAGGATGGCCACCAGCGGCAAGTAGGGCACCAGCGGCGTCTTGAAGTACAGCTCCATGCGGTTCTGGGGCTGGGCCTCGATGACCACGGTCAGGCAGACGGCGCCGGCCAGGAAGAGACAGAGCAGCGTGACGGCCCACCACTCCACGCCGGCGATGTCGTCCGTGCCGAAGGACAGCAGGGCGCTCAGGCCGACAGACAGCACCACCAGGGCCCCGAAGGAGGCGGCCACCACCGTGTAGGTCTTGGCCGTGGGCTCGGCACCGCTACTCTTCTTCTTCTTCTTCTTCTTCTCGGCCGCCGTCTCCTCCTCCTCGCCCGTGTCGGTCTCGTTGTGGAGCGTCCCGTAGCCCGTGCCCGACGCCGCGGGGCCGACGCCGTCGGCGTCGTCGGGAGTGCCGGGTACCGAGCCGCTGGCGGCCTTGCCGGACGACTCGTCCCCGGGCTGGGCGGCGTCCGTGTAGCGGGCGTAGCGTCCGGCCGAGCTCTCCACCAGCGAGAGGGCCTCGCCCCGGTCCTCGGCGGCGGCCGCGGAGGAAGAGGAGGAGGAGGAGCGGGCCAGCGCGGCGGCCCGCACCTCGTCCCGGCTCAGGCCCACGGCGTCCGGCCGGTAGCGGAGCAGGAGGACGGAGGCGGCCACCAGACTGTAGGAGAGCAGCGTCCCGATGGACATCATCTCCACCAGCTGCTGGAGGTTGAAGACGAGCGCCATCAGGGCCGTGATTAGGCCGGCCACCACGGCGGCCAGGGCCGGCACGTCGGTGCGCCGCTCCACGCGAGCCAGGAAGGAGAAGATGAGACCGTCGCGGGCCATGGCGTAGAGGATGCGCGGCAGCGGGAAGATGGAGCCCAGCATGGCCGAGGAGAGGCCGAGCAGCGAGCCCACGGCCACCACGTAGCGGCCGGCCGGCATGCCGCGCTGCTGGAACACCTCGGAGAGCGGGGCGAAGGGGGAGAGGAGATCGTAGGGCACCATCAGCGTCAACACGGCCGACACGGTCATGTAGCACACCATGCAGATGAGCAGCGTCAGGGTGATGGCGATGGGGATGGCGCGGCTCGGGTTCTTAGCCTCCTCTCCAGACGTCGCGATGGCGTCGAAGCCCACGTAGGCGTAAAAGCACGTGGCGGCGCCCGCAAAGACCTAGACCAAAACGCAATTCCAACGAAAGGTGGTTATTGTCTTAAAACGTCACCCAATTCAATCATACAGATTAATCCCCCCCAAAAAGGAAATTATTGTTCACATTGAGCCACCGGAAACGTCACCGGATACAAGGTGTCTAGTCAAAGAATTTGTTGCTATTTTTCACAATAGTCATTTTTTTTACGTTTTTTACTGAAAACGTAACATTTAGGTACTTATACTGTTTCTAATCTACATAGTAAGATCGGCAGCCTACGATAGTCTAACTTTCATTCCCAATCCCTAATCAACCCCATATGGACAAAGCTTCGTCGAGACTAGAAACATTCCAGACTCGACCGCAAACATCCAGTTACAATACGGACTATTCAAAATAGTGCGCCCTCAAGAGTTTGCAACGCGTTGGCCAATCAGGTTTCCGCGCATTCGTGAATGCCCAACGCGTCGCACACTCTTGAGGGCGCACGATTGTGCAGCCACCGAATTCAGTCATAGGCCGTTTTCGAAATGAAGGCTTAGGCTCGGGCTCAGGCTTCGTCTCCGTCTGACAAAACCTGAAAATCCAGATTGTTGTTTGTTTCCGAATTTGAAGGCTTGTTGGCTTGATTGAAGTTCCGAGTATTCACCAAGAAACTGGGGCTAAACGCTTGTTTTTAGATGCCTGTGATATTATCACGATATAATCGAAGCCTAAGCCAGAGCCTAAGGCCGTGTCCGAAACGGGCTTCCAGAGCTACGGCTAGGGCTATTGTCTTCGCATCTCCGTGTATTTCCAATAGGGCGAAGACCTAGACCTAGCTCTAGACGCCCGTTTCGGACACGGCCTCCGCCTTCATTTCGAAAACGGCCTTTGCCAAAGCAATGCAAACTCTTGAGGGCGCACTACTGTGAATCGCCCGTATCGTAACTGGTACCCCGTCAGCAACGGAGGGTCCCTTCGTCGGAGGGTATATATACATGACGGTACGGCGCCTTACCCCGGAGGCGCCGTAGGGGAAGAAGCCCGGGTCGGTCCAGTTCTCGCCCTCCACGTAGAAGGCGCCGGCCACCACGACGAAGACGATGACGAGGAGGTTGACGCCGGTCAGGCCCATCATGACCGCCGTGCTCAGGCGGGCCCCCACGGCCACCACGCCGGTCAGCGCCACCAGGAGCCCGAAGGCCAGCACGTCCGGGTAGTCGCCGAACCAGGGCGAGTCGAAGGCGCCCACGTGCGCCTTGATGGAGGCGCTGATGGTGCCGTTGACCAGCGAGTCCAGGTACTGCGACCAGGCCTTGCCCACCGTGGCCGCGGCGATGACGTTGTCCATGATCATGCTCCAGCCGATGACGAAGGCCAGGAACTCGCCCACCGTCACGTAGGAGTAGATGTAGGCCGAGCCCGCCTTGGGAACGCGGGCCCCGAACTCAGCATAGCACAGCCCTGTGAAAAGACAACACACAAAGCGACATTCAATCATGGCACTCTTTCAACACAGGTTTTAAATACCCCATCTACACTCCACCTCCACCTCCACCTCCACCTCCACCTCCACCTCCACCTCCACCTCCACCTCCACCTCCACCTCCACCTCCACCTCCACCTCCACCTCCACCTCCACCTCCACCTCCACCTCCACCTCCACCTCCACCTCCACCTCCACCTCCACCTCCACCTCCACCTCCACCTCCACCTCCACCTCCAACCACTGGAATATCGTCATTCCGAGGTAGAAGCCAAGTAACTGAGTTTCACAATAGAGTGAATGGCGTTTCGATACACTAGCAGGACCTTTCTCAAAGGCAGAATCGCAATAGGTACTTCCTGCTATAAGATTCAAGCGTCGAGACTTCTACATTATTATATCCATGCATCACTTGGCTCATTCCGAAGAGCGTTTGATTTGGGGTCATTTTTTGACCATGACTTTGACCCCTGGGTTGACCCCCTGGGGTAGTCCATTCATACTGTGAGTTCGTGCCATTTCACGGCTTAATAAACGCACAGGGGTAATCCTTGTTTTATTTCCAATGCCCTCAAAAAAATTCCAGTACATCTCCAATGCCAATAGTACACGTCTTTCAGAAAGATGGTAAGAGCGCCGGTACGGACAACCTGAGGTCTCGGGTTCAAGTCCCGGGTCCAGTCCAAGTTTTCTCTGCCATTTAAAAAAAAAATTGTACAGACGTTCTCGTTCAGTTTTTCCCTTAGTTTTACTAAAAAACAATCGTGTACCAATAAAGTTCATATTCTACGTAGCAAGATCAGCAGCCTGCGTTAGTCCAACATCAGTATTCCCAATCCCTGCTCAACACCATAGGGGGAAAAAAAGACTGAGATCTAAATTTCTCCTGGAAATAAGCAGCTTTGTCCAGACTAATAAAACTCTAGCCTCGACCGCAAAAATAGCCAGCACACAAATTCACACTCGCCACCAAGGGCCGAGTGATAGATCGGCGCAGCGTGACGTCAACGCAACGTCAGCCGTGACGTCGGCACAGCGTCAGCCGTGACGTCAGCAACGGGGAGGCGATGCAACGCGCTCGAGTCTTCTCCGAGGGCTTCCCTGTGAGAGCCATCGGCGTGGGGGGGGAGGAAGGGAGGGGGTTGAGGGAGTGGGGGGATAATAGCGCTGCCCCGTGTAGAGTGGATTTACGGTTTAGATCGTCTGCGAGTCCCGGGCAGGCTCATGTCCTGAGGGTTCGCTCGTCTGGCTAGCAATTGAGCTGCCCCCCCCCCATTCTCTCCTTGAAGGAGATGTTGTCTGCTCAGTCCTGCAGGTTGGAACGGATATTACAGTATGGGTGCAGACGCTGAATGGAATGCGGTGAAACCATGTAGCGCTTCCCTTTCAAGAAGTTCTCTTTCAAGTACGGTTGCCAACTTGCTCGCTGACAAGAATGACCTGCAATACATGTCATAATCTCAAAAGTTAGAGGGCCTGACGTTTCGATCCTATAGCAGGACCTTTCTCAAAAGCAAAGTGTAAAACAAAGTGGAAGGTTTGCGGTGACACCATGTTGCACGTCTCTTTCAAGAAGGAGTGTGGCTCTGAAAAGAGCCGGTAACTCAACGTTTCGGGCAGTGTGTACTCTGCCCGTCGTCAGGAGGAGGAGGGGAGGCGGGCAGAGTACACACTGCCCGAAACGTTGAGTTACCGGCACTTTTCAGAGCCACACTCCTTCTCGAAAGAGACGTGCAACATGGCCTCACCGCAAACCTTCCACTTGGTATTTCCATCATGCAAAACCTTCAAGTGTCATCTAAATGGAATGGGAGAGACTCTGAGAAAATCTAGTGGGGGGGGTGTGGGGCAGAGTTCGACCTGTAAGTTGCAGCCCGAAGGCCGGTCCGTTGCGACTGAACAGGAGATCAATCGCGTTGCAATGACGGCCTGACGGAAGCCATTCCGTCAAGCGTGCGAGTGCGTAATGGTGCGTAATAGTGCGTATGCAATGTCTGAGGGCATCGGCGCACACGGTCAACGTCAATCTGTCTTACGGCACCTGCCGGCTTTCTACCCCGCTGGCGGGGAGGGGGATGGCAATTTCGTTCGTTGTGGTCGGTCTAGCTATTTGTCCGGCAGTCGTGAATGCTAATGTCGGAGAGAGACACAAACTGTGGTGGGATTCTAGCAAGGTGTTGTAAGCCTATTTCAGATGCGTTGAAGCACGCCCATACGTGTTCACTACTGGACCGTGGCCAATGATAATCTTTGGCAGATGTGAACGAGGCTGAGTTTCATCAGCTGAAGACATCGAGCACGGAGAGCCAGTTGTCAAGGGACACATGAAGAAGATGAGACAAACATGGCTTCCTAATAAAAAAAAAAAGAGAAAATGTCCGTGCGATCCGTCAACCAATATTAGCCTGTTCCGTGGCTACCCATGCTAGACCTATTAGCTGATAATAAATTGATACAATGGATGGAGGAAGATAAGGAGGGGAGGGGAGGAGGAGGTGGTGGGAGAGGAGGAGTAGGAGGAGAAGTAGGTTAAGGAGGTTGGGGAGGGGAGGGGGAGGGGGAGGAGGAGAAGGGGGAAGAGAACGCGGAGGGAGAAGAGGATTGGGAAGAGTACGGGGGTAGAAGCAGGAGAAGGAGGATAATGAGGAGGTGACGAGGAGGAGAAGGAGAAGGAGAAGGAGAAGGAGAAGGAGAGGGAGAAGGAGAAGGAGAAGGAGAAGGAGAAGGAGAAGGAGAAGGAGAAGGAGAAGGAGAAGGAGAAGGAGAAGGAGAAGGAGAAGGAGAAGGAGAAGGTGAAGGAGAAGGAGAAGGAGAAGGAGAAGGAGAAGGAGAAGAAGGAAAAGTAAAAGGAAAAGGAGAAGAAGGAGAAGGAGAAGGAGAAAGAGGAAGAGGAGGATGAGGAGGAGGAGGAGGAGGAGGAGGAGGAGGAGGAGGAGGAGGAGGAGGAGGAGGAGGAGGAGGAGGAGGAGGAGGAGGAGGATGAGGAGGAGGAGGAGAAGGAGGAGGAGGAGGAGGAGGAGGAGGAGGAGGAGGAGGATAACGGGAATAAAAGTGAAACCAAACACAAAGCCCTTCCCGGACTTCCCTTTAAGTCTCCCCCACATGCGCGGTCGCTATGCCTCTTGTTACATTTTGTTTTGAATGAATGATTGCCATGATTCAATTATCACGTCGCACAGGTGCTGCACTCGGCGCTCGACCAGAGACCGTCACAGACGAGCCCAGCCGTCGAAGCAGACGACAACACCACTCAACCTCCCAAGTCAAAAGCAAACATCCAAATTGTCTCCACCCATTTTCTCTCCCCCCCCCTTTAAAAGGAAAATACGAGGCATCCGTCACTCAGCGGGAAAGGAGCGCTTGATTTCTGTCCTGTTTTTTTTTTCATCGTCTTCTCTATTTCCATCCTCCACCCCTTAATTTTCGCCAGTCACAACCCCATTCCATAAGGGGGGGGCCATTGTTGTCTTCCCTGACGTGCCGAGTAATTTCATTTTGTGGCGGCTGGGGGAGGAGGAGGAGGAGGAGGGGGAGGAGGAGGAGGAGAGGGGGGGGAGTGGGGGAGGGAGGAGGAGGGGGAGGAGGAGGAGGGGGTGGAGGAGGAGAAGGAGGGGAGGCGGTGCTAATGACATTATCGAGCGCGCGACCACGAAGGAACGGAGCGGAGTCGGAGCGCAGCGGACGCGGCAGACGAGACCAGACGGGGCGAGAACGCCTCCCGTCCGGGGGGAGACAGGGGCGCCGCGCCCGCGCTCGCTGGCGAATCCCGACGGGGACGGCGGAGGGGGAGGAGGGTGACATGGAGGTTAGAAGTGGAAAGAGAGAAAGAAAAAAAAATCACCGCTAGTTCCAATTCCGTCTCACGTCTTCACCCGGATACCCCCACTCCGTATAAAAAAAGCATGAAATTTTATCGACCGAAATTGGCGTGTGTTTCTGTAGCGCAGCTTGTGCGCCGTGACGTGCGGTCACGACTACGCGCGGACGCGATCAATGTATGCAGAGGCAAAGGACAGAGAGCGGAGGCAAAATGGCCAGTCAAGAGTCGGCATACGGCGCACAGACCCTTCGCCATGTCCTCCACAAAACAAAACAAACAAACAAACAAACACAATAACAAACACACAAACACACCACGAAGCTAGCAAACAGACAGGCAGGCAGGCAGGCAGTTAGGCGGGCAGGCACACGTCTGCACAGACAGACAGACATACAGACAGACAGACAGAGAGGCAGACAGAGAGGCAGACAGACATGCAGAGAGACATACAGACAGATAGACATACAGAAGGCAGACGGGAGGCAGACAGATAGATAAACAGGCAGACAGGCAGACAGGCAGACAGGCAGACAGGCAGACAGGCAGGCAGGCAGGCAGATAGATAAACAGACAGACAGGCAGACAGACAGACAGACAGGAAGACAGGCAGACAGGCAGACAGGCAGACAGACAGAGAGGCAGGCAGACAGAGAGGAAGATAGGCAGACAGAGAGACAGACATACAGACATCGCAGAGATAGACAGGGAGAGGAGGCTGGCAGGAAGGCAGGCAGGCAGACAGACAGATAGCCAGGCAAGCAGACACAGAGACAGACAGACAGACCGACAGACAGACAAACAATAAATAAACAAACAAACAAACATATTCTTACAGTGACTGAGCAATGGGCAGAGCTACCCCCTCCAACAACCACACGAGTCGATATGACAAGGATCTGACACACACGGACGATACCAAATCAATGCAGATATAATTTGAAAGACGCAATCCTGAGGGTGGCACGCGTCAGACGAGAGAGGGCGCTGCAGCCACGCCCCGTTTCACGCGGGGGGGGGGGGGCGGAGGTGGGCGGGGAGATACACTACACGAGAATACGCATAAAAGCTGTGCGTTGACTTTCAAAGGTCGAGGAAATGTCGAGCGCAAGAAGCCATATCAATTGCAGCTTCCGCTCTGATCGGACGTTTTGGGCATTTTTGTCAGGCGACACCATCCTTCCATGAAACC
>OX465115.1:14802702-15019438 GCA_949987565.1 Luidia sarsii
TTTCAGGTTTTTGTCAGGCGGTAGACGAATCCTGAGCCCGAGCAAGATGAATGGTTTCATTTGATAAGGGCCGTTACATTATGCAAACACACGCGTGTTGCTCATAATGTTGGCATTTCATTCTACACTCTTCCCCTCACTGAGACGGACAATGAATCTTTTACAACTCGCGAGGCAGCCGCGCTAATTACGACCGTGGGTGAAAGGGTTTTTTCTCGCCGGCAAGGTCGTTTGTGGCGGCGGCTTCGATGGGCGCCATCATCGCTCAACAATCACGGCGGTGTTGCCGCTACATAATTAAACACACCCACGCTGGCCTGACTAGCTGGCTGGCTGGCTGGCTGGCTGGCTGGCTGGTTGGCTGGCTGTCGACCCGCCCTATACCCATCCATCTATCTCAGCCGAGGCGATGCCCGTGGACCCTAGGGAGCGAAGGGCAATTGCCCTGCAATTTGGTGCGTTTCTTTCTCTCGAGACGAGACTAGATATCGCAGAGCAGGCGACCATATGGACTGCGTGAAGGGGGGGGGGCAAAGAAGGGTAGACTTGCGCCAGTCGGTCCGGCGTTCGGCCATAATTATCGGGACGGCCATGCGAACCTTTGAGTCTTTTGAGAGGAAAACAGACCCGAAGGTGGGGCCCTCCTCTCGGGTCGAACCTGACCCTCTCCCCGCGTCAAACCGACCCGGTTCCTTCTTCAATTGCGACTGGCTGATGACCCTAAGTCAAGCGGGTCGACCGTTTCTGTGGTCACTTTGACTCATCTCCGAGGTCACTGTGGCCCTTTTCTTTGAGTGAACCATTTTAAGTTTGACCCTCCACTCGATCGGATCACAACTGACTCTTTTCTGGCGTCAGCCATTTCATGTGTGACCCTCACTCGGATCATACTGACCCTATTCTGGAGACAGCCATTTCATGCGTGACCCCCACTCGGATCACAACTGACCCAATTCTGGAGTCAGCCATTCCATGCGTGACCCTCACTCGGATCACAACTGACCCTATTCTGGAGTCCGCCATTTCATGCTTGACCCCCACTCGAATCACAACTGACCCTTTTCTGGCGTCAGCCATTTCATGTGTGACCCTCACTCGGGTCACAACTGACCCTATTCTGGAGTCAGCCATTTCATGCGTGACCCTCACTCGGATCACAACTGACCCTATTCTGGAGTCAGCCATTTCATGCGTGACCCTCACTCGGATCACAACTGACCCTATTCTGGAGTCAGCCATTTCATGCGTGACCCTCACTCGGATCACAACTGACCCTTCCCCCCTGCAAGCTGACCCCTCTTTCCCGCCACAGCCATTCGTGGTGCACTTTGACCCTTTTGCCGAAGATTGACCCTCTTCAGATGGTCAACCTGACCTATACCGGGGTCGTTGTGACCCTCCCTCCTCCTCAGGTTCTGACTCGCTCTAGCCTACCTCCATTGAGGCATACATAATTGCATTGCGTGTGCAGCCCTATGCACTATTCACCTATTGGCTATTGTCACGTAACATTATTATCTCCAGCGCCTATCTGCAGGTGTTCGTGCCCAGATGCGTCGCCCTTCGTCCTTTCACTAGATATCAAAGTGTATTTTTAGTCGGACTGAAATGTAATTTCAATTAAGAAAGCAAATGGGTTTGTCACACGAACTTGTCAGATACGAGGGTGTGACAATAGACACGGGCGAAGACTTGCATTATCGGTGGCGCGAATTCAAGACTATCGCAAACATGTTTGGTTAGGGAGATTGTGTTTTCAAAACGCTGCAGAGGAAGAGAAAAAGGGGAGAGATAGAGAGAGGGGAGAAGGGGGTAGATGGAGAGAGAGGGGAGAGGTGGTGAGAGGAATGGAGAGGGGTGAGAGATAGGGGATAGAGAGGGGAAGAGAAAGAGGGGGAGAGGGGGAGAGAGGGGAGAGAGGGGAGAGAGGGAGAGACAGAGAGAGGAGAGAGTGATAGAGACGTGAATATGGGAAAGAGAGAGAGACACAGAGAGAGAGAGAGAGAGAGAGAGAGAGAGAGAGAAAGAGAGAAAGAGAGAGAGAGAGAGAGAGAGAGGGGAGAGATGAAGAGAGAGAGGTAGAGAGAGAGAGAGGGGGTGAGAGGGGAGAGAGGAAGAGGGAGAGAGGGGAAGAGGGAGGGAGAGGAAGACGTGAAGATGGGAGAGAGAGGGAGAGATGAAGAGAGAGAGGTGGAGTGAGAGGGAGACAGGAAGGCGAGAGGGGAGAGAGGAAGAGAGATACAGTGAGAGGGAGAGAGGAGGGACAGAGAGAGAAAGGGGGGGGAGAGAGAAAGGGGAGGGTGATAGAGAAAGAGACAGGGGAAGAGAGACCGGGAGAAAGAGACGGGGAGAGAAAAAGCAGAGACAGAGAGAGGTGGGGGAGAGAGACCGGAAAGTAACCTCTCTGTTGATTTATTGGTGAATCCCATCGTGCCTTTGCTTGTCAGAGACCACGGTGTTGCAAGAGACACGGGCGAGGACTTGCATTATCAATGGCGCGCGAAGTAAAGACTATCGCCAAAATGTTTTCATAGAGAGATTGTGTTTCCAAAACGGCATCATAGGGAGTGAAAAGAAAGAGATGGAGAGGGGAGAGAGGGGGTAGATGGAGAGAGAGAGGGAGAGGGTGAGAGAGGGTGAGAGAGGGGGAAGAGAGAGGGGAGGGGCGGAGAGAGAAAGGGAGAGATAGATAGAGATATACCATTTGGTAGTCAGACCAGGGTGAGATCAAAGGGACGGAAAAGCAGTAGGGAATGGATCCGGATCAGAGGAGGAAAGATGGTAGACAGATCAGGGTGAGATCAAAGGGAAGGGCAAGCAGTAGGGAAGGGATCAAAGGAGGAAAGCTGGTAGACAGACCAGGGTGAAAACAAAGGGAAGGGAAAGCAGTAGGGAAGGGATCAGAGGAGGAAAGCTGGTATAGACAGACAGGGTGAGATCAAAGGGATGGGCAAGCAGTAGGGAAGGGATCAAGGGAGGAAATCCAGTACTGACAGACCAGGGTGAGATCAAAGGGAAGGGCAAGCAGTAGGGAAGTGATGAGAGGAGGAAAGCTGGTAGACAGACCAGGGTGAGATCAAAGGGTAGGGAAAGCAGTAGGTAAGGGATCAGAGGAGGAAAGATGGTAGACAGACCTGGGTGGGATCAAAGGGAAGGCCAAGCAGTAGGGAAGGGATCAGACGAGGAAAGATGGTAGACAGACCAGGGTGAGATCAAAGGGAAGGGCAAGAAGTAGGGAAGGGATCAAGGGAGGAAATCTGGTACACTGCAAAAACTCTGGTGTTAAATTTTTAACACCAATCTTTTTTTATTCCCTTGTAATTAAAATTGGTGTTAAAATGATGTAGAACTATTCCCGATGAATTGAATTTCAATTCAAATACTGGTGTTACGTAATGGTGGTGTTAAACTTGGCAAAGAGCGCATGCGTCTGTGAAATAGAGCGCTCTGATTGGTCGATAAGAAATGATGGGATATCGCCTAAATCGAACGTTCTGGATCTGGATCGGTTGTCGACTTACGTACCGACGTCAGCTTGCATACGTACGTCGTGTTTTAGTGGCAAAATGCTCGCCAGAGTCTGCGAGAGTGGAAGGAACCTTCGAAAGATTGTCCCGTATTACGGAGACTTTGAAGAGTTTTCAGAACTTGGTAAGTGTATTATTATTAGTAGTATTATTAAGTACTCAGCTGACAGGGCGAACGTCAAAACGACATGTCTGAACTTGTCCATCATGCCGTCATGGCGTGCCTTATCGTTCATTTTGTGAAAAGCACCGTCCATAGTATACTATAGTACAGTGCAGTGGCACCGCACAATATTATACTAGGCCTATACGGCAGTACAAGTACTAGTACAGTAGTAGTAGTACAGTAGTAGTACTACATGTGCAGTAGTACATGTAGAACTATTACTAGTAATTACTACAATAAACCTTAAAATATTTTGTTGCTGGTATCTAGACAAACATTCTGTGTGAGTTTCATTTCTGAACTCCATCTATTTTTTTGAGAAACCAATTAAACAAATCACGAACTTGAGTGCCTACACATGTAAGTTAACTTAAGTTAAGAGTATAGAGTTGTGTGATAAAAAGACGGCGAGTTTGTCATCTATATATACCCATGATGCTTTGCGAATGTCCAAAAGGTTTATCACAAAAAGGTTTACTACATGTGTAGTATACACTGTATACTGTAGTACTACTAGTACTACTACTAGTACGAGCTAGTACTGACTACTAGTAGTACTGTGCATGTACATGCACATGTACAGAGTACATGTGCATGTAAAGTACATGCACATGTACTGTCCATGTACATGTAAAGAGTACATCACTACATGTACATGTACTCTGTACATGTGCATGTACATGTACATGTACAGAGTACATGTACATGTAGTGATGTACTCTTTACATGTACATGGACAGTACATGGGCATGTACTTTACATGCACATGTACTCTGTACATGTGCATGTACATGCACATGGACAGTACATGGACATGTGCATGTACATGTACAGAGTACATGTACATGTACATGCACATGTACAGTGTACATGTGCATGGGTACATGGGCATGTACTTTACATGTATTGTACAGATAAGTGCATTATGTACAGTACTCTGTATCGTAGGTACCCCCGTTTTCGACGGTACACGTTTTCGACGCTTGGCCTTCGAACTCACATCGCACGATGAAAACAACTCCGTATAACGATCTCAGACTTCGCATATCTTCCGGTTTGTTTCCTGCTCTTTGTCCGTCACCGAGAATTCGGAAATTTAAGGCTCTTTCAGTAGGCCACAAACTCATGTGCATATACTGTACATGTGCAGTACATGTGCATGTACTGTGCATGTGCATGTACTGTACATGTACAATACATACATGTGTATGTACTGTACATGTGTATGTACTGTACATGTGTATGTACTGTACATGTGTATGTACTGTACATGTGTATGTACTGTACATGTGTATGTACTGTACATGTGTATGTACTGTACATGTGTATGTACTGTACATGTGTATGTACTGTACATGTGTATGTACTGTACATGTGTATTTACTGTACATGTGTATGTACTGTACATGTGTATGTACTGTACATGTGTATGTACTGTACATGTAAATGAGCATGTACATGTGCATGTACATGCTCATGTACATGTACAGTACATGTGCATGTACTCTACATGTACTGTACATGCACATGTACTGTACAGTTGTACATGTGTATGTACTGTACATGCACATGTACATGTACATGCACATGTACTGTACTGTTGTACACGTGTATATATGCACATGTACACGTATGTACATGCACATGTACTGTACAGTTGTACATGTGTATGCATGTACTGTACACGTACATGCTTAATTGTGTTTCTTGATCAGACCTCATCATTTGGTACGTGAAGTGATGTACAATAATGTACTGGTACTTTTTAAATGTTTATTATTGTATTGGGTATGGGATTCTGTCCATGTTGTAAACAGCAAAGGTTTACTTGCCTTGAAGCCTTGAAGGACATGACTAGTGCACTAGTGCAATGTCCCAAAGCATTAGGCCTTGTAGTTGTAAATTATATATTTTTTTTATTAACTTCATTTTAAAACAATCAGGCTGTATTTTATCAAATTAAAAATGTAAAACTAGAAGTAATGTCATTGTTTTCTTTTTTCCTCTTTTTTTTCAAAGTGAAAAAGAAATTCCTGATCAATTTTGATGAAGACATTCAATTTGTTGATGAACAAGATGGGGCCCATGTTGACGGTGATGTCATCAATGACGTTCTGGATGCAGGTATTCAGCTAATGGTGCTGAAAGACGGGGAGGAGTGGGGTGAGTAGTACAGAATGTGTATTAGTTTAAAACCAAAGTGATACAACAACCTCCCTTCACCAAATGTTCACAATCAAAGCTGCACATGTTCTGGTGACCACTGCATTATGGAAAAAGTTCTGATGATAAAAATTAAAGCATCAAAGAAAATGATCAATTTATTTTTACAGTGTTGCAAGATCATGGCATATCGTGGATTCTAACATTTCAAAGACATTTCTGTTAAAACTTAGTTGTCATGGTAAGTCCAACTGAGTAACCATAAATAAATGGGATCTACATGTAACTCCTCCTTTCATTGGGCATTATTATCATGGATCTGTAAAAAGTCGCTTAATTAGTTGTTGGTCAATTGATAGTGAACTTTGTCTTCGTAGAACTTTGAAATTGAGCAACATTAATAATAATAATAGATAATTAGTTTTAATGTAGAATCAGCTTTATTAGGAACATCTTGAAATGACATTTCAGTATTAGTTCTGTGTACACTGAGTAATCTGCCTGACCTTCTCATTCATATGCATGTACCATTTGATTTTGTACCATGCAATAACCAGCTCCCTGTAGTCAAGACACAAGTGTGGCGAGTGACACAACTCTTGCAATAAGCTCCAGTGGATCTGACGCTACAACAAGCAGCCCACCTTACCGAAAGAGACCAAGGCTCAGTTATGGAGCCTCTACTGACACACACAGCGTACCAGCTATTGGTCAAGAAACTGAAGCTAAGGAGGTATGTTTACCACGCCCATTTTGACAGTCAAATAAAACCCACTTACTGCTTACAGAGAGGGACCACCTATTTTGCTTTAATCTGTCTACTCTATACAATCAAAAATGCAACTTTTCCCATACTCCTGCATCCAATTAAGAGAGAGAAAATTTTGTTAGCATTGGACAGCTATCTGGAAATTGATTGCTGAGTCTACATTAACAAAAATGTATGTTATTTTATATATACCAGGTCATTCAGACAATCTTGAGGACAAAACCTGGGGGTGATGATGTGCTTAAGGAGTACCAGACTCACAACAGCCTCCAAGACAAAACAAGGAGACTTCTTGTCAACATTGTGGTTGGCAACATGATGGAAGTGCATGGGTAAGTAACCTAAAACACCCAATTACCAAAAAGAAGACTTATTTATAAAGATCCACTCATATTTTGTTTGAATTTCAAACATGCATTTCTTCCTCTGTTTTTGAGCTGTCATGGTAGTCCCTGAGTATAAAACTTGTAAAGGTCCAATAAACAACGATTGTAGCTCTAAAACTGTGTTTCAGTTGTCATACCCCATATTTGGTTCGATATTCAAAGAGAAAATATTTTGCAGTTTGTAACTGTGCAGCACGCCTATGTAGTAGTATGTGGATATGTACATGTATATAAATACACAGGTACATGAACTTTAACAATGCCCAAAACAAAATTTCCATTTGACAATTTTGACTCACAGGTCTGCTCATTTTTTTTTAATTCACAGTGTCCTACATTTAGTGCTTTTTTAAGCTTAACTGCAACTTAAGAGATCGAGCCCCTTCCAATTTGTACTTGAAGTCTTACTGTACATGCAGTTTGCTTTAACAATAATAGATGCAAACCTTAACATTATATGTTTTACCTGTAGGAGGCTTCCAAAGGCACATGTCAAAAACATGTATGCAATTGGAATTGTCAGGCTATTTCCTGCACTGAGAGATCCTCATACAGCAGGGGGCCATGTAAGTAAAAATTGCAATTTTACATTTTCAGTAAATATGGTAACTAGCTACATAACAACCTGAAAACGTTTATGATAAACCACGAGTTATGTGGTTTGTTGGTTGGATATGATGTGTATACTATTTTACAAATGTTGTTGAGTTGAGAGATGGACAAATTCTAAGGTACTGTCCACAAATTCAGGAGAGTTGGCAGCTCTGAGGTCCGAATGCCTTGAAGGTGTTGTTATTTACTTTGATGATTTAAATGGAGCCCATCGTGATTTTCTTTTATTCATTTGCAGGAGGCATTTTTTGATGAGAGAAGCAACACTGGGTTTCTTTCAGCAAGAATAAAAAATGTCAACAGAGCGGAACCGCGGAACATCTGCAAGACTTCCAACACTGAGGAAAAGAAGTCCAAAAATGATGGGGGTCCTACACAGCATAGAAATGATTTTCATCCACATCTGTCTAGTAAAGACCTTGAGGCAGATGTCAACTGGTTGAAGCACGTTCCTAAGATAAATCAGCGAAGAGATGATGTCTTTGAGAAAATGGCAAGAACCTGCAATCTTCGACGCAGCATGGTCCAGAAGAATGCCTCTGCTACAGACATCATCACTGAGTTTCCATGTTTGAAGTCAACACCAGGATTGGTGAGTTATCTCATGCAAATGGTTGACTTTAAATAATCAATGGAAAATGTACTTGAATACATTGCTCATGTCCTAAATGTATAGTTAAAACATTAATTATAAAGTACAGTGATTGTTCCTCATACATGCATGTATTTTTTCAAATTTATTTGGAATAATCTTAGGCCCTTTTTTTTAGATTAGCACCAGCATGAGCTTAAATCTTTGATTGTTTTCAGATTGATCAAGACTTCCGCCTGATGTTTCCAGACAATGACACCAAATTAATTGAATCATGGACAGCTACACTCAGGAACAAGATTGTAAGCCTTGCAAGGAACATTACAGGGAATATCACTGCCAGTCAGCTCATTGCAACAGTGGAGCAAGGTCCAAACAGTGAATCTGAAATGAGAGGTATAAATAGTTTCCGCAAGAATTTGTTTTCACACCTTTCAAAGTAAATTCCTCCTGCAATTCCCCCTTGCATTCCCCCTTGCATTTCTTAACAAGAAAATATTAGGACAGAAGGGTGAATTCACTTACCCCACCCTCCCGATGATTATGCTTCTGAAAACATCTGTCTGTATGCTTTGCACTAAATAGTTCATGCGAATAGATGACAATGTTTCTATACTAAATCAATCAACCCAACCACAAAAAGTCTTCAGTTTCATGATTTGTCAGATGTCACTCCTGAAATGTTAGGTGTGTAACTGCTATACAAGAAAACATGATTTCTCATTGATGTATTTCTTTTTATATTTAATACAGGTTGGAATGCTGACACAGCAGCATTCCTGTTGCTATTCTGCCTTCTACCTCCAGTGAATCAGGGGAAGAAAGGGACTCCAAAAGTATCCTTGACATCAGCTATCGACCTACTCATCCAATTTGAGAAGGTATATATTGAATCCTTTTTATTTGAGTAATTATGGGCCCGGCCATTAAACCATGGCCACATAATCAGTTGACCTTAGTGTTCATGATTGTTCATAGAGTTGGTAGAGCTCAACTGTTTTGTATGTCGGAACAACAAAAATAATAATTTCATGCTGTATTATTCTTTATTTGCTGTTTTTTCATGACATCTAAAACCAGATGACTGTTTATCTCTGTCAAACCGATGTTGTAACCTTTCATTAAAGTAAAAATGTATAAGCTCAATTGTTTACATTTCAAATTGCAGACTGGATCAAGTATTGATGAGTTTCTCAAGGCTGGAAAAGATAAGAAGAGGCAACCATACCTACTGGCAATAGGAACAGCTAGACACCAAGTGACTAGGTATTTTCTAGTCATTGACCATCTTGCATTACCCAGTGCAGCTGAAGATGCAGTTGGAGCATTTGACGCCTTGTTCAAGGTCCACTATGTTTTCGGCCTTGAGTATTGCCCAGCATTGCACAACTTCTGGACATTCATCCAAACGACACTGTATGGGATTGATGTCAGCACTACCCGTGAATCTCCCAGAGTGCGAGAGGTGAGAGCAAAACTACAGGTACATCAAGAATGAAGTGCTTCATTTGTAAAAGACACTTCTGTAACAACGTTGGTCTGTGTAAACACATTCGCTTTGGGCATGGAATGTATGATGGACAAAAGCTTGAACTGAGATGTGTAGAGGACAATTGTGCGCGGACATTCAGATCTTTTAGTGGTTTCAAACGCCATTTATTGAAGAACCACAGTGTGTGCACTGGTAAAGATGCATGTGAAACTGAAATTGCACAAGTGCCTCAAGAACAAAGACATACAGTTAATGGGAGTGACAGTGAAATGTCCTCACTTCCTGAACATGCTGAAGGTCAAGGTTCTCAAGTAGATGAACCAACATTAAGTTCTGATGACTTGAAAAAACAATCAGCGGCATTTATTTGTAAAATATCTGCAACCTCAACAGTAACTCAATCATGTATAAATGAAGTTGTAAACTCAGCAAATGTCTTGATTGGAGACATCATAGATAGTGCAAAAGTTGCTGTTAAGAATGCATTTCACAATCATGGATTGGAAACTGATTCTGATGTGCATGAAGAAATTCAGTCACATTTGTCAATGCTTGAAAATCCTTTTAGCTCTCTGACTTCTGAGTATCAGAGAAGGCGGTATTTCCGCAGCCAAGGTATGGTTGAGCCAAAAGAAATCCAACTCGGAGTGCGGTTTGATAGTCATCTTAATAAAGTAACCAATCAGTATGAGCAAGTACCAGTACATGATACATTCATTTATGTCCCCATTCTTGATACTCTTAAATTGCTAGTAAGTCATGCTGATATTATGCATTATGCTATGCATGATCATGTCAGCACTGATGGGGTAATAAGAGACTTCTGTGATTCCAAACAGTTTAAAAACAATCGTCTTTTCAAGGAGGACAAAAATGCTTTGCAGCTACATTTCTTCTACGATGATTTCGAAACTGTAAACCCATTAGGATCTAAAACTAAAATCCACAAGATTGGAGGATTTTATTTTGTTCTAAAAAATTTGCCCCCAAAGTTTAACTCATCTTTGCATAATATTCATCTAGCGGCGCTTTGTCATACTGAAGATCTCAAGAAGTATGGACATGATAAAGTGCTGAAATTTATTGTTGAAGATATTAATGTACTGTCATCACTTGGAGTTGAGCTCCCAGATGGAAGCAGAAAGAAAGGTACCATAACGCAGTTCAGTGCTGATAATTTAGGGGCCAATTCATTGTTTGGATTTGTTGAAAGCTTTTCAGCTACACATTATTGTCGAATGTGCTTAATGAGCAAAGATGAGGCCCAGATAAGCTTCAGGGAAAGTGAGATACTGATGCGAACATTAGATTCCTACAATCAAAATCTTCAAAACCAACAACAGAATGCAGGTGTACATTTCTGTGGGCTAAAGAGGGCTTCAGTCCTGAATGACTGTCTTTACTATCATTTACTGAGCAATTTCTCCATGGACATAATGCACGACCTGCTTGAGGGTGTTGTTCAATATGAGATTAAATTAATACTCAAGTATCTCACAGAGGACAGAGTACCCCCATTGATATCTTTGGATGATTTAAACTGTAGAATTGCAAGCTACAACTATGGTGTTGCTGAAATGAGAAATAAGCCATCTGAAATTAAACTAAGTACTAGCAACACAGTCGGGCAGAAAGCTATGCAGGCCTGGTGCTTGGTTAGACATCTTCCTTTTATTATTGGTTATTTGGAGGATGAAAAGGACCAATTCTATTTTCAGTTGTTGTTAAAACTATTGGATTGTATGGACATCATTTTTGCACCTAAGCTAACACCAGGTCAAATCTCACAGCTCCGTTTTCTGATAGAGGATCATCACAATTACTTTGCTAATATATTTCCCAATGACAGATTGCTTCCGAAACATCATTTAATGATTCATTACCCTACATGTTTGGAACAGATTGGACCACTTATCCACGTGTGGTGTATGAGGTATGAGGCTAAACACGATTATTTTTGCAGGGTTGCTGATACTTGTCGTAATTTCAAAAATATCTGTAAAACGGTTGCCAAAAAGCACCAGATTACTCAGTGGTACCACCTGAATACAGATAAGCCTCTAGAAGTACTAGAGGTTGGACCTGGGTCATCATCATCTCTTTCCAATTTAACAGATGGCTGTGTGAAACCTTTAGTTAAAAGGCTGCCCAATGTTGATCTGCTGTCAGAAGTGGGTGATGTTCCATGGGTAAAATTCTGTGGAACTTTGTATAAATTATTTCAAGTTGTTTGTTATGATGTTGACGAAGTGCCATGTTTTGGCCAAATTCAGCATATCATAGTCTTTAAGGACAAAGTGTATTTTGTATTGAAAGTTCTTCAGACATTGTACTTAAGTAGTTTCTATCATGCGTTTGCAGTACAACAGAAAGTTCCTAGTCAATTTGTTGTCAGCACACAAAGCGAGCTTATTGATTACTTACCATTGTCGTTAATTTCCAGTTTATCAAGAAATGATTCTGCCCAGTATGTCTCCCCAAGACATGTCATTTTTAAGTAAGACAAATGAAAAGGTGCTTGGCTGGTAGAATTGAAATTTGAATTGTGAAAAATTTCTTTGATTTTTTTGAATTGTTAGTTAATGAGGTAGTGAACAATGTTGTTGTGGTTTTCAGTTCCAAAACCCTCCAAGAAATATGTTTTCTTTTGCGCTGTAGTTTTGTAAGGTCATTAATGGTGCATGAGATAACTTATAGCCTTTGAAATGCATGTAGTACTATTCAAATCAAAGTGCTATTGATTTTCTTTTTCCAGTTTGGATGCAGAGATGTTTGGTATTTGCATGTTGATATTGCTACCATTTTAGTGTGGTTATAGTTTTTAAGCAATAAAAAACTATAATGAAGTTCAAAAACTAATGTTCTGTTTTAATTTGTTTCTTTTTTTCAACAATATAGACACAGGTATTTACATTTAATTCCAGACGGTGGTGTTGTATAACACCATTCAAATCATCAAAATAACATTCCATCGGATTGACTTGACTCCACTTTTGGTATTAAAGTTAACACCAATAAGAGTGTTACTGCTTTTTAATTCCAGACAATGGTGTTGGGTAACACCGAATGCTTTGCCCAATATAAACACCATTTTAGAATTACTTTATTCCAGCTTTTGGTGTTGAAACTGTACACCAAATTTGGTGTTAAATTACTTTGATTCCAAAACTGGTGTTGGTCAACACCAAAATCCTTGCCCAAAATAAACACCAGGGAGGAGTTAAATTTTACACCATCGGTGTAAAATTTAACACCACAGTTTTTGCAGTGTAGACAGACCAGGGTGAGATCAAGGGGGCGGAAAGGCAGTAGGGAAGGGATCCGGATCAGAGGAGGAAAGATGGTAGACAGATCAGGGTGAGATCAAAGGGAAGGGCAAGCAGTAGGGAAGGGATCAAGGGAGGAAATATGGTAGACAGACCAGGGTGAGATCAGGGGAAGGGCCTTCGGGTATGGCGAGAATCAGCTTGCCACGATTATCAGCGGACGGTCGGGTTGTCCCAGGGGAACGGAAATGAAGGGAAAAAAACCACAACAACAGCATGAATCGCGGACCGGGCAAGTACACGGCAGAGGAAATGAAAAACAACGCCGATGGATCGACCTCCCGCACCCCCCCCCGACCTCGCCGCTTGCGTAAAAAAAACACGGGCATTCCACGGTAACCATGGCAATGCACAGCCCCTCCACCCCCCCCCCCCCTCCTCCTCTCCGACCTTTATCAACCCCCTTCCCCTTCCCCCTGCCCGTAATAACAGAAGAAAAAAAAACCTTCGGCGATCGCAGGAAATGAGCAGTGATTGTGGAAAAAATGATTGCCGCGCAGAGCTAGAGACGAGGACGGTATTCTGCCGAATTGGATGTCTGCCTATTATAATGCGTTCAGATCTGAAGCCGGGTTCTTTGCGTGGGAGGGCGTGGGGTGATCACGGTTAACGTATACTGCGCGGTATTATGATACTTGGGTGGATAAGACTCGACGGTTCGCATGGTGGGAAGTACTAAGTGGAAGGTTTGCGGTGACACCGTGTAACACTTCTCTTTCTAGAAGGAGTGTGGCTCTAGAAAGAGCCGGTAACTCAACGTCATGAGATTGACGACGGGCAGAGTACACACTGCCCGAAACGTTGATTTACCGGCTCTTTTCAGAGCCACACACTCCTTCTCGAAAGAGATGTGCTACACGGTGTTCACCTCAAACCTCCCACTTAGTATTTCCACCAAGCAAACCTTCAAGTCTCATGTAACTGAGCTACCGGCTCTTTTCAGAGCCACACTCCTTCTCGAAAGAGAAGCGCTATACACGGTGTCACCGCAAACCTTCCACGTAGTATTTCCACCAAGCAAACCTTCAAGTCTCATGTAATTGAGTTACCGGCTCTTTTCAGAGCCACACACTCCTTCTCGAAAGAGAAGCGCTACACGGTGTCACCGCAAACCTTCCACTTATACTTGGTTGTTTTTAGAGAGGGCCGGGTTGGTCGTGGCTACCATGGAGATACATCGACCCCGTGGGGTTGTCGAGGTAATCCACTACGGAACGACAGCCCGGCAGTCGTCAAGGTAACATCGTCGACACGTGTCGACAGGATGCTCGAACGGACTGTCGGCATTGACTCTCTTCTCCGACACCGCTGCCTCGGCATTCTAGTGGATTACAAAATCCCTTCACGAACAACCCAGCAGCCTTCAGATTTCTGGTTTTTCGTCGAATTTCATTCTCCTCCGTCGACTGAAAGCTGCTTTCAATAGCGGAGCGGCTCCACAAGCAAGGAACTAAATTAATAAAGACGAAAACACTCACAATGGACACGCAGGGTTTTTTTCTTCATTTTATTGAATAATCGTACCGGCGCCACAAAGCTTTCCTTTGCAACTTTACAGACATGAGCAAGCAACCTACAAAAAAAAATCACCCACATTTTAAGGAAAACTGACTCTCGCTTTTGACCCTCTTCTTTTCTTCGTTTCGACTGGAACACTGAAATGCCATTTTGTAAGGACTTGACGAGACCTTGACTGAGCGGAAGCCAGGCTTGAAATGGGTCTCCTGCCGTCTGGATAATGCGGTTTTTTTTCCCCAACGCTGACACAGGCAACGATTCGAAACAGTAGGCCGGCGCAACAGGAAATATTGCTCCCCCAACCGTCCTGGGAAAACGAGGCGAGGAGGTAACAGCCCTCAAAGGTGCGCGCACTGCCCCAACACGTGCATACATACAACACAGGCATCCTCCTCATATTTATCTGTCCCAAGGTGTAGAACAAAGTGGTATCAGGACAGCTTCTTCCCTCGTTCAGCCTCTCTCTGGAATTCCCTTCCTGGTTCATGTTTCCTCACTAGTCTACGATCTTGCCTTTTTTTAAAGGAATGTCAATTCCTATCTACAGCCTTCCTGAGTTCATCTCTCTATCTCCTTCTTTCCTTAGCCCTTAACCTTGAGTGGCTTTATAGCCTTGTTTTGGGTGAATTTGTAAACAAAGCATCATCACCAATTATCCTGTTTTAAAAAAGGACGTCACTTCTGTTAACTTTACAGTCTCCTGACGACAAGCAGAGCACACTGTTCGAAACGTCGAGTTCATTGGTGCTCTTACGAACCACACACACACTCACAAAAGGGATACAGGCCCTGCAATGGTGTCACCACAAAGCGCTAACTGCGCCACGAAAAGCCTGAAAATAACCCTCTGAAATCTCAACACCATTTTTTATCACAATGGCACCCATTCATTCATTCAATCATTCACGTATAGACAGTGATGACATGATGAGTTATGTCTAACATTCTCTGCCCAGCATCGCTTTGGGAAGTGAGGTTCACTCCAACTCGATGGAAGATTTCGAGGGTGAGGGTATAGGACGACCTCTGCGTCGAGGAGCATCTGGCTTCTAGAGGAGGACTTGACCAGCTGGTTCATTTACGACGGTACACATGACCAGAACGGAGGAATACTTGGCTGTACACTTTCCCCACACTGCAACATGACATCGGGCAGTAATCAACCACCATTGGTCAAGCTATTCGCTGGTAACCCATGGTCAGTGAGAGTCCAGCCGTTGAATGGTGGCGCTTAAAATCCATCGCACACTCCCACCAGTGGTCGATCTTATCGACGCTCATCGTAACGTATACCAGCGATCTCAAGCTATATAGGCGATGAGCGATGCAGAGAAGCGGCACGGCCTACCCAGCAACCGATCAACTTACGATGGGTCATCAATCGCACGTAGAAAGACCTTGTCGAGGTGAGAAGAGACCGTTTTTGTTGCGTTGGGGAGAAACAAAATACGTAACGTGATAGTTGGGCCTCTATCCTCACGGAGCGGGCTATAGCAGCCGTGGCTCCGCCGTGAAATTCGCCAATTTGACCGGCGCTAAATGCCGCCTCGATTCGCTAATCGAATCCACCGGTGGATGGAGAGAGCGAGTGAGAAGACACAAAAGCGATTCACGATTGTAGCCTTGGCTCTGATCGAGCATTAGTGCACGGACGAGATGCAGTCGTTCGGGCAATTGGCATTATTTCAGATGCTCGATCATGCCAAAAAACACAACAGAAATCAAACGAGGAATCGCTATAGCAAACTATGCATTGTTCCTAAAACCGGAGCATTCTCACAGATCGAGAGCTCTCGAGGACAACTGAAGTTCGATTAGAAAGGCCTGCGTTTGGTCGACTCCTGTATATGATGTGGTTCATTAACATTTACGGCGGCGACTGGAAGCCCTAGCTGTAAAAAATATGGTTTCCCCAAAGAATTTCGAGAAGAAGGCATTTTAGAAGTAGTAAAATGTGAAGGGGACCTTCTTGAAGCAATAGGTCGACGATTGAAAGATTGGAAGATTGGAAGATGGGGAGATTAAGAGATTAGGTGAGTTTGAGAGGTTGTGGGACTGGGAGGTTGAGAGGTTAAAGAGTTGAGAGGTTGAGAGATTGGGACTTTGGAGGTTGAACATGTGATAGAAGAGAAAGAGGGCGAGAGGTAGAGAGAGAGAGGGAGAGAGAGAGAGGGGGAGGAGGAGAGAGAGAGAGGGAAGGGGCAGAGAGGGAGAGAGAGAGAGGGAGAGGGAGAGATTGAGAGCGAGGGAGAGAGACAAATAGACGTGGTGATAGAGCGACTCTCAAAACGAACATTGGGCTAGCAACCTGATTTTAATAACCGACGATTTCATGCTTTGGCAAATACTGGTGTTTCGGCAGCTAAAGGAAGAGTATAGTTAGCTTGGGACGGCTTCATAATACAAGTGACTGGCTGGGTTGTTGTGACAAGCGCAGAGGGAACGGCCCTCCCACTGCCTTAAGGAAGTCGCCCGTCAGAGGTGCCATCCCGTTGCAACGTGAGACGTCGACCGGCCATCTTAGACGTCGCCATCTCGCGAGCCGACACCCCAAACCCTACCGCCCACCCCATCCCATCGGGCAGACCCGAATATCCCAGGGGTAACCCCTCCCCCTACCACGCCATAAACAACTGGACGCCACATCTCGATCCCTTTGAAGAAGAAGAAAAAAAAACCCATGCACCAACCCACATTATAATTTTAACAGTCACAGACCAAATGTTTAAAAATCTTGTCACGTCGTATCTTGCCAACAGGAGCGACAATCAAATCCGATACTGGTTATTGATCTAAGCAGGTAGGCCTGTACCCGAGGCAATGCTTACATCGACAATAACCCCCCTTCCTCCCTCCCTTCCCCCTCTCCCTCCCAACTCCCCTCTTCATCCGTCTCCCTCCATCCATCCCCCTTAAATAGACCACATCGAAGGGCAATTCTGGATCGTGCGAGGAGATCGCAAGCGTGCATAAACATGCGAGGAGAGCTGGGACGGAAGACGAGAAAATTTTGCGTCTGTGCGCGGCCGGTTGGCGCTGCCAGAAGGGACGAAAACGTCTCCAAGT
The DNA here is from genome assembly GCA_949987565.1 of Luidia sarsii. Lineage (NCBI taxonomy): Eukaryota > Metazoa > Echinodermata > Asteroidea > Paxillosida > Luidiidae > Luidia > Luidia sarsii. The sequence continues at coordinate 14,820,320 of OX465115.1, forward strand.
TACCCGCAGGGTTTGCGGTGACACCATGTATATATAGCGCTTCTCTTTCAAGAAGGAGCGTGGCTATGAGAAGAGCCGGTAACTCAACGTTTCGGGCAGTGTGTACTCTGCCCATCGTCAAGAGACACTACCCGAAAGGTTGAGTTAATGGCTCTTTGCGCTGCGTGGTGTCACCACGAATCTCAAAATTAGTGCTTCCACCATGCATAGCCAGAAGTCTTATTTAAAGCCCCTACACAACATTGGTCGAGGTCAAAGAATAGCATCCATACGTTGTCTGATCCAACATAGGCATAAAATAGCACACCTGCGAAAATTTCAGCTCAATCCGCCAACCTAGTCTCGAGAAAATTGCGGTTTAAATTCACGGCAGCGCCCTCTTTTTTTGCCATGGTTACTTTGGTCTGGTGCCAACGTATCCATTCATTGAACTCTATACGGTGCTGAAGCCTACGAACATGCACGTCTGCCTTTTGAAATCATCCCCTAAAAAAAAGGCCTAGGTCACAATGAAAAAAATAATCCAAAAAAATAATAATACCAACAAAAATTCAAACATCGACAAACAATTTATATTACTTGCGAGTAATAAACTATTTCTTAAACTACCGTACAGTACGGTGCGAAAACCGTGACGGTTTTTTGCCTTTTTCTACTTTCTCGGATTACCATTTGAGCTCAAGGCTTCTTTTTGGGGGATGCTTAATGGTTTAACACTGTCACAAACTCTGGCAATCTTTTGACTTTTACCAATACTGTATATAAAGGACCTTTAATAGAACATAAAACCCTTTAGAAAAACAGAGAGGCGAGGAGGCTCAGTTGCACCATTGTGTGCCTACTCCCACTCATCCGTTCCGACTCAGCGTTTGTTCTCTAGTCAGGATAACATAGGATCTTGTTTTCCCCAAACTCGGTGCAATTGTACGCATAGCTTCGATTCATTCGCCGTCACGGCCGCTCGGTCGGGCGGAAGTTTGTTGAAAACCGAGCCCGTCATGCACCTACGCTTGTTCCCCCCTCACACAAGGTTGTATACCTGTACTGCAAAATCTAAAAAAAACCAAATGGTGGTCCGGCTATAGCTTGGTTGGGAAAAAAATAAATGTCGACTTCAAGAAAAGTTGCGTAAGTTACGCAGCGTACGAATGTTGCGTAAGTCTTGCGCCACAGTGGCTCTTTTGTGCACTATTTAGCAAAGTCAACAAAATGTTGAGTAAGCAACATTTGAAGGTTTCGTGAAATCAGCTGCAACACTTTTATGCAGTTTTTATGCTAATCATCTAATGAGAATTTCCTTGCATTATAGTTCCCTCATTTTTATAAGGACATTTTTAAAGGTAAACAAGATTTCTGACTCCACAAATGTTTGCACACTTCAGATCCCCAGATGACAGCAGAAAATGAGCTTGACTGTGATATTCATTGCACAGACCCTTCAAGTCTTGATGAATCTGTAACTTAGTGTAACAGTTTTTATTTTTTAGGTTTGGGGTTAACACCCTTGAAAGAAATAGACCACCAACGTCCCCGAGTGGCTTATGTGTAGCCCTGGCGAGGAAAGGTACGCTGTACTTTGGTGCCCTTGTAACCCCCATCCCCCCTACACCCCTACATCCCCCTACACCCCCATCCCCCTACAGCCCATCCTACATCCCCCTACACCCCCATCCCCCTACAGCCCATCCTACATCCCCCAACACCCCCACCCCCCTACACCACCTCCTACATCCCCCTACACCCCCACCCCCCTACACCACCTCCTACATCCCCCTACACCCCCGCCCCCTACACCACCTCCTACATCCCCCTACACCCCCACCCCCTACACCCCCTCCTACATCCCCCTACACACCCCTCCCCACACACACACATACACAGCACACCAGGCTGCACGTTTATGCCAAGCATCTCACGGCCTTCATGAATAACGCAACACCAGCGTCGCCAGCAATAAGGAGTTGAGATGGGCCTATCGGATCCGTCCCCAGCCAAGGCACCTGCGGGCAGCGTGCTCGGGTCGAAGGTTCGAATCTCGCCCCGGGCCACCCACGAGTCTCCCGACGGTCGCATATTGCGGCCAGAGGGCCGCTTGCGCATAAATATACTCGCCAGTCGGCAGCGGGTCCCCCCCCCCCACCCCTTCTACGAATGGAAATTTATGGTGGCGAGGACAGGTAGGTTGGGAGGGACCGACAGAGAAAGAGAAACATCGAGAGGTTGAGTGAGACAGAGAGATGGGAAGAAAACGGGAGACAGATATACCGAGAAGGGAAGGGGGAGACAGGGAGAGGCAAAGAGACAGACAGAGAGACAGAGAGACAAAGACAGAGAGACAGGGACAGAGAGAGAGACATCGAGACATCGAAGGGTGGAGAGAGATACATTGTAGATAGATAGATATAATTATGGAGACAGCTAGTGTACAGAAAAAAAAGGAGCGAGGTACAGAGGGAGAAATACAGATCCGCTGCAGAACAAAATGCCAACGGAGAAATGTGGCGTGACTCGATCGCCTATCGTAAAGAAATATGGCACCTATAAAGAGAGAGGGAGATGGCGAGAGAGATGGAGAGAGAGGGAGAGCGAGGGAGGGATGAAGGGGGAGATGGTGGGAGAGAGAGTGGAAGAGAGAGAGAGAGATGGGGTGGAGACAGAGACAAAGAGAGGGGAGAGAAGGGGAGGGAGAGGGGAGAGAGTGAGAGGGGAGGGGGGGAGAGAGACAGAGAAAGACAGAGAGAGGGAAAGAGAGAGTGGAGAGAGAGAAAAGAAAGAGACAGATGGAGAGAGGGAGAGAGAGGGAGGGATGAAGGGGGAGATGGTGGGAGAGAGAGTGGAAGAGAGAGAGATGGGGTGGAGACAGAGACAAAGAGAGGGGAGAGAAGGGGAGGGAGAGGGGAGAGAGTGAGAGGGGAGGGAGGGAGAGAGACAGAGAAAGACAGAGAGAGGGAAAGAGAGAGTGGAGAGAGAGAAAAGAAAGAGAGAGATGGAGAGAGGGAGAGAGAGGGAGGGATGAAGGGGGAGATGGTGGGAGAGAGAGTGGAAGAGAGAGAGAGATGGGGTGGAGACAGAGACAAAGAGAGGGGAGAGAAGGGGAGGGAGAGGGAGAGTGAGAGGGGAGGGAGGGAGAGAGACAGAGAAAGACAGAGAGAGGTAGAAAGAGGGGAGAGGGGAGAGAGGGGAGAGGGGAGAGAGAGAGGGGGAGGGAGGGAGGGAGACAGAGATACTGAGAGAGGGGAGAGAGTGAGGGAGGGAAGGGAGGGAGAGAGACAGACAGAGACACAGAGAGAGCGATGGGAGAGAGAGAGAGAGGGGAGAGAGTGAGGGAGGAGAGGTAGGGAGAGAGACAGACAGACAGAGACCGACAGGGAGAGAGAGGGGGAAACTAGAGAGTAGAGAGAGAAAAAAGAAAGAAAGAGAGAGACAGAGGAGAGGGGAGAGGGAGATCGAGTATGGGAAAATCAATCAGCAGTGGTCTGTGACTACAGGTCGGCCGTATCCATTATGAACGGGAAAGCAGGCAGCGATGCTTCCATCACATCACGCCGCATGCTACACGCTACCATGCTTGCCCAGAAGGACGCGTATAAGAACGCCGCCCCGGGACCCACCTCGTTAACATCATCTCGCCTCGTAGACAATTTCCGTCCCGACCGATCGAGCTGATCGAACGCGCCAAAAAAAAAAAGGGGGAGAGCAGGAAAGGAAATAAATGCTCTGCTTGTATCCTCGGCGAACAAAATCAACAACAACCGGTGCCTCGTTCACCGACATATTTTTTAGGGGCGCCAGTAAAAGCACGTTCAAATACCATTCTAAAAAAAAAGCTCCGATTGCAGCCTTACTACTCTGGCGCCACGCGCGGCCGCTAATGGCCGAGCATCGATTTGATTCTTGGCCGTGAAGACGGTACGAGCGCACCGTGACGGTGCCGGAGGAATAGGCCGTTCGTGACAGGCGCGTCTACAGTCGCCCGGTCACGGTCTCGTCTCCCATCCTCGGGGGAGGAGAATTTCACGGACTCACGCTACACGTAGCAACCAACCCACTCCCCGTTGGATCGCTCACTGGTGTAGACCCTACACCGTACAGTTTCTGTGCATCGCTAATTTGCAAATGCGACCCGGCACAACGATATGAAGAATATCCCACCAAAACACTTTTCGAGTAATCAACGCCTGAAGCTAAAGTATCTTCACAATTCGATTACAAATCAATTTTCTTATTTTGGTATTTTTCGGAATTTTTAAGTATTAGAGGATATTATATTTTGATATCATTTGAAAGCTATACTCTTTCACATAATTAGAAAATCTCAACATCTGAAAAGTGGGGTTATGCCTCATTATGCTGTGCCGGGTCACAAATACGATTGATCGTGTGAATTGAAGGCCCAAAGTCACGGCGAGTTTGGTGAAATAGACCTCCGATTACTGTTAACCAAACGGTGGAACATAATCTTGATCGCCCATTCTAGTGCTTCCCACCAATGCCATCAAAATGATACGAATATGAGCGACCAATGAGATGAGAAACCAATGCGTCACGATATCATTTGCGAATTTTTTTGTAAACAAACGCAGTACTTCAAAGTAAAGTAAAGAAAAGAAAACTGATAAAGAAATTTCAAAGGATATCAGAAAATTAGCAAGGGGGTATTTCACTGGATAAGAATCGTACCAGACATAAGGCTTAAAAGGTAAGACAGATTAGGTCAAAGAATCCCTTCCATACTAAGTCAAACTCATAATTATTCATAAAATAACCTGCGCGAGTTTCGGCACAATCAGTCAACCATGTCATGAGAAAAAAAAACCGGGGAAACATAATCAAAATATCGATTGCATGCAGCGTAGGCGTAGACACACCTACGAATTTCCCTGATTTGTCAATATTATTTTTACAGACATCAATTTCTTGAGAATTTCCTTCGAACAGATGGATCCCTTATACATAAGCTTTCCGAAAATGCCAAATTATAAAACAAATAAATATTGTCGACACGGACTTCGACAATACTTTCGACTCCGTCTACTCGAAAAGGACTCTTGGAGTAGAAGCCTCATTACGCCATCTTAGGCCACAAATAAGGAATGACCGGAAATTGGGCACTTTGCAAATAGTGCACTCTCTCCTTAACGTCACCAGCTCTCTAACCCTCAGAGCTACCCAGCCCCGTGAGTTCACCGGTTCTCTTTAGACCCGCACCTTTTTTTTCTTATCTAGATTAGCTAGATTTTTTCCCACGCGATGTCCGGGCCAAGCATCTCCTTGACTCCCGTTTACGGAACCACGCTGCCTGGACGTGTTCAGTGGCGCGTCCCTTTAAATCAAGCAGGGCGCAACGGTCAGCCGGCTCGATAATTTTTTTTCCCACGCCGTGTCAGGGCCAAGCATCTCCTTGACTGGCCCGCGCGGCCTCGTTCTCGTTTACGGAACGGCGCTGCCAGGACGTGTCCCGTGGCGAGTCCCTTTAAATCCAGCAGGGCGCAACGATCAGCCGGCTCGATAATTTAGGAGCGAGACGGAGGACGGTCCGTTGTCGAAATCCCTGGACCATTTGCGGCGCTGTAGGGTAATCGGCAAAACCAGTTTGAGCCCATGAATATATTACTTGGAGTTCGCTCCTGCGATGATTGGGTTCGTAGCGCTGTGAATAGGGGGACCTTATATACTTGCCCTGCGGTCGGTACGGGGTCCTGACGAAAGTAATGACCGTCCCTCATTCCTGTTTTGAGGCTTTTTTTGGGGGGGGGGGTAAATGTCTCCTCACTTTCATGAAACAGTCGTCGGTGTACGGTCAAGTGGACCGGGGACACCGCAGCAAATAGAGCGCGGCCTGACTGGAGAGGAGACGCGGCCGGACAAATAGCGCGACCGGGTTAGACACGGCCGGAGAAATAGCCGGCTACATCCAGCCGGTGGCTATCTGTCGGCTAGCTCGTGACCCTTTTTTTTTTAAACCCGACTTAGGCTTAGGCTCCGGCTTCGTCTCCGCTATCCAAAAGCTGAAGAAGAAAAATTCTAGGTAGGAGTTCGTTGTTAAAGTTGAAGCTTTGGATTGTTGTTTTTTTCCTCTTTTTTTCAGGATACATGTACAGCATTCACATCACAGTAAGAATAAAGTTGAAAATAGAAATAAATCAATCAATAAAAAACAAATTTAAAAAAACCCAGACAAACAAACAAACAACAACAGCAACAATAACAGAAACAACATCCAATTAACTCCCGCAAGATTGCCCCAAAGAAACAAGTTCCTGTCAGGGGGCTCTCCAAACTAATTGGATGACAGAAAACAAAAATTTAAAATATTTACATGTATATGGAAAAAGAACTAAGTAAATTACAAATGCAGGGTGTACCACGCTTCGCACATAGCTGTGCACCAAGCATCGCCACTACGCACCATATGGACCAAGATCACTGCGCTCCCTGGTCGCGTGTCACGAAAGGCTATTAACCACACTGCAACCTATTAGAAAGCCACTACTTTCTTCGTGCGGCTATGGCTCATGATTGCACGCGAGTCTATGGCGGGGTGGAGCTGCTGTTGCAGTCTAGCGGCTGCGGCCAATTATTCCCGCATGCCCCGTGTGTTATCTCCAGCCGTAACGCTCCAATGCTGCCCACTGCCGGTAGCGTCATCGCGTACCATATGGAACGGACCACTGCTTCGATAACGGCATGTACTTCTTTGCTTTATTTCTGTGTGTGCGTGTAAAAAAAGGTCCATTTCTGTTGCTCGAATAAATACGCCAGTTTACCTTAGACCTTGAGCAGTTCAGTCAAGCGCAGAAAGGCATTATGTGGTTGCAAATGAAAGATCAATGACATGTTTCACAAACGAGAAACGCACACACGACAATGTCTTAACCAAATACAGGCAAATTGTGTTGGATCGACCTATGGGACGGAGCCGTTGTAACCAGAGTAAAAACACCGGTGCACTAAAGACGATCCAGCCGTATGGCTGCACCCTTCCCCAAACAAGTCGACGTCATCACTTTTCGAGGTCGTCGGTCGAAATCGCTGGTAATCGCTCGCTTAAACCCACAGTGACGCAGCACGCAGCGCAGACAACCAGTTGGGGAAAACGCCCACACACACGGCAACAAACATCGACGATGGAAACGTCTGTCCAAAGTCCATCTGTCGTGCGATCCGGGTGGGTGCCCCGTTCGTTGATACGCAGGGACGCACCTCACCAAATGGGAGGCCGGTTAATCTACACAATGGTGGACGTGCAGGAGCCTTTAATGGAAGGAACAGAGGCCACCATATGTTCGAGGTGTGTTCATCACTCTGGATGAGTGCAAGAGTTCGTGTCGTGCGTGACACATTGCTTCCGCCCCCTCGATCTCTCTGCGTGCGTTGTGCGCGTCTGTGCCCTGTGGCTGTCCCTGTGTCTGTGTCTGTGTTTGTGTCTGTGGCTGTGTCGGTGCCTCTGCCTCTGCCTTTGCCTCTGCCTCTGCCTCTGCCTTTTCCTCTGCCTCTGCCTCTGCCTCTGCCTCTGCCTCTGCCTCTGCCTCTGCCTCTGCCTCTGCCTCTGCCTCTGCCTCTGCCTTTGCCTCTGCATCTGCCTCTGCCTTTTCCTCTGCCTCTGCCTCTGCCTCTGCCTCTGCCTTTTCCTCTGTCTCTGCCTCTGCCTTTGCCTCTTCCTCTGCCTTTTCCTCTGCCTTTGCTTCTGTCTCTCCCTGCTGCCTCTGCCCCTCTGCTTTTGCATCTGTCCCTGTCCCTGTCCCTGTCCCTGTCCCTGTCCCTGTCCCTGTCCCCGTCCCTGTCCCCGTCCCTGTCCCCGTCCCTGTCCCTGTCCCTGTCCCTGTCCCTGTCCCTGTCCCTGTCCCTGTCCCTGTCCCTGTCCCCGTCCCTGTCCCTGTCCCTGTCCCTGTCCCTGTCCCTGTCCCTGTCCCTGTCCCTGTCCCTGTCTGCCTCTCTCTCTCTCCCCGTCGTCAGCAAAATAGTCGTTAGATATTACTTTCTGCTATAGACAGGCCGAATTTAAAGCTCAGAATGTGGACACAATTGAGCAGATGGGTGCATGAATGTCTATTTGCGCTACGATAATCTTGGATGAGATTGCTTCCGCAGCGACTTATTTCTAAACAAAACAAGCCCACAAGAATATGAACTTTTCACCTTCTCTGCGCCTGTCCTTTCCTCTGTATCTTCTTCTCTGTCTCTCTCCTTGTCTCTCTCTCTCTTCCTCTCTGCCTCTCTAGCTCTCTGCCTCTCTCTGCCTCTCTCTGCCTCTATCTGCCTCTCTCTCTGCATCTCTCTCTGCCTCTCCCTCTCTCTCTCACTGCCTCTCTCTCTGCCCATCTCTCTCTCTCTCTGCGTCTCTCTGCCTTCACTCTTTCTCTGCCTCTCTTCTGTCTTTCTCTGCCTCTCTCTCTATCTGCCTCTCTCTGCCTCTCTCTCGCTGCATCTATCTGCCTCTCTCTTTCTTTGCCTCTCTCTCTGCCTCTCTCTCTCTCTGCCTCTCTCTCCCCCTGCCTCTCTCTCTGCCTCTCCCTCTCTCTCTGCCCCCCCCCCCTCTCTCTCTCTCTGCCTCTCTCAGCATCACTCTTTATCTCTTTCTCTCTATCTCTTTCTTTCTGCCTGTCTCACTCTCTATTTCTTTTTTCGTCTTTCCTATAAAACAAATCTCTCTCGCTCGCTCGCTCGCTCGTTGTCTCCCACGCCCACTACGTGGTGAATCGCCGAAATTCAATTCCCGCTGTCGTCTCGGATCGGCGTTCGTGCGCTCCACTGGAGGCCCAGTGGGCTTCGATTAATCAGACGGGACCTGCAATGGGGAGGTGGAGATGGGAATTTACCGCTCCAAATCGTGTCCCTCTTCAAAGAGCCTACACCCGTTCCACGGCGGGAGATTATGACGACGGAAAAGCCGGCCCCAGGGGGGGCTGGCCTGCACAGAACACAGGCATCGGGAATGTGGGGGAGGAACGGCGGCGAGGGATCGTCCGAGTAATGATCAGATCGAGGAGATGTTCATCCACCCTTTATATCTATGGCTCCATCGGCTTCAAAAGTCGACTGACTCCGCCCATCACGATCCACCTCGCCCACTCCCTCCCTCACTCTCTTTCTCTCTCTCCACCCCTCTCTATCTTTCTCCCTCTCCCCATCTCTCTCTCAACCCCTCTCTATCTGTCTCCATCTCCCCATCTCTCTCTCCACCCCTCTCTATCTTTCTCCCTCTCCCCATCTCTCTCCACCCCTCTCTATCTGTCTCCCTCTCCCCATCTCTCTCCACCCCTGGCCCTCTCTATCTGTCTCCCTCTCTTCATCTCTCTCCCCCCTCTCTCTCCCCTCTCTCGCTTTTCCTCTCTCGTTCACCATCTCTCTCCCTTCTCTCTCCTTGCCTCTCTGCCTCTCTGCCTCTCTGCCTCTCTGCCTCTCTGCCTCTCGGACTCTCTGCCTCTCTGCCTCTCTGCCTCTCTGCCTCTCTGCCTCTCTGTCTCTCTGCCTCTCTGCCTCTCGGACTCTCTGCCTCTCTGCCTCTCTGCCTTTCTGCCTCTCTGCCTCAGAGACTCTCGGACTCTCTGCCTCTCTGCCTTTCTGCCTCTCTGCCTCAGAGACTCTCGGACTCTCTGCCTCTCTGCCTTTCTGCCTCTCTGCCTCTCTGCCTTTCTGCCTCTCTGCCTCTCTGCCTCTCTGCCTCTCTGCCTCTCTGCCTCTCTGCCTCTCTGCCTCTCTGCCTCTCTGTCTCTCTTCCCCTCTGCCTCTCTGCCTCAGAGACTCTCGGACTCTCTGCCTCTCTGGCGGCCGCGTGTCGAAAAAGATCCCCAACCCATTATATAAGGGTTGCCAATAGCCATCTACGCCGAAATTGAAGCCCCTATCAACTTAATTCCCCTGCTACCGGACCGGCCACCATTTTTTCGACGATGTTCAGAGCAGCACGTTCAGAATCAAGTCTCACGGGGCTACGGGGGTGGTGGGGGAACGTACATGTACATGCTCCAGGCGCCACACATTTTCATTCGAGTCATTATCGAGTAAAATGCGAAGACCACGAAGAAGCTATATTTTCGGCCGAATCCGTGCACGGGTGTTCGTGGCGCTGACAGCGGGACTGAATATGCGATGGGCAGCCGAGCGATTCTGAATTCTTGGCACTCGTCACGGCCCTCGCCCGGGTAGTGTAAATGCAAGGATGTAAGCGCTTGTAATTTTTTGTTTGTGTACGCGTTCCGTACAATACTCGGGCAAAGATTTGGAATTTTTGTTCGGGGAGTGAATGAAGCTAGCTCGGTCAAACCCAGACGGAGATTCGGGTGAGGAATTGACGAGACGAGAAAATATAAGACTTAAGGCTTTGCATGGTGGGTGAATCAATATAGGAAGGTTTGCGGTGACACCATGTATAAGGTCTCTTAAAGGAAGTCTCCTGCATGCAGTCTCCCCTTAGGATTTCCCGCCTTCCCACCTCAGTGACCTAAGCCCCCCTTAGGATAATCCTCCCCAGAGGATTATCTTTCCCGCCTTCCCGCCTGAGCGACCACCGGCACATAAGGAGTTCCACCACCGAGCCCAAGACATTCTCCTGATGACGGCCAGAGCAAACTGGTTGAAACGTCGAGTTACCACTCCGGTTCTTTTCAGAACCAAACCTCTTCCTTTAAGAGACCTGATACATGGTGTCACCGCAAACCTTCCTACATTGACGAGACGAGGTTGGTCCCATTCTTCGCGCATTAATCTACAGCTATGCGTCTATTCTCCGACTTCAATTCGTGTCTGGCTGCAACAAAGGGTTATTCCAACGAAACGACCTGCGCTGCTCATACAGGTATGGAGGGTGAGAAAGGGAGGGAGAGAGGGAGAGGGAGAGAGGGAGAAAGAGATGGAAGAGAGAGGGAGAGATGGAGGGAGAGAGGGAGAGGGAGAGAGGGAGAAAGAGAGAGAGACAGACAGACAGGTATAGATAGAGACGGAGAGAGAGGGAGAGACAGACAGACAGGTATAGATGATATATAGGAGAGAGAGAGATAGGGGAGAGAGACAGGGAGAGAGAGGGAGAGGGAGAGAGAGAGACAGAGAGAGGGAGAGAGAGGGGAAGTGGGAGAGGGAGAGAGAGAGACAGAGAGAGGGAGAGGGAGAGAGAGAGACAGAGAGAGGGAGAGAGAGGAGGAGAGGGAGAGAAAGAGAGAGGAGAGAGACAGAGGAAGAGGGAGAGAGAGGGATAGAGAGGGGAGAGGGAGAGAGAGATGGAGTGAGAGATGACAGAGTAATTTCTCAAACTATGGACGGTCGGAAATTGGGCACTCAAGATTCAAGATACCCTTTTTTCTCCACACGAGATTTGCTCTCCCACTGCAGTGTTGCAGGAAGTATATGGTGTACCCCCCCCCCCCTTCCCCTTTAACGCACTGGCACTTCGAAAAATTTCATCCTTGCGGGGTTTTTTTCCCCTCTGCCGATTTGGCGAGCCGCGTGCAATAGAGTGGGAAATATCGCCCCTTCCAATGGCCGGCCATTTAAGCGTATGTGCGGGACGGTTTTACATCGCCGGCTGCGGCTATTACGGTGCGGCATCTTCTGGGCTCGCTCTCAATGGTTTATGTGGATGGTTATAGTGGTGTGTGAGGGAGGGGAGAGAGGGAGAGGGAGACAGTGGGGGGTAGAGGAAGGGAAGAGGGAGATAGAAGGAGATAGAGGGGTTCGCGAAAGGCCAATCTTAAGACCCCAACAAATCCCGCGGGATCGCGGGGGAAGTGCCGGACGGACGGCGATTTTTTTTTTTTCGTGGGAGGGTTAGGGGCAATTGTCATAAATCATAAATGGGCGTGTCGTAATCTTCTTCTATCGTAACTTTCTTTAGAAACAATGAAAATTGCCCCTAACCCTCCTACGAAAACAAAAGGCCGAAAGGCTAATCTTAAGACCCCAACAAATCCCGCGGGATCGCGGGGGAAGTGCCGGACGGACGGCGATTTTTTTTTTTTCGTAGGAGGGTTAGGGGAAATTGTCATAAATCATAAATGGGCGTGTCGTAATCTTCTTCTATCGTAATTTTCTTTAGAAACAATGAAAATTGCCCCTAACCCTCCTACGAAAAAAAAAAATTAGGCGGGCGGAGGGTCGCCGGGGTTGGTTTTGGGGGCGGTTCATGGGGGTCTGTGCGTTCGCACCGTCCGTAATGCCGGCCATTACGGCGCAATGACGGAGCACACTCGGCTTCTCGCCTGGCTCTCCCACGGGCAAACATGAAGGATGCTTAGTGTCAGGAACAGACAGAATTATCCCGGGCCCTTACGAGCCGAAGCAATAAGCCTCCCCATCCCTCCCAAAAAATAAAATAAAAAAAATACAATTTTAAAATTGCAAAAAAAAACCTCCGTTTGCCAAACCCTTGGCTTGGCTTCATCAGAAATGTTACTAAAGGAAAATAATTGACAATTTGAAGAAAAAATTGTCAAGATAATTTGACTGGACAGGGACTTTATAGACGGAGACCTATGGCTTAACGTACCCACGGCTCTTCCCATTTGAGCTATCCAGCCCTTAGATGGTGGCCTTCCTAAATTCGTAACTAGTTTTTGCCGGCGTGGGTAGGGATAGTTTGTGAAAAGGGGCAGTCAGAAGCATTTAGCCATTCTTCATGGATGTGACAACGCTATTCGAACTATTATTTCATATGATAATACTGACAATTATTTCTTTGACATTTTCCAAAACTGTTTTGTGAGTTTTAACATGATGTTTGCGTCGAGGAGAATGTAAATCAATGAGGGGTTTTGCCTTTGTCGACGTGATAAGCACTGAGTGCTCAGTGCTTTGCCCGATGCCTGCTGAAAAATTCAGGCAGCTCGGGCGTGATTCGAACCTGCGACTCCCGCTTTCTAGTGCGGACGTCTTCACCACTTGACCACCGAGCTGGTCGAGGTCGAGTGGCGGATTCGAATATTGTATAGCGTCGGGTACAGCCTTGCATCATAGATATGTTTGCTTTATAAGTTCCCTGTCGGGTTTTTGGTTCCTGCATTTGCTTGACTTACAATATTTGAAATTAACTTTTATTGTTTTGACCTTGTTCAATCCCGTCCCACTCAGTTACCGTAACGGAATAGCAGAAGTAAAACATGAAACGTTTGGGTACATGTGCAAGGGTGTATGCTGAATACCGAAAGCAATATTAGAAAGACGGCCCACATGCAAAAGCAATTAGATTTAATTGCACGTTGTCGTTAAATAACCCGGAGAATATTTTCCCAGGCAGCTGGTCGGAGGTCGCACTGTCACGGGCCTATGAGCTAGACCGTGGTGACTCTAATACGCCAATTATTACGGTACTCTTACGGTAGACCCAGAACCTATACTGCTGCCACATGCGTGTGCAATGGCGGCCATCTTGAAAAAGAAATGGGCGGCCATCTTGAATTTCAAGAGGCCTGTGAATTTTGTGTCAAAAGTAAGCTCCCGGGAGATTGCTGAGTCCCCTGTTCGGATACTGCCTGGACGCACATGTATAATGTTATCAGAATCATCCATATTGGGTAAATATGTGCATATCTAAGGCCGTTCACGCAATAAATGCTTAGGCTCGGGCTTAGGTTTCGTTCATATTATGGCAAAACTCTCTGGCAAAACCAGACACTTGGAGTCCAAAATCGAAATTGAGATTTTGGTAGCATTAGAAAGTGTGTGGAATAAGCTTTCATAGGATCTATGTTTGAAGGAGATCGGATAAAATCCTGCAAAAAGAAAAACCAAAAATGCTCCCTGACGTCAATGTTTGACCTTTTCGACCCCTGGAGCACAACGGGAAATGTCGAGAAGCGTCGGGTTTGGCCAGAGCGGGTCAATTTATTTTCTTATTCTGGATTTCCAGGTTTTGTCAGACGGAGACAAAGCCCGAGCCCGATCCATAGATTCGTGAAGGACCATGATACTTCTCTGGCAGATATGGCGGCCATCTTGAAAATGGGCGGCCATTTTGAAAATCACGTGGCAGGTGTATCATTTTTGCGTGCCAAATTTGGTCCTTGTATCAGAATTTGAAAGGTTATTTTCAGTTATTTGCTGCAATATTGCTCCCTTCGTATATAAAAAAAGAGAGACAAGAAAAAAAGAGAGACAAGAAAAATCGATATTTTTTTATTTATAGACTAAAAACAAAACCTTGTAGTCGTATATACAACCCATGTTCCCAAGGTTACAATACACGTGTGACCTGGTACGGCATAATGAGGATTCTTGTCCAAGTTTGAGTTGTCGAACTGCAAAGTGTATACCTCTTGAGCTTTCCAATGAAAATCATTTCCATACGTTGCCGAAATCCAAAGTTACGACGCGAGAAATACGACGAGGCAACGCGCAGTCACGGAAACCACTTTTCGAGGAAAAAAACCGGCTCTTCAAGTTTGAGGTGATGCACACGGCGCGACGACAGTGATGGCAGCGTACCCGCAGACACACTTAGGAATTCACCGATTTTTAACATTTTTACAGACATTTTGTGGAAAAAAATTCCTTTGGACAGAGTATTATCTTACTGTACATGTAGGCTATAAGGTTTCCGAAAATACCCCCAAAATTAAAATTGATTTTGAAATGCTTTTTGAAAAAAAAACGTTGACTTTCTACGACGTTTCGTCGAAAAGGACTTTTGGAGTAGATGCCTCATTACGCCATCTTAGGTCACAATAATTAATTTCTTAATTGCTTTTTTAAAAGATATGTGAGAACGTTTCCATACGGTCACCATGTTCCCGACCGATCGCATTTCAAACATTCACAGAATCGAAGACTACGGAATCACGAGAAACATTCGAGCCCACTTCGAAAGACAGAAACAAAACTGCAATCGACCGTTTAGCGTTTAATTGGCATGGCCCTGACCGACAACTTCAAAGGGAAAAATTAGTGAGTGCCGAGAAAATAAATGTGTAATTAATGAGGACGTGCAAATACATTCTTATTTAATGAAAGCCCAATAACAATTATTTTTAATTTTTGCTAAGAATTATTTAAATATTGCCGAGCAAAAATAAATTCTCTCATAAATTATTCCTTTCGAATGTAACAAATTCTGCGGTGTTTACTCGGCTGTTCAAGATTGTATTTCTCGTGCGTGGTGGTTTTTTTTTCGTTTCAACAAAGGTTCATTGTGTTCACTAGGCACATTCATTAGTGTCCGCAAAGGGGTAATTACGGTGCACAGTGGGCGCGAATCTAGTGCCTTGTGGAGACCTAGTCCAATAGGTTGAATAGGTCTCCACAGGGAAATTGTAAAGGTGTATAGGTCTCCACAAGGCTTTCAAGAAACTGGTATTTGGAAATAACTCAAAAACGGGAAATTCCAGATGGGTAAGAATTCGTCGCAAATTGAAGTGTTATATATAAGGGGCATACGGTCCAAATTTCTACCCAGGAAAGTGAATGTGGTTGAAATGGGAGAATTGTTAAAACATCGTTTCTCACTCGGTTGTATAGTGCAGGAGAACGAAGCAATGTCTCCACAAGGATAAACACATGGGTATGTACTATGGTCTATGGGTGACTAGGGATGTATATTTACTTACACTGTATTAAAGCCAATGGCAGTCAGTTCTTGCTAAAGTGTCAAGTGGATTTATCATAGGGTTTAACCCAAGTGCGCTCGGTATCGGACGAATCCTACACAAATACTACATAGCATGCTGAAAACCAGACGGTGGTACGGTATCCAACCAGTTATTTTGCAATTAAAAGTGTTAAGGAGAGAAGATGACACGAAATGGAAACATATGGTAGGCCTATAATCTGCGGACCATGCTGCTGTGATTCGAGTTTTGTGTGCTGAGGAATTAAGGGAGATTTGTACAAAAAAATTAGATGGCTTTGATGGGAAATATACAGTGGAAGATGGAATATACAAAATGGCCGAGAGTACAGCACATTACTGACTATGTTATATATCTGCTGCTGAAAAAGGACCACAGAGAAATATGGCATGACACGATTACCTACGTGAAGAGATATAGCACCTAGAGAGATGGGGGAGAGAGAGAGAGAGAGGAGAGAGGGGAAGAGGTAGAGAGAGAGAGAAGGGCAGAGGGAGGGGGAGGGGAAGAGAGAGAGGGGGAGGGAGAGACAGGGGAGAGAGAGAAAGAGAGAGACAAAGAGAGACAGAGGGAGGGGAGGAGGAAGAGAGAGTGAGAGGTACATAGGGAGGGGAAGAGAGAGGGAGAAATAAAGAGAGAGAGGGAGGGAGATACAGAAAGAGAGGGAGGAAGAGAGAGTGAGAGAGAAAGAAAGAGGGGAAGAGAGAGGGGAAGAGAGTGAGGGAAAAGGAGAGACAGAGAGAGGGATGCAGGTAGAGACAGATAGAGAGGGGTGGAGAGAGCAAGAAGGGGAGAGAGGGAGAGATAGAGGACTAGGAGGGCAGAGTTGAAGAGATAATTTTGCACGGAGAGGCAATGGTCTGTGCCCATTGTGTATCGTAGTGCACGAGGAGAACGTGGATGATTATAGTCGCTTGTACTAGGCTTCCACAACCAGCTAGTAGACGCTGTTTCAACGCAGTCTTCGTGACTATACACTAGAGAAAAATTGACCCCAACAACGCAAGCGCCAGAGCCACAGAGAAAAAAAAACACCCACCAAAGAATACCCTTGGAATGAGAATTGCCTAATATAAAGGAGCAAGCGAACCGATGTTCGTTTTATTTTGTATTTTTTTTTTCAACTGGAAGATTGCGAGCCAGCGACTGCCGGTGAATAGCGGTCGA
Organism: Luidia sarsii; assembly: GCA_949987565.1. Lineage (NCBI taxonomy): Eukaryota > Metazoa > Echinodermata > Asteroidea > Paxillosida > Luidiidae > Luidia > Luidia sarsii. Next base: position 14,837,041 of record OX465115.1, read on the forward strand.
TATCTGCGCTCCTGTTGATCAACCGTCGCATCAGACCGACGCATGAACGGACGCGCGCGCACGGCGTGACGCGTGCGTGCCACACATTCCCGCAATCCGTCCTCGCCTGACCTGTGACCCCTCCTCCCCCCCCCCCCCCCCGCGGGACGGGGAAAGCCATGCTCTCCCGATTGGAAAAAAACATCTCACCGCCTGCGGGCAAAATGACCGGCCACCTCTCTCCTCCGCTCATGTGAAAGCAAATGGGTATACATGGATCGCACGCCATAATGCTCCCAAGGATCGGACTTATAAGCATATAGGCCAAACCTATAGGCCTATGGGCCAAACCTATAGGCCTATAGGCAAAACCCATAGGCCTATGGGCCAAACCTATAGGCCTATGGGTCAAACCTATAGGCCTATGGGCCAAACCTATAGGCCTATGGGCCAAACCTATAGGCCTATAGGCCAAACCTATAGGCCTATGGGCCAAACCTATAGGCCTATGGGCCAAACCTATAGGCCTATGAGCAAAACCTATAGGCCTATAGGCCAAACCTATAGGCCTATAGGCCAAACCTATAGGCCTATGGGCCAAACCTATAGGCCTATAGGCCAAACCTATAGGCCTATGGGCCAAACCTATAGGCCTATAGGCCAAACCTATAGGCCAAACTCATACAATAAATACTCCCGTTTACATCAGCTCGGTAGAAGAGCAACTGTTTCCAATTGCCAAAGATTTCTCCCCTGGCGTCGAAATTAAACAAAAAATAGGAGCGGGAAGTGAAAAAATTATCCGACCTTAAATCGTCGACGAAGGTCTCTCTGATTGGAAAAAAAACTCCGAACGGTACATAAGCCGTGCAGTTCCCGCATTCGCAGACTAATACTTCGGCTGATTCTCAGACCGGGATGAAATATCACCACCATTTCCTCTCTCTTTTTTATTTGAGGGGGGGGGGGGACAGAGAAACAAAATACCTGCTGCCGAGCGGTTAAGGTCTCATTCGAGTGTTGAGGGGTTTGTACAATTTTCTTTTTTGGTTAAAGGTTGACTACGAATCTTAATCAGGCTACTACTCGAAATGCCAAACCATGTCGTGCGGAGACCAAAATCATGAAAATTGCATGAGACGTGCGACGGGTTGGCGTTTTTTTTTTGTGATTACACCTTTTTCTTCACTTCGAAAATGTCACCAAAGGACGAATCGTTGTTTTAGGGTTTTTTTTTCTTCTGAGGGGGGGTTGAGAAGTAACAACTACGAGAGGGAAAACAAAACATCTGCTTTCGGGACTCCAGAATGTCACGAGAATAGCGATGTCCCCAAAGAGCCAGATGAATTTTTATCTGTTTGCTTTATTTGATTTTTTTTTCTCTCTCGCGGGAGTGAGAGAACGACTACGAGAGCGGTTTTGTTTTATTTTCAAGGAGGGGTGGGGAGATTTTCGAACGCGCTGTCCGACACGTGGTTCGTATCACATGAATATTCAAGATCGCCTGTCCCGCTGTCCAATATATCTTTCTGATCTTATCTCACCGAAAGGGTTAAGTTGAGATTCTGCACAGCACACATGAAGACAATCTCCATTCTCTAGACGGGCTTATTAGAGGCCCTATAGAGGCATTGGACAAGTTCAAAAGATTGCCAGAGTTTGCGCGTTAAACCATTAAATATTGCATTTTGATGTCCACGTCATCCGTCATTTGACGAATCGTGTAAAGTGTACGGCGCCTATTCCGGTCTGGAGGTATTTTTTTATGCAGATTACTGGCATACGTTCGAAAGTGATTTGCCTGTTCGCGTAAACGCCGGTAACTCATTTCACACGCAAAAAATACGGCGTCAAAGCTGCATCCACTTATTAGTTGTATGCATCTGAATGAAAGCGGGAGTGTGTTCCCTCGAGATATGCGGCAGTTAATGTTTGAATTGCTTCTGGCTGGCGCCCCGCCCCCACCCCGGAAAAGACTAGTTGACTAGTTCCAAGTCTGTTTTTTCTTTATCTTGTTTGGACATCAAATACAGACTCGAACTGCGCTGGTTCCCCGCAACCTGGGTTAACTCGAACTGCGCTGGTGCAACGCAACCTGGGATAACTCGAACTGCGCTGGTTCCCCGCAACCTGGGTTAACTCGAACTGCGCTGGTGCAACGCAACCTGGGACAACTCGAACTGCGCTGGTGCCCCGAAATTCGACAACCTTTGGCTAATGCACAATAATAAAAAAACGAGAAAAAAAACCGCTGGTACCCCGAAGCACCACGCTGGTACCGACAAGAAGTGCGCTGGTGTCCGATGGGGGGGGGCGGACAAACGAAGAAAAACTGCCAAATTAACACATACGGTTGATGTGAGTTTGGGGAGATTCCCGTTAACGGGGGCCAATCAAGCCTTTCTTGATTGGAACTGCATCGGTGTGCAAATGAGCCTCGGAACCAACCGCCCGCCCGGGAGTAAAATACGTCTCCTTCTCACCGGTACGCGTGGAGTTTCTAGATAATGCGATTGATCCTGTGGCTGCCGGGTCGTATTTCTCAATTCCCTTAATCTCCCGGGCCCGATCTCAACTTTCCATGTTCTCGGCTAGTCCATAGCCCCGGGTTTTTTTTTTGTTTTTTTTTAAGGCTTCTCCTTCTTCCCTTTATAGTCTGGTGTGATCCGCAATTCCCCCGCCGATTTCGGGACCGGTAAAAACCGGCGTCATTTGGTGGGCCGGAGGGGAACATTCTCCCATCTCCTCTCCCCACCCCCCACACCACGTCAATGAAACAACCGCTGGGGAGGGTTGGGCTGTGTGGATGGCGCGCTATGGGAAGGCATGGAATGGATGGATTCGGTCGCAACGGAGACCCGTCTCACCTTACACCTTGCCTTGATTGGACGAGAGGGAGGGAGCGAGGGAGGGATGCAGGCAGGCAGGGAGAGAGGCAGGGAAGGCAGGGAGGGACTAAGGGGCGGTGGGACGGAGGGATGGATGGATGGAGGGAGGGAGGGAGGGAGGGAAAGCGACGGAAAAGACGAGGACGAAGGAGGCGAACGAGGAGGGAGAGGTGGAGAGAGGAAGGTCCGTCCCGAAATTACCCCGCGCATTATCAGCTGATTACTAGCCCTGGGCGTTGATATCCACCAGGAGATCTCTGCCTCTGCCTCTGCCTCTGCCTCTGCCTCTGCCTCTGCCTCTGCCTCTGCCTCTGCCTCTGCCTGTGCCTCTGCCTCTGCCTCTGCCTCTGCCTCTGCCTCTGCCTCTGCCTCTGCCCCTGCCCTCTGCCTCTGCCTCTGCCTCTGCCTCTGCCCCTGCCTCTGCCTCTGCCTCTGCCTCTGCCTCTGCCTCTGCCCCTGCCCTCTGCCTCTGCTTCTGCTTCTGCCCCTGCCTCTGCCTCTGCCTCTGCCTCTGCCTCTGCCTCTGCCTCTGCCTCTGCCTCTGCCTCTGCCTCTGCCTCTGCCTCTGCCTCTCTGCCTCTGCCTCTGCCTCTGCCTCTGCCTCTGCCTCTGCCTCTGCCCCTGCCCCTGCCCTCTGCCTCTGCCTCTGCCTCTCCCTACTCCCCTCCACCACCCCCCGTATTCAACGTATCTCACTCTCACTCTTCTCCTTCCTCTCCATCTCCATCTCACTCTCCCTTCCACAGCCGCAGCTCGATTTAAAAAAAAACAACGGCAGGAACTAACACCGCGGTGCAGGTGGCATACGCCGGGCAGCTCGGCTCAAATCGGCGGGCCATCCGTTTCGGATGTTGTTATTTTTCTCCACCCCTTCCCCCCCTCTCTTATCTTGCAAGGGGAACTGGAGTGCCGTCGCCGGCTCGTGTGACTGCCGCGATCTATTGAAGTCAGCCAGACTGCAGGGTCCGCGGTCGACTGACAGAGCAACCCCTTTGAATACCTGTTGGGTTCGGTCGAGGGGTGAGCTTTTAGCGCGTGAGTCCGATCGTCGTAGTTTGTGATCTATGTCCGGAACGGGAACACCTCCATCTCCCAAGTGTTTAAGTATACTATTGCCCGCTGTGTGGTGGTTTGGGGTTGTTGGGGTTTAGTAGACTGCGAGGAAATGAAACCAGGAAATGAAGCTAGCAACCTAGTACAATGAAGGCAATTCTTAGGAAAATTGCAAAAGTAATGGACACCCATTAATTTGGGAAATAAGCTCGTTGTAATCACTAATCAATGTAATCTCCACTGGTGCCCCGCAAATAATCTTCACTAGAGTCCCCAAACAATCTCCACTGGTGCCCCGCGAACAATCTCCACTGGTGCCCCGCAAACAATCTTCACTGGTGCCCCGCGAACAATCTCCACTGGTGCCCCGCAAACAATCTTCACTGGTGCCCCGCGAACAATCTCCACTGGTGTCCCGCGAACAATCTCCACTGGTGCCCCGCGAACAATCTCCACTGGTGCCCCGCAAACAATCTTCACTGGTGCCCCGCGAACAATCTCCACTGGTGCCCCGCAAACAATCTTCACTGGTGTCCCGCGAACAATCTCCACTGGTGTCCCGCGAACAAGTACAGTACAGAACGGTGCGAAAACCGTGACGGGTTTTTTTTCTCAGTTGAACTCAAACCTTCGCAGGAATTAGTTTATGGTTTAATGGTTTAACACACAAACATTGGCAAGCTTTAGAGCTTTTGAAAAAATAACATAATCTCGTAAACAAAGGGTTGCAAAGTGCGCATTGAATGGCGTCATTTGAATCCAATAAGCCTCTGTGCTTTCAATTGAATGTGCCCATATTTTCCACGCATGAATGACCTCTATTCAAGGTAGAAATCCCCCCCAGAGAACCACTTTCACATCCGCAGTTCCGATAAAATAAAATCTGCTCTGATCAAACATTGGTCAGCCCCGCTTACGTAACGAGACCATGCGTTCCCATAAGAGCAAGCGCCAGTTGTCGTTTGCTTGTTTTTCTGGCGAACCTATACGGTCTATAGATCGTTCGCACCGGCGGCCACCTTTTGGGGCCTTCTAGTGTTATTGAAATTCAGTCCACTTTTCCCTATCCAAGAGGAACAAAGACTAGGCCGTGCAAAGGTTCTATAGTCATTTGTGCGCAAACACCGTGTCCTTGACTAGAGGACACTGCATCAGTGCAGGCGACAGGATCACATTTTGCGGTAGGCCTATACACGAAATGACTGACAGCAGCGAGGTGCTGTTTCCGAAATCAGCACACCGTGTCGCAACGCTTCTGCATTCACAATGCTTCTGCATTTTGTCAATCTTGCATCTAAAGGCCGCCGCACACGAGAGCTATCTGCTGAGTAAAAATTCTCTCGAGGTCGTTAGCTCAGCACGTAGCTCACCGTGTGCGCTGAACTTTTGCTGAGATTTCTGCCTCAAGAGGCCGTGAGACCAATATCTGTCCTGTTTGATTTTTTTTTCGCCTCTCGTGGATGAAAACTCATCGTGTGCGGCGTGCTGAGCAAAAACAAAAATAGCAACTGCCTAATGAAAGCACACGCTCTATTCACGTGACTGCCAAAATCAAACAGGATAGATATTGGTCTCACGGCCTCTTGAGGCAGAAATCTCACCAAAAGTTCAGCGCACACAAGAGCTACGTGCTGAGCTAACGACCTCGAGAGATTTTTTTCTAAGCAGATAGCTCTCGTGTGCGGCGGCCTTTAGAGGGGGGTTGCTTAATCTTAAAGCTTCCCCAAAATTATGCCATCGACGCAAAAACAAATCATACCATGTCTATATGATACAACGCGGTACCCGCTTCAAAGGGAACGGAATCAATACAAATGCGTCCTTGTTTTACTTTAATACGATCATAGTACAACGAAGTGGTTGGTATTTTTTTTAGGACGATAGACCCGATTAAATGGAACCGGTTACCCGACGTTTACCTCGGTCAGGTTTCGGCTACCCGTTTCGTTCGCCAGGCCCAACAAGTCTACTACCCACGACGACTATACTACATTCTCGATTATAAACTACCACGGTGGTTTAGGGGTGCGACCCATACAGTCAAGATGGCATGTGGAGGCATTCGTCAAGGAGGAAGCACCCCGAATAGAGCTCCATACGTCTGGCTGCCTTATAACGTGTCCGCCGCTTGCTGCGCGGCGTGTTTCAACAATGGCGAACCTAACGCAGTGGGGCGAGAACGGGGTCATACTAATATCGAGTTGAATTGCAGAATGAATAACCAAACAAAAAACCCGGGGAGAAAAACCACGAAGGACTCCGTGTGAGAGAGAATTGCTGCGTACGTACGTACGTGCGTGCACGACCGGTGAACGTTCAACGACCAACTCTTTCCCACTCGATTATAAAGGGAGACATTACAGTGGAGATTTGCGCACAAAAGAAGACGCGAATGAACGACCAAGTTCAGTGAAATCTCTTCACCGTGAAACTTGGGAGAGGGGGGAGGGGGAAATAGATTATAATGTTGTGTTCTGTGATCCGTTAGGCTGTAAAGGGTGCCGTTACGCTAGGTCGACGAAGCAAAAAAACGGCTGGTACATGGCAAGGCTGGAAAGATTATAGTTTAATACCTACACCGTATAAGTGTGAGGCGAGACAAATCCGGTATGGCCAAAACAAACAGTACGGAAAGGCTTTTGTAAAGCACCTTCACTGTAAAAGGGTTGAAGAAATCCTACACCGAAATTAGACCACCAATTGTATAATGTACACAATACCCATGGTCTGACACAACCTCTTGCTGAAACAAAATTGGCCTAACAATTTTCCCCAAATTCGTGATTTGGTGACCGGTATGTGTCAAGCACACGACAGTACGTTGCTCTGCACAAAACATGCACTACACTTCTCCTACATACGTACCACATTTATATAGTTATACGTGCCACAAGATCATGACTTTTTTTGAAAAATATAAGACCAATTTTTTGGCCAGACCATGGATATTATCTACATTACAATTGGTGGTTTGATTTGGGTTTTAGGTTTTTACTTTTTATCCGGGTTTTTATTACAAGGAGGGTATTTAAAGGCCCAATACAACATTGGAATCGGAAAACATCGATGTCCACAGATTTCCTTCTAACTTACACAGTTTGTAGATGGTCATGATAGAATCCTCATATTGAAATCTTACGGTCTGGGATGCTGTACTTCCCAAGAAATCTTCACTCAAACATCAACAAATAATCTATTACTTGCGAGTAATAACTAATAAACTATTTCTTACACTACCATAGAGAACGGTGCGAAAAGCGTGACTTTTTTGTTTTGCCTTTTTCTACTTTCTCATAATTATTACCATTTGAGCTCAAATTTTTGCAGGATTTCTTTTTGGGGGGATGTTTTAATGGCTCAAATCTTTGCAGGATTTCTTTTTGGGGGATGTTTTAATGGTTTGACACACAAACTCTGGCAATCTTTGGACCTTTCCTGATGTTGTATAGGGCCTTTGATTGTTTAACAAACAGACTGTGGCAATCAGTCTGTTTGCCAATGTTGTATAGGGCCTGTAAGCTAAAAAGTTGTCATTCTCAGTGGTTCTTACCCGAGAGCATAGAGACGACGGCGGCGATGAAGAAGGAGAGCACGATGGCCGGGCCGGCTTCCTCGCGGGCAACCTCGCCGGCCAACACGTAGATACCGGCACCCAGCGTGCCGCCGACCCCGATGGCCGTCAGGTCGGCCACCCCGAGGCATCGCGACAGCCCGCTGGAAACCAGGGCGTCGTGGTCCAGGCGCTTGGTGCGAGTCAGCCCCCGGAGGAGCGACCGCCACAGCGGCGTCCGCATGCCGTGCGATGGCGCCCTCTCGCCCGCCCGCTCAGGGGCCGGCGCCCGGTCCGCGGTGGCTCGTTGCTCCGCCTGCCTCTTCCGACAGCACTCCCGCAGACGACCCCTGGACACGATCAAACTCCCTGCGCACACTGTCTTGGTCTTCAGAGCAGCACCGTGTCAGCGTGTCTTCCCAGCACACGGCTTAGTGCTATGATAGTTCCAAAGCCTTCCACCGGTCGTGTCAATCCGTCCCAGTTAAATCCTCTCAGTAGCACAGAGCGCTCGATCTCTCTCACTCTCACTCTCCCTTGCGCGGTCGTGCTACAAGTAGCACACACAGCCGCGTGCATGCGGCTATAAGTGCGTGCAGTGCACTATGCAAACAGTACCGAGCAGAAAAAACAACGACCTCCAATTGGTCGATTGAGGGCGCTGTTACATGTGCGCTGAAGGGTGCGGAACACTAAATCGAGCTCCCATTGAACACTACAAAAACACACACTTTCAAAGCCGATTATCCCACGCCAAAAAGTCTCTCAGTTCTTGTAGCTATACTGAAAAGTGTAGTTTGGACCTTCATCTCTCATATTCTTTTCAATTTTAGTGCCCTTAGCAGATTAGATTTTTTGCTAATTACCCCCAGAAAAAAAATGTGTAGGCGTCCAAGCCGAACTTCTGCAAGGATTTTGGAATGGACCCCTCCACTTCTACAGCCAAATAGGGGCGCATTTAAAGCCAGATGTGGTCCAAATGACATACTAAATTGAAGAGTGAACCCCCAGGTTGTCTTAAGTTTCACTTATTCTACAATGTATCAGTTAATCAGCCTCCAAAGACCCCTTATTAAAAAAAGTTGTGGGTCCACACTTTATGATAATCAGCTCGGCGGATGGATTTTGTTTTTTAATTCTTAGCATATCGGTCATTTTAGTCAGTAAGCAGTTTGCAACATTTTTGCAGAATTAGTACTCTACCGCTTTATTTAGATAATTATTTAATTTGGTGATGCACCTTTAAACCCAAATCAAACAAATAACTCTGACACCGAGAGAAAAATAAAATTGTTTTTTCTTCTCTATGTTTTATTGGGTCTGTAAAAGGTCAACTGGGGTGATAGGTCAACTCAGGTCACAGAAGATACACGTAGCCTACAGTTCATGTTTGGGATGGCAGGTAGCCATTTTACCTCCACAGACATTCGAAAACTATACTTCAGATCAACAATATCTTGGCGGTGTCTTTTGTTTTAGATCGCCAGGAAAAGTAAGCGGTAGAATCGACAGTCACCATGCTATGGATTAAATTGTCTAACCTTCGGAATAATGCGGTGGTCATTCATAATTTAGGAAATCTTTATATGTGCCCTTTATCCTCGCCGTGCTCGCTGTAAAATAGAGAGGTGTAGCACGCGAACGGATACGCGTACGCATACGTTCATAGCTATCCGCACCAGTTAACGGCCGTTCCGCCGTTTCGCAATTCCGGCCTATTGGTGGCGCTGTTCGCAATCCCACAAGGCAGTGCAAAATAGGTCTAAAATGAAGTCTATTTCCGACACCATGCACACACACGTGGTTTTGATACCCTACATTGAGACATATCTGTTTGTATTTCAGTCTTTGAAACTCACCAAAATGCCCCGTTTATATTCAGCGATTACTAATTTTTGAACAACACTATATCTACATGTATTAAATGAAAAAAAAATAAAGTCGATTTACTAAGAAGTCGAATTTCACTACGCGTTGTCTACTTGCGTGTAGCGAGCGAGATAATGTCAGTGTCGTCTGCACGTTGAGGGTAGTAACTAGCGCATGACGTCATAAGTCATGACGTATCTGTTGCACTAACCGTTTCCGTTCGCTTGCGAAACCTCTCTCATTTTCAAAGTGCCCAATTTCCGGACATTGCAAATTTGAGAAATTACTTACTCTTCAGGAAATTTGTAATGGTATAAGACATTCCCTGAAATTTTAGCGCCCGAAAAATTGCCGTTTTCGAGAAAATTGGAAAAATTTGAATTTTTTGGAAATTTGAAATTTTGATAGGCCTAATTGAAAATTTGAAAAGAGGAAATTTGTTGAATTTCCAACGATCGTCAATTCCTGACGATTATGACAGTCAGGAATACATGCATGTTGGTTATATCCATTGACCACCCCATCGTGCCAACGACAACAACAAAAACCGAACCATTCGTCTCCGTTTACTACAGCGTTGAATTCACGACTTAAACATAATGCTCGATGGGTGAATGCAGAATAGGACAAATTTCCCCGAATGCTATTAAATTCAAAATTGTTACACGTTAGAAAACCTACCGATCACATCACGTTGTTCAAGCAACTATTGCGCGTTTCTTTCTTAGGGGGCGGTCTACATCAGCTTCGGAAATAAAAACGAATTTGCATTGATTTTTTTCTTCCTACCAAAATGTATCGAATCACAAAAGTTAGTGGTGTCTATTTCTTATTGATTTCTTTGTTGTTTCTTTGAATTTGCGTTCACTTTTAGACGGGAATTTGGGGGCTCAGCGATATGACGTTTAATCATATATATTTATATATATATATGGTATGTCATGAATATTAATGAATCGGCAGTATCCCTTCAACAGCGCCACCTACGGTGACCTGCAGCCATGCAGCCGATGCTAGGACTGCAATCAAAACCCATTTCGGATCTCTGGGACAGCGCCCTCAGTCTAAACAGTAAACATTCCACGTATATCAAAAGGCCATACGTCTCGTGCCTGAAGTACTCATATTATTGCTTCGTTGTGGTTACTAATACTATTTTTTTATACAGGTTAACATGTGTATACAGTTGGAAGTATGAAATATTACAAAAGGAGTTCACATATCGTGGAATATACCATAAATCTTTAATAATAATCATTAATTCTATACAACGCACAAAGATTACATAATTCTATTATCTATGCTATATAAATTGCATAGTACATAGGCTATTTTTTTTTATAACATATTCATTTGTTTATATATATTATGATATATACTTATGACGATGACGTGGATACCAGTTGGCCCTGATCCGTGGATATCCACATACATACTATTATACTCATCTATAGTTTCGCACGCTTAGTATTGTAATTTTATGCTCTGACATTCATTACACAACATACACCGTTCTGGAAGTCGTTCGATGGTTACAAATCTACATTATTATTATTTTCTTATTTCGTATATCGACTCTATAACTTTACAATGATAGAAACTAAAGGTGGTATTTCATTAATATAGTCTTATTATTTCACTGTGTTTCACACGTTATTCTACAAATAAACCACTTGTTTTCTTAATATATCCTGTCATCTTCCAACAACTGAATTGAAAGCAGCGGACGTCCACCTGCAACAAAGGGTCGGATTCTTCGAATGCCGGTTTCCACGGGCGTGCTGAGAGCAAGAATAGCTACCGGGCTGGTCGCAGTATCGACGGGGTATATAGGCAGCCGAGACACGCTCGAGCATGTACACGTCCGTGTGAAATTAAGGAGTAAGATATAACTATACAACTAACTATACCTGTCTCTCGAGCTACAGCACAGCACTAGCCTTCCTGCCGCACGTTCAGGATCTATCCAACACAATCTATATCCAGCTTGCTTCAACTGAGACAACTAATAATGGCTCGTCTTCTCTTGCGCTCACTTTTTGTTTTTTTAGAATCCACGGCCCGTTCGCGAACGGGTTGCCCGGTTTGGGCGCACTGTGCGCATGCGCGCTTCTTGAAAGCACGAGGCAATGGCGGTGCGTGTGGCTAACGGCCGGCCAAGCACTCCGTGCATGACGTCACCGGCGGCGAAGCCCCACGTAAGAATTCAGAATTAAGAATCGCTGGCGTAGACTTCTACATGTTTTATTTTTTACCACTTTAAGAAGGCCTATTTAATGTACGCACTGCATGCACTGCCCTTGGAACTGATAGACCGACTCCCGGCTCGTGACGTCATCTACGGAGTGCCCGGCTTACGGCCACACGCAATGTAATGGTGGGGTGGGGGTTTGTGACGGCTATGACGTCACACGATCGTTGATAGGGACGCGCCAGTGCACCAGTCTGGAAAACGGGGGAAAACGCATCCAAGATCACGTGATCGCGGTTTCCAGATTAAAAACAATGAATGAAATCGTAGCAATTTCTTTTGCATTTTACACGGGTGACACTCACACGGTAAAGAGGATATGATTTCAAATTTGAAATCTAATGGTGGTTGCAAGTTTTTTAAATTATAAATAATAGGAGGGCCTGACGTTCCAATCCGAGCAGGTCCTTCCTTAGGGGAAATATGGCTTATCTTTTTTAAGGTGCTATAATATGCAAAGCTAGATTAGAAATGGGTAAACAAAATCAGACTATACCAAGAACTATTCGACAGAAAATATCACTATTCCCCGACGTTGGCTATTTCAGGAAAGGTAATTATAGATTGAGCCGGCCGATGCTTCAACTAAACAGTGCCTCCGCAAATCGGAGGAATTATTTTGTGGTCACGCATTCGCCCTAGCCTGACCCAAAGTCGTGCCACAGTCACGACAACTCTACACATGCAAAAAAAAACTACCGCTACTATTATTCCGCTAAGCCGGGGTTATAGCGCCACCACGTGAGCTACACATTTCCGCTGCTTCGTCACATGCTTGAACACATCGCAGATTCAATGTACACTTTAGAGAATTTAGAAAACAAAAAAAGGGATGGCAATGACGTCAGATTGCAGTCGGCATTTATGTGCGCTCTATCGATTTTTTTTGGTCGCTTGGGATCTCTGATTATCAAAGACACTATCTTCACACGAATCACCAAACGTCTCAGGCCTTGTACCTACAAAACGAAACAAGGGTGGCTATCACAAAACGGTAAAAAATGTCTCAAACTTTCAAACTTCTCACTCCATTATATGAAAACACTGTGTTAAAGTACCTCGGTAGAAAAACGAAATGTATAACTACGGCGATGAATACAATCGCAATATTGATTAGTTTCTAACTGTCAGACGTACTTTTGTTTCACGATGGGACAAAGATTTTTTTTTAAGCCGCGGGATCGGCTCATGGCACAAAAATTAAACAACGTAATGGGTGCGGCTGGAAATAAGGCTAGTCGCGCAGCTGAGCTACACACGCGTCATACAAACAACACGCCCTCTGTCGTCGGGCGGGAGAGGCCTCGTAGTCTCCTCTCCATCAGACCGGGGTCTCGCAGCTGCCCGACTCGCTGACCTGGTTGGCCGCGGGCGGCTTGGGCGGAGGCGGCGAGGTGGTGGCGCCCCCCTTGTCTGGGCACTTGCCGTTGGTGGTGCGGGCCGGCGGGCCGCGGGTGGAGAGCGGGGGCCAGGACGGGTCGGACAGGAGATCCTGCTCCACCTGGTCGTGCTTGGTGGGCGCCTTGTGCCGGCACTTCCGGCAGGTGATCAGCCGCTTCACGAAGCCGCTCTCCGCGATGAAGTTCTGCTCGGTGGGAGAGGGGGAGGGAGAGTGGGGAGGGGTGGAATGGGATGGGATGGGTTGGGATGTTTGGCAGGCAGAGGGGGGACAGGGAGAGAGCCAGGGAAGGGAGGGGTGAGATGGAATATATAGGATGGGATGGAATGGGATGGAATGGGATGGAATGGGATGGAATGGGATGGAATGGGATGGAATGGGATGGGAAGGAATGGGATGGGAAGGAATGGGATGGAATCAGATAGAATCAGGTGGGGTGTGATTGGGTGGGATGGGATGAAATGGGATGGGAAGGAATGGGATGGGATCAGATAGAATCAGGTGGGATGTGATAGGATGGGATGGGATGTATATGATGGGTTGAATGTGGTGGAATGAAGGGAATATGTGAGGGGAGGGGATGGGATAGGATGGGATGAATAGGATGGGTTGAATGGGGTGGAATGAAGGGAATATGTGAGGGGAGGGGATGGGATAGGATGAATATGATAGGTTGAATGGGGTGGGATGTGATGTGATGGGTGGGAAAGGATGGGATGAATAGGATGGGTGATATGGGGTGGGATGGGAAAGGAGGGATGTAGTCAGGACGGCGTAGAGGATTGAAAAGGGCAGTGAGGGAGGCAAGGATGGAAGGGAAGGTGGGAGTGACCGAGGGACCGACGGATGGAGGGAGAGAGATGTAGGGAGGTAGGGAGCCAGAAGTCGATAGGAAGGAATCCGACAAGGGAAAGGATCAGCATTACAAATAGGTGCTATCCACGATCTTTACTCCGTGGAGTTACCCGAGTAGCCATCACAGGGCCAACCTTCAAGTCACCCCTGCTACTCGCTGAGTCAATCGAGGAGGTCTTGACATCTGAGCAGGCACTAGGTCAACCGAGGTTCGCCACAAGGCGTATCGACCACAGACGGTGTGAAACCAAAACAAGACACGCCGCCCGACGTATCCGCACGCCTCATCAGAGGACGTCACGGGTGAAGGCCATCGCACACCGACCCCTTTGCCCTCGAATCCGACCGGTATAGACAGGGGCGTCCGAAGGGTCCACTCTATGCTCTGAGGCCGCGTCCAAACTTCATTGGCTACGGATTGAGAGTACGCACGAGTCTGTGGAAGTCGTCAACAAGCGGCCGCAGCCAGTTCCCATAGGATTGCGTGTTACTTCTAGCCGCGGCCAATCTGATATTCGGACACGGCCTGTTAACTTACCTCCAGAAGGAAAGAGGCGAGGAAGTAGGCGATGGCCAGCCCGAGAATCATGCATCGGAAGTCCAACGGGACCTTCTTCAACTGTGAATGAGAAAGAGGTGGCGAAAACCGTTGAGGGCGCTTCGCTCAGACACCACCCCAGACAATATACAACCCATAGACGGACAATGGAGGGCGCCAGACTGTATTACCATGGAGGCTGCCATCTTTATGAGCGTCGCCTCATAACGTCATAACGTCATATCTTTCCGAGCGAAAACTAGTCAGCGTGTAATGATCTCAAATTCCAAGATGTGCCCGTCATTGCCCATTGACAATGTGACACCACCGTTTATACTCACCTTGATGAAGTCGTAGACTTCAGGGACGTACACCATGACAACGAAGGTGGTTAACAACAGCAGAACAATCAGGTCGATGGTGAAGAGAACTGTGAGAGTGTGGAAACAGGGTACCAGTGAGCAGCGATAACCAATCAAGTGGTATATAGCCTCAGTTAGAATGTGACAGCGAGCTCTGGTCGGCGCTTTGCCAGAACCCGGCTTAGGCTTCGGCTCTGGCTTCGTCTCCGTTTATCCAAAAGCTGAAAACACAGGTTGGAGTTCTTGGTTGAAGTTGAAGCTTTGGATTCTTTTTTTTCTTCAAAACATTCAGTGCAACATTCAGAAGCGAAACCAAAGGCCTCCAATTTCCATGCCTTGTACTTTAAAACGGACGAAAGAACTGGAGACGAAGCCGGAGCCTGAGCCCAAGCCGAGTTTTGGAAGAGAGCAATACCGAATATTTTTTGGGGGGGCAAAATAGAGATCAATGAAGTGCTCCATCCAGTAACCCAGCAGCGCATGTCTGAGGGTGACAGTTGCCGAGCAACCCTTAGGTCGCGTCCATTGTGTCGGCAGGGGGGAGTGGAGCTGGGATTCTGTACTGCGAAGGAGTAAGTGGAAGGTTTGCGGTAACAACATGTAGAACATGTAGCAGCTCTTTTCAGAGCCGCACTCCTTGAAAGAGAAGTGCTACACCGCAAACCTTCCACTTAGTATTTCCATCGTGCAAATCTCCAAGTCTTATCTGACCGCGGAGGACTTGACGGGCGTCTATCCGGTACCGACGCGAATTGCGTCATTCGTCCATATTCATTAATCTCCGCATAGGCCACCGTGTATAGGCAGTGTTCGGCTGCCTATACGAAGATGACTGCATCGGTAACAGATCGACGCCCGTGAAGACCTTCCATTCGGGGGGCACTCATAGCCACGGTGGGTGTCTTACTGTTGGTGTACATCGGCTTCCGGTAGGGCGGCCCCTTGGAGAAGAGGAAGGAGACGACGATGTACTGGAAGGAGGAGATGAGGAACAGGGTGGTGGCCTCGTAGTTGAAGAAGTTGACGATGCTGTCCTCCTGCGGTACCAGAGGCGTGAACCTGCCCGCACACAACAGAAACGCCTCGGTCAGGTCGGGAACCATGGCTAAGACTGCAGCAACAACCTGGGGGGAGGGAACTTAAAGGCCTACCGGAGGAGTTCACTACTTCATCGGGTACAAGATGTACTTACTACTACTTTAGATGCAGCAGCTACTTCTTCAGATACATTTTTATCGAAATGTGATGACCTTTGGTACTGATAACCTTTGTCTGCTCACTCTGCCGTTCTTTTTGCGTACCTTTTTAATTTACCTTCCTGCTGAGGATGTTGTTACCTATAGAATATTTCTCCTTCTCTTTCTCCCTCTCCTTCTCTTTCCCCTTCTCCTCCTTCTCCTTCTCCTTCTCCTTCTCCTTCTCCTTCTCCTTCTCCTTCTCCTTCTCCTTCTCCATCTCCTTCTGCTTCTCCCTCTCCTTCTCCTTCTCCCTTTCCTTCTGTCTCTGCCCCTCCCCCTCTCTCCCAATCTCTCTCTCCTTCTAACCCCTCTCCTTCTCCTCCTCCTCTTCCTCCCCTTGTTCGTGTATCTCTCCAACTATTCTGTTGCGGTGGCACAATGAATATTAAACTGTGATGTGAATGTGATAGAATGCTGCTCTGAAAAAGGAAATCGAGTTTGGTCGTGACATTAGTGGCTGTGTATGTTGCTGTGGCTAATGAGGAAGAGGAGGAGGGGGCTCTTGAGGCACGGCAAACACTCACCATGGCTGTGCGGTCAGCATGACGTAGGCTAGTATCTGGGCGAGCAGCTGAAGGAGGATGTGACCGAAGACCGAGAAGAGGATGGAGGGGTCGGTCAGGTTGGCCTGAGGCTTTCGCTTGACGATGGTGTGGTAGGCCTCGCTGCGGGCAACTTGGTAGGACAACAACAAACAACACACTGAGGACCACGATAGGCATCATGTCAATTTCTCTCTCAACGGCAGAGGGACGCAACATTTACATCGGGAGGGGAGGAGGACGAGGGGAAGGAGGAGGTGGAGGGGGAGGTGGAGGGGGAGGAGGGGAATGAGGAGGAGGAAGGAGGAGGAGGAAGAGGAGGACGAGGAGGGGAAGAGGAGGATGGGGAGTGGAGGAAGGGAGGAGGAGGAAGAGGAAGGAAGGTGGAGGAGGAAGAGGAGGATGAGGAGGGGAAGAGGAGGAGGAGGAGACCAATGCCGTTCTCAACGACGAGGGATAAAACTTTTTTTTTTCACAAAAAAATTCTGGCATCGAAATAGTCCTCCTTTGATGAAGATTTCCAACACGAACTTTCGCCACTTACTGGTCAGAGCAACGGTCGAAGTAATGGCGATGTCCCAGTACATGAACATCGGATCGCTGGGAAAGCCGTCGACCTGAATAGCCAGAACGAAAATAGTTCAAGTGCAGCTCACATAGACTTCTTATGCTACTTATGCTTACGCCCATAGAAGTTATAAATGATACCCCAAAACAATATCCTGAAATGAAGTAGGCCTGAAGTCCCAGTCTAAAAACCTAGGTTCAAAGCTGTCCAAAACGAAGGAACATTTCTAAACCGACTCAAAACAGCAAACGTCTTCGCCAAAACTTACGGAGTTCAAAATGATGACGGACGTGAACTGGATCATGCTGTAGAGCGCCATGTACTTGAAGACGCCGAATGACGTCACCAGAGCGGCACGCCCCTCCCTGGAGATTCATGAATAATGCAGTGATTATAACGCTGCGCGAGTGAATGAAAGTGTACGAAGTGCTACGCAATACGGTACCGTGCTACAGGCTCGTGCTTGGGATTTTTTCCCAAAACATATATTTTCAATTCGACATTTATTTCCACATTGACATAGGTATACAATTCATGCAAGACAGTGTGCCTGAATGATTATGAAGTTTTTGTACCTTTCCCTGGAACAGGAGTCAGGACAAAACTACTAACTACACACGGACTAAAACAGGACAATAGGTTTTAGAGTGAGACTCGGTACAATATGTGACCCGGCACAGCGAAATAAGGAATATCCCACCAAAACACTTTTCAAGTAAACAACGCCTAAAGTCAAAGTATCTTCTCAATTCGATCCCAAAAATTTTTTTTTCGGAAAGTTAATGTATTGGAAGAAAATTTGATATCATTTGAAAGTAAATGGTACACTCTTTCACATCATTAGAAAATCTCAAAATCTCAAGTGGGGGTTCTTTCTCATTATGATGTGCCGGGTCACATATGTACAATGACTAAATAATTCTAACAAGGCTATTTCGTTCTGGATCTCTACGGGTTCAGCAGCGGTCAAGCTCAAACCTTCTCTCGGGGTGAACGACTCCCGTGACGACTTGTGGGCTTCAACCCCGCACCCCCCTTTAAAAGTCACCAATTTTCCCCGCATTGCCCAGCCCCACCCCACCCCGATAGCCCCCACCCCCTCCCCCCACTGGGGGCATCGTGGTAACGACCGATCACCTGCCGACCGGCGTGCCGGTGACTATACAAACTCGCCCGGTCCGAGTGATCGTTCCTTAGGCGACCTTGCCGGGCCGCGGCACGGCCGCACCCTACGGCCGACCACTAGGGGGTCGATACCGAACAGGTGCCCGGACCCGGGGCTGGTTGCTCGGCTAGGTTCGCCCACTTCATCTGACGCCCTACCCACCGTCCCTCCCTACCCACCCACCCCCGCCCCACCGTCGAGACCCGGCATAAATTTGGTTCCAGTTTCGCAGAACTTAAAATTCAGGAAAGATTTACACCATGCCTGAGACTCAGTATTTAGTTGTGTGCACCATGCATGTGGACTTATTTAGTGGTGTGCACCATGCCTTGGAAATTATTTAGTGGTGTGCACCATGCCTTGGAAATTATTTAGTGGTGTGCACAATGCATGTGGACTTATCTAGTAGTGTGCACCATGACTGTGGGCTTATCTAGTAGTGAACACCATAACTCGGAACTTATTTAGTGGCGTGCACCATAACTCGGAACTTATTTAGTGGTGTGCACCATAAATGGGGACGTATTTAGTGGTGTGCATCATGCCTGTGGGCTTATTTAGTGGTGTGCACCATTAGTAGGGACTTATTTAGTGGTGTGCACCATTAGTAGGGACTTATTTAGTGGTGTGCACCATTAGTAGGGACTTATTTAGTGGTGTGCACCATTAGTAGGGATTTATTTAGTGGTGTGCACCATGGCCTGTGGACGTATTTAGTGGTGTGCGCCATGCCTGGGAACTATTTAGTGGTGTGCACCATGCCTGGGAACTATTTAGTGGTGTGCACCATTACTGGGGACTTATTTAGTGGTGTGCACCATGACCTGTGGACGCATTTAGTGGTGTGCACCATGCCTGGGAACTATTTAGTGGTGTGCACCATTACTGGGGACTTATTTAGTGGTGTGCACCATGACCTATGGACTTATTTAGTGGTGTGCACCATGCCTGGGAACTATTTAGTGGTGTGCACCATTAGTAGGGACTTATTTAGTGGTGTGCACCATGACCTGTGGACGTATTTAGTGATGTGCACCATGACCTGTGGACGCATTTAGTGGTGTGCACCATGACCTGTGGACGTATTTAGTGGTGTGCACCATGACTCACTTGACCAGGATGGGGATGCACTCGATGTTCTGGATCTGCGAGGTGAAGGGCGAGGCTACGGAGGCCTCGGCCTCGGACAGGGACACACCGGTGTGCGCTGTCTTCAGGGCGCCGCAGTCGTTGGCTCCGTCCCCGCACATACCCACGTGCAGGCTGCAACAAGAGAGAGAGAGAGAGCGGATACAGGGTCAGAACCACAGATAATCCCTCCAAAACAAAAACAAAGGTCGAGTTCGGGCGGTCTGTTCTTCGCACACGAACCATGTTCTCGCGCTCGAACCACACGACCACGACCCAAGAACGCTGGAACTCGGAACAGGATCACACACACCATCCCTCCGCCAGGGTTGTTCGCGAGCGGCCGAGAACACGCGCGCCCGCACTCGACCAAAGAGAGTCCACCACATGGTGTCACAGTCAAGGAAGCCTCGTTCTCCCTCCCCATTTCTCCCTTTTCCCCTGTTTCTTACTCTAGGTCCTGGATGGCCTCGATCAGCTGGGCCTTCTGGTCCGGAGACATACGGGCGAACACGGTTCCACGGGCAGCAATCTGACAGAAAATGAGATACCAAAAAAATGTAGTGAAGTAAAAGTCTCCTGACGGCGGGCGGAGCACACACTGCCCGAAACGTTGAGTTATACCGGCTCTTAAAGGGCTCTTTCTTGATATTTATGCAAATTGTATGCATCGAACTGAAAGAGAGGCTATGGGCGCTAGATTTGCAAGATTAATTCTAGTTTTCCACTGCTTTTTGATCTTTTCTTGACATATTCTTCAACAAAACCGAACGTTATCTTAGGAAACAACGGTAAGGTCCCTTGAATTTACCGCCATCTTGGAAATTTAGCGCCCATATCCTCGTTTTGGGCTAAATGCATAAAATTGGCATAAATAATTAAGAAAAGCCTATCACAGCCACACACTCTGTCTCAAAACAGATGCGTTACATGGCGTCACTGCAAACCTTCCACTTTTAGTGACGGAACGGTTCGAACATCGGAAACGTAATGTTCATGACCCTGAAAGGTTTAAAGACGCGCTTCCATCCCTGATCGTTCACTGCATACGGACGACAGGCCCGGACTGTGTACTGCCGTTCACATGCCCACGTGGAATTTGGCATCATCGATAGACGATAACTACTCCTGATAGGTCAGCTGAGGAGTAGGGGCGACCTAGGATCCAATGAGATTAGATGCCATTGAACATGTTCGTTGAGGTCATCTCATAATGCCGTTGACAGAGATAGATCGCTCCGTTCTACGACCGAGAATTTCGAGCGTATGCCCCGAGGCGTCTTCTCATTTTGGACGGGCGGTGGGGACGGGGCGTACCTTGGGCACCAGTTCGGGGAAGTGCTCCACCAGCACGGCGAAGGTTTTGCCGTCCATGGCGAAGTGGTACGAGTTGATGTCGATGGCCGCCTCGGCCCCAGAGAACGTCGTCTGCAAATCGTCAGGGACCTGGCACATCATATACGCAGACAATTAATAAGAAGTCGGGAGGGAGACCACGGGTTAGGGGTCAGCCATAAAACGGTCTCTGTAATGGAAAATTGTATCATACCTACATCCTGTTTTTCATCTTCATACAAACTGGATATGTTCAAGAGGAACATGAATAGATACCTTCGTTGCCTTTGACTGTTTTCTTTCTTTATCTGTCTATTCCTCTTTTATTTTTCCTGTAGCCATCACCTAGTGGCCGGCCTTATAAGGCCTTGTGTTTGGCGATCTTTCATTTAAAAAAAATATATTGTTCATGCTACAGAACTGCGATGCTGCTAACAACGAAACTGTTTTGGGTTTTTTATCTGTCTATTCCTCTTCCAATTTTCCTCTAGCCATAACCTCGATTGGCCTTATAAAGCCTTGTCTTTGGCGGTTTTTCATTTTTTTTTTTCATAATAAAGATTGTTCATGCTGCAGAACTGTTTTGCAATGTTGCTAACAATCAAACTGTTTTGGGGTTGTATTTCCAAGTTTTCAGTTTTTATGTTAATGAGAATTTGGGGCGAATATGTGTAAAACAAAAGAAAACAAAAACTAGTCTTGTCTCGAGGCTGCAGGCTCACGCCCGGGCGTACCTGTCCGTTCTCCCGCCGGTAGCTGTTCTTGCTGCTGTTGTTGGCCGAGTGCGAGTGCTCCTCGACGGGAGTCCACTTGACGGTTGGCTGCTGCTCGCCGACAGGGGGCGTGGCCTCCACCTCGATCACGGCCTCGGTGGCTCCGATCATGCCGCACTTGCGGGCCATGTGGATGGCCGTCAGCTTGTTGTCACCTGCACAGTGAGAGGAGCGTGGTAGAGCAAGTTGCAAAATAGAGAGGATTGTAGATAGAAAGCTCGGTATGCCAAATAGAAAATACAATATTGAAGATAAGAAACATGATAAAATAGGTAGAAGATATTATAAAGAAGATAGAAAACATGATATAGAAGATATAATATACGATAAAGTAGACAGAATTCATGATATAGAAGATAGAAAACATGATATAGAAGATAGAAAACATGATAAAATAGGTAGAAGATATTATAAAGAAGATAGAAAACATGATATAGAAGATATAATATACGATAAAGTAGACAGAATTCATGATATAGAAGATAGAAAACATGATATAGAAGATAGAAAACATGATAAAATAGGTAGAACATATTATAAAGAAGATAGAAAACATGATATAGAAGATATAATATACGATAAAGTAGACAGAATTCATGATATAGAAGATAGAAAACATGATATAGAAGATAGAAAACATGATAAAATAGGTAGAAGATATTATAAAGAAGATAGAAAACATGATATAGAAGATATAATATACGATAAAGTAGACAGAATTCATGATATAGAAGATAGAAAACATGATATAGAAGATAGAAAACATGATATAGAAGATAGAAAACATGATATAGAAGATATAATATACGATAAAGTAGACAGAATTCATGATATAGAAGATAGAAAACATGATATAGAAGATAGAAAACATGATATAGAAGATAGAAAACATGATATAGAAGATAAAAAAACATGATAATTATAGAAGATAGAAAACATGATATAGAAGATAGAAAACATGATATAGAAGATAGAAAACATGATATAGTAGATAGAAAACATGATATGGTAGATAGAAAGACTTGATAGGGTACATATAAGACATGATGCAGTATATATAAGGCATGGTGTAGTTGACAGAAGACGTGATACAGTACATAGAGGACATGATATAGTACATAGAGGACATGATATAGTACATAGAGGACATGATATAGTACATAGAGGACATGATATAGTACATAGAGGACATGATATAGTACATAGAGGACATGATATAGTACATAGAGGACATGATATACTACATAGAGGACATGATATACTACATAGAGGACATGGTACAGGCCTAGGTGACATTCTCCCGCCCGCTTGGCAGTCTCACCTGTTACCATGACGACACGAAGGTCGGCCTTCTTCAGCTTCTCGATAACTGGGGCGCTCTCTGGCTTCAGGGTGTTCTGCATAATGATGAGGCCCAGCATGTGCAAATCGCACTCAACCTCGTGTCTGCGCAGCGCAAAGATAAAAATATATGAATATTCAAATCGTTCCGCCAATCAGACCGCACTCAACCTCGTGTCTGCGCAGCGCAAAGATAAAAATATATGAATATTCAAATCGTTCCGCCAATCAGATTGCACTGAAATGCACTCAACCTCGTGTCTGCGTAGCACAGAGATATAAATATATGAATATTAAAATCGTTCCGCCAATCAGATCGCACTCAACCTCGTGTCTGCGCAGCGCAGAAATATCAATAATATTATATGAATATTCAAATCGTTCCGCCAATCAGATCGCACTAAACCCGTCTGCGCAATGAAGTAATGAATATTCAAATCTCACTCCGTCTACGGCACCCGTTTCATCTTATTCCGTTGATTTGAAGAATTTATTTCTAAAAACAAATAAACAAAGAAAACAATACTTGACTATTTCGGTGGAAGGCAGCCATCTTAGCACTGGATAGCTCAGACGATAAAAGCACTGGTACGCAAAACCAGAGGTCTCGTGTTCAAATCCCGGTCCGGTCAAAGTTGTGTTTGTAATTTTTACAATTTGTATTCTTTGTTCAGCAGGCAATCGAGCAAAGCACTGAGCAGTGCGGAGCTATCATAGGTCGAGTAGTGCAACCCCCATATTGAAATTCCTTTCCTCTCCTTGGCTTCCACTCTGGTCAGGCCTCGGCGGTGAACGGTGTCCACACGGACCGGGGAAGCCTTCCTTCACGTACCTCTGCAAGATGCGCGCCTCGTGGTAGCTCATCTTCTCGTTCAGCTCCCGGCTGGCGATGGCCAGCACGCGCAGACCCTGCTGCGTGTAGTCCTTGAGCACCTCGTCGAAGTTTTCGGGCACTGTGAGGAGGAGGAGGAAGCGTGCACGAGACTAGTCACCATGCCTTCTATTTCTGAAGTGAGTTGTCCGTGCAGAAGACAGGAGGACTTGATACAGTAGACAGAAGACAAGGTATAGTGGACAGTGGTGGTGGTAGTGGCGGTGGGGACGGGAGGACGGGGAGAATGGGTCCGGAGAGAACAGGGAAGACGAGGAGGAAGGGGAGGATAGGAAGAATGGGGAGGAGAAAGAGGGAGGGTGGGAAGACCTAGGGTAAGAGGGGAAAGATGGGGATGAGGACGAGAAGATTGAGGAGAAACGAGCAGAAGATGAGGAGCCTGTGGAGGATTAGAGGATTTGGAGTGTGGGGAGGAAGGGTAGAATGAGGAGGATGAGAATGATGAAGTCGGTGGTGACCATGCTGAAGAGGAAGGGGGAAGAAGGAAGGAGGTGAAAGAGATGGAGGAGATGGAATGATGCGGAGAATGAGGATATGGAAAATGTGGAGGATGGTGAGGACGGAGTTAATGAGAATGAAGAATAGGATCATTAGGATGAGGGGAGGAGAAGAAAGAAGACAAGGAGGAAGATGACGAGGAGGAAGACATGGATGATTAGGTAGACGAGGAGGAAGATGAGGACGATGAAGACAAATAGGAGGAAGACGAGGCGGAGGAAGAAGACAAGGGTGATGAGGAGGAAAAAGACAAGGAGGATGAGGAGGAAGACGAGGAGGAAAACGAGGAGAAGGAAGATGAGGACGAGGAAGACGAATAGGAGGAAGACGAGGATGAGGAAGTCAAGGCGGAAGAAGAAGACAAGGGTGATGAGGAGGACGAGGAGGAAGAAGATGACGATGAGGTGGAGGGCGACGACGACGATTAGATAGCAGCGTGATTGTACGAAGGCGGTACCTGAGGAGGGCACGCACATCAGGGCCACTGTCTCCGGGGCGCCCTTTACGTAGACGCTGAAGTTGGGCGCGCTGGCGGCCTTGGCTACCACGCTCATCCGCTGAAGACCGGACGAGAAGGTGAACTGCTTCAGAATCCCAATCTCCTCTGTCTGGAGACAGCAACAGTAAACAAACAAAAAACAGCAAAGTTAAAGTACATACACTACGCCAAAAAACCCACGTCTATCACTACTCACAGTAAATCAGTTTTTTTCAGAATATCGAATTATAAGTTTTTAACAGCCCTATTCGTAGCTCTGGAATCCTGTTTCGCACACGGCCTTACCTTAATACGGTTTGCAATAGTGCGTCCATTGGGTCGACATA
This sequence comes from Luidia sarsii, assembly GCA_949987565.1. Lineage (NCBI taxonomy): Eukaryota > Metazoa > Echinodermata > Asteroidea > Paxillosida > Luidiidae > Luidia > Luidia sarsii. The sequence goes on from OX465115.1 coordinate 14,862,090, forward strand.
TTCTGCGCATTGTGATTGGCCAACGCGTTGCGAACTCTTGAGGGCGCACTATTGTGAATCGCACAGTCTACCCAGTGCAGTCCTCAGGGAGGTTCGACATGGGTTCACACGGTTGGACTGTTGCGTTAGACCCGTATGACTGCCCTTAGTAACGTATCCTCTGAGCATAGAGCAAGGAATGCTCTGAGTGACTGGTGATAATTCGGGGAGGGGGGGGGGGGGTAGAGAGAGAGAAGGCAAGTCTGGTACCTTGTCTCCATAGTCTGCATAGACGAGTGTTGGCATGTGGAACCCAAAGTTACCATTCTCCTCCAGGCTGGGCTCGTACAGACTCTACAAAGAAACGATTCGGAGAGAAGACAATGTTGAAATGCCCGCGAAAACCAAGACGGTGGCTCAGAGAAGAGACGGCAGAAAAAGAGCATGGCCACTTGGACGTACCTCTTATATGACCCTGTTGGATCGCAATCGACCCAAGGGGGGTGGTTTGTTTTTCTTATAAACATTTTCGAGTTCTTGTTTTTTGATGCTTTGATACGATTGATGTCCATTTTTTCACAATCAGTTGAAGGAACCATTAATTTCAGTCAATGAAGACGAAAAATAGAGCATTTTGTGAGCTTCACCTTACCATTTTAATTCACCAGTAAAATAAATAAATAGCAATTTCTCCATATTAGTGTTTCATTTTCAGTGACAGACATCCCTACATGAATTTCGATACATCTCAGGAATGGAACCTGCTACAGAGGTCACACTTGCATCAAAACAAAGCTTATTTCAAGTCCTTTTTGAAATGGGTACACCTTAAAATGTGCCTATTCATCTTTTATCTTCAAGGGGTATTCTTTGAGAGCCAGTCACATATCATCAGGAGTTAATTTCATGTCTTAACTCAGATATCAATTCCTGATTGTGGGGCCCTTATTTAAAGACCCAGTCACATAATTATCAGTGCTCACTGTCATGTCTTGTTTTAAATATCAATTCCTGATGGTGGAGGCTCTTGATAGAAATAAAGCTTATCTGATGCTCTTTAGACTAAATTTTAGACTTAAGGGCTCCTGTATGAAGGGACAGTCACATATTATCAAGGGCTAATTTCATGTCTTGTCTTAAATATCAATTCCTGATCGTGGAGACCATTGATAGAAGTAAAGCTTATCTAATGTTTTTCAGACTTTTAATTTCAGACTACAAGGCTCTTTTGTGAGGAGCCAGTCGTATAAAGCAAAGGCATATCGCGTGGGCATCCTCACCCATTTGACGGAGTTGAACATCTGCAGATCCAGCGGGTCTCCTCGCAGCTCCTTGTCGATGATCGTCAGGGAGTGGCACGTTGCCATGGCAGCCACGAAGGGGCCGAAGGGAAGCTTTGACGGGTCGGAGACCGTCACGAAACTGGATCGGCCAAGGAAGGAGAAGATACACGAGAAGACTTGAGAGGGGGGTGCTTACATCTGAGAGCAAACGACACCATTTTCCCAAAACCCCTGCCCTCACAATTTTCACGACAAAATATCAGTGATGTTGACGAATGTGTTTGAATTCAACGACTGGGGTCTTGTACCTATCCTTCTTTACCGGTGATACTGCCAGGAGCTCGAGGTGATCCTCTGTCAGGGTACCTGTCTAATAAAAGAATAAAGAGCACGGCTTACACAACGGCAATGCAGACCGGGAATTGTAGGGTCTTTTCGAAAACTCGGCTTGAGCTCTGGCTCAGGCTTCGCTCTCGTCATAATTATATCAGCTGAAAATGCAGCTTGTGTTTTTTCTTTGACGTTGAGGGGGAGAAGAAGGGAGGGGGAGAAGGAGGGAGGGACAGGGGAGGGAGGCGGGGGAGGAGGTAGAAGGAGGGAGGGAGAAGGCTGTAGGGACAGGGGATGGAGGGGGAGGGAGGGGAGGGAGGATAGGAGGGGGAGAAGGAGGGAGGGACAGGGGAGGGAGAAGGAGGGAGGGACATGGAGGGAGGGGATGGAGGAGGGGGAGAAGGAGGGAGGGACAGGGGAGGGACATGGAGGGAGGGACAGGGGAGGGAGGAGGGGAAGGAGAAGGGAGAAGGAGGGAGGAAGAGGGGAGGGAGGAGGGGAGGGAGAAGGATGGAGGGACAGGGGAGGGAAGGGAGGGAGGAGGAGGAGAAGGAGAGGGGAGGGAGAGGGGAGGTAAAATGAGGGAGCGAGCGAGTGCATGAGTAAATGACACCGTGGCCGGTAATACCTTATCGAAGCATATGACGTCCAGCATGCCTCCCAGGTTGATGCGCTGCGGACTGATGCAGAAGATCTTGAGACGCTTGAGCCGTTGCTGGGCGTACACCATTCCGATGGTCAGGGCTGCTGGCAGGGCCGGCGGGACGGCTATGGTGAAGACGTCCAACGCCTTCAGGATGATATCGTGCGTGGATTTCTGGCAGAGGGAAGGCGGTGGGGTGTGATGGGTAAGGAGGAGGAGAGACAGAGAGAGGAAGGGAGAGTTGGGGAGACAGACAGACAGACAGACAGACAGACAGACAGAGAGGAGAGAGAGGGGGGAGAGAGGGGAGAGAGAGGGGAGAGAGAGGGGGAGAGAGACAGACAGACAGACAGAGAGGAGGGAGAGGAGAGAGGAGATAGAGGGAGAGAGATGAGAGAGAAGGAGAGAGAGATAGAGAGAGTGCACAGGAGAGAGATAGACAGAGGGGGAGAGAAAGAGGGACATATAGACAAATAGACAGACAGACAGAGAGGAGAGAGAGAGGGGAAAGGAGACAAATAGAGAGGGGCGAGAGAGATGAGAGAGAGGGAGAGAGAGAGAGAGATCGAAAGAGGAGAAAAAGAGAGAGAGAGACAGACAGACAGAGAAGAGAGAGGGGGAGAGAGGAGAGAGGGGGAGAGAGAAGAGAGGAGAGAGGGGGAGAGAGAAGAGAGAGATGAGAGAGAGGGAGAGAGATAGAGAGAGGGGAGAGAGAGGGAAGAGATAGGGGAGAGAGGGGAGAGAGGGGAGAGAGGGGAGAGAGGAGACACAGGGGAGAGAGGGAGGTAGAGAGGGGGAGATAGTGAGAGAGGGAGACAGGGGAGAGAGAGAGGGAGTGAGGGGGATAGAGAGAGAGGTGGTTGGTAGATGGAAGTGAAAGAGAGCGATGAACGAGGGAGGGAGGGAAGACAAGTGAATATACAGGCCCCGAGGACAAGGCACCGGCTACCGATGGTATCTCGTCGGGTTCAGTCGACGCGGTACAGACTCATCTATTTAATAGCGCCTATAATATCTCACAAGGCCCCTGATGTTCGCAGTCATTATGTCGGAACGGTTGCCGTCGAAGCCGGTTCGTCGTCGCCGTCGTGTGGGTGGATTGCAACCCTCTCCCCCCCCTTCCGCCCAGCCCACGCGGTCACGATAAGGAACGCTGAATGCAGGCGATCGTCTTGTTCGGCTTTGTCTTATCGAAAATGGCGGCGGGGTAAAAGGTCATCGAGGCAAGCCGTACAAATCCTTATCGTCACCAGACTAAAGCGATCCTGACGCTATCTACAAACATGGACGTTGGCAATCATCATTAAAGTAACCTACTGAAGAAAACTGAGAAGGTTCCATTGGGTTTTTTTTACTGTCTCTGTATGTCCTCGTCACTTTGCCTTCGAGAAAGTTCCTGCTAGGATAGAAATATCAGGCCCTCTAACTTTTTAGATTTATGTATTGTAGGTCATTTTTGTCAACGAGCAGTTGTGCAACAGTTTTATTTAATTTACTTCAATTTTTTTTTCATTAAGGGTTTGCCCTGCTCGACGATAAGTGGTCAGTGCTTTGCCCGATTGTCTGCTGATAAAAAAAAACATTCAGGCAGCTCGGGCGGGATTTGAACCCGCGACTCCTGCTTTCTAGTGCGGACGTCTTAACCACTGGACCACCGAGCTGGTCGAGGTCGTTTGGCGGATTCGATAAATGTATAGCGGCGGGTACTGCGTTGCATCATATGAAATGATGTTTGCGTCGAGGAGAATGTAATTCAATGAGTGTTTTCCCTACCCAACCGCTTGAGCTGCTTGTATTTTTTCCAGATTTCAAAACTGTCTGTCTGTCTGTCTGCCTGTATGTCTATATGGCTGTTTATTTCTCAAAGCGGATATGTATATTCGGAACGACAGTTTCGATCGTAAAAAAAAAAATGCATTTTCTTACAAGATGCTTCGATGTCGTAATTATTCAATTGGCTCACAATAGTAACATGTATCTAAACGGAACATCATCCAATCCGTTCTTCTGGGGGGGGAGGTTGGTTTAAAAGATCCAACGAGGTAAAGATGTCGAAGACCACTGTCTCTATTGGCGTTGCGGTCGACGAACGCACTTACCTTGTGCAGGACCTTGACTGTGATGACGTAGGTCGCACCGATGAATGCTGAGCAAGAGAGGGAGGGAGAGACCATCAAAGATTTGAATAATCGCGAGACAGGTTTGCGGATGCACCAGTTTGGAGCGTGTCTCTCTCAAGAGCAATGCTATGCGCGGTGGAGGCACACATTGTGAGGTGACGGAGGATCCATGCCACAAGAATGCTTAGATATAATTTACTGCTGAAATCATCCTACGCACAGTGCATGTTCTGCATTGCTGGATCGGTTGCTGAGGAAATTCCCAAACCATATCACTGTTAACACTGCCTGCATTATCTTTCCAACATTCAAACTGCTCATTCTTCACCCAAACATCAAACGTGAAGAGCTACAGGGGTTCGGTCTCTCTCGACAGGACCCTTCCGAAGTGAAATAGGGTAGGAGTATAGTACGAAATGATAATGCTCATGTAAGCTGTTCTCCTTCATTCTTTGCCCGATGGGCTCTTCGATCTAAGAATCGGCGCCTGGTATAGGTGTCTTATTCGAACTGTCTTATGACGAAGTGACGGAGCAGAGGAGAGAGTGCGCTTCGAGGCAGGTTTTTTTTCTGTTGGTGCGGTCGCCGGGTAAACTCACCGATGAAGGCCAGCATGCAAATGAATCGAATGGCGTCACGGTGCAGCTTGAAGTCGATGGGCTTGGGGAAGAGAATGGACCGGACCAGCGAGCCCTTGGCCGTCAAGAAGCCTGGAGAGGAGGAGGAGGAGGAGAAGGAGGAGGAGGAAAATGAGGAGGAGGTGGTGGTGGAGGAGGTGGAGAGGAGGAGGTGGAGGAGGATGAGGAGGAGGAGGAGGAGGTGGTGGTGGTGGTGGTGAAGGAGGAGGAGAAGGTGGAGGGAGAGGAGGAGGAGGTGGAGGAGGAGGAGGAGGAGGGGGAGGAGGAGGAAGGGGAGTGCAGGAGGAGGAGATAAAGGGGAAGAAGGGGGAGGAGGGGAGGAGGACAAGGAGGGGAGGAGGAGGGGAGGGGAGGAGGAGGAGGGGAGGAGGAGGGGGGTTGGAGGAGGAGGAGGTGGGGGGAGAGAACGAAGAGGTGGGAGAGAAAGTGGAAGTGAGCGAGGAGGACGAGGAAGATACCTTTTTTCAAAATTGTTCAAAAGTTCAGTCAGTTTTTCTTCTATTTATTTTGTCTTAAATCTGACACACCTACATGGCCTGACGTTTCGATCCTACCAAGACCGGTCTCAAACACAGTGTGCCTCTGAGGAAAGGCTATGCTATAGGATCTTGTCATTGTTCTGTGATTTCAAAATAGAAATAAAGAAACGTCGTTCGTACGTCCCTTTAATAGAGACCAGGAGAACTGTCTCAGACAGATTTCGGCTCGGGCCAAAAAAAAAAGATCCAGACAGAGCCAGAGACGACTGGTATACGGGCACCGGCAGTATCGAGCGTGAAGGACCCCCCACGTGTGCCAAACGCCACCCTCCTTTCAGCAGGACGGCCCAGGAGGTGATCAATAAGGATTTCATATTGGCAACCTCTCCCCCAGTGTTATTGGCAACCTCTTCCCCCCACCCCAAATGAAGGGGCTCTATAGAGCAGCGGGTAGCTCATAACCACTGTACGTCAGGCAGAGGGCCTCACTGGTGTACGGAAGGGCGCCAATAAGATGCCAGCAGATGTTGTTCGCAATAATTGCTCGGCAAGGGATTTTTTTTTTAATAATCAACCTTGCCTTTGTGAAAAAAAAACCCTTTACAACTTTCGACTTCAATCTATACCCATCGATCCAGACACGTGGAAAAGTACTGAAATCGTTCCCATATTTTCGAAAGTGTTTTCTTTATTACACACGTATAAGAGCCTGTTACCAGCCTCGTAGATATTCTTTTTTTTTTGAAGGTCGTCGCGTTTATTTATTTTTTTCCTCGAAGGTGTCGGCCTTTCTAACGGAATGTTTTTGGCAAGCAAGCCAATAAAAAAGGAAAACTTGGGGGTGGTGATTCAATTGATGAAAATGGCCGAGAAAATTTGACAGGGCCATGACGTGGCGTGAGCCCTGGCCTAACGCAGGGGTAACGTTTACCAGCGTTGTGACGCATTGAACTATTCGCGCTAAGGGTGGGGACGGGGAACCAGTGAGAAAGCATTCCAGCAATCAACTCCATGATGTCGAAATTGTAGTTCGGCTTCCGAAAAGTAGACAATTTAACAAATGGCAAAGGACTTGAACCCGGGACCTGCGTACCAGAGTTACTTGACGACATGACAAAAAAAAACACGTCAAAGATATAACATGATGTTTGCGTCGAGGAGAATGTAATTCAACGAGTTTTTGCCCTGCTCGACATGATAAACACTGAGCGCTCAGCCGATGTCAAGAAAAGTTATAAAACGTACAAATGTCGCGTAAGTCTTGCGCCATAATGGCTCTTTTGTGCACTATTTAGAAAAGGCAGCAAAATGTTGCGTAATTTACGCAACAAAATGCAACAAAATGCAAACGCAATATTTGTTTCGTGAAATCGGCGGCTGCTCAAACTTATGCTGTCGAGTCGACGTAACACCGACACTATGTCGACAGGGTGAGGATAATTTTCATTTTTTACCACGTCGACTTATGTATATTTATGAGGGGTCACAGTTACAGTATCTTGCCGAGTCGATTTGAAGAAGTGGCTGTCGACTGGCGAAATACATTAAGTTGCCAAGTGAACTTGATAGCCCAAACCTATGTGCGATCTTGGCGAGATAGATTTCATTGTCATGTGGACATGATAATGGATTTTACATCGACTTGACGAGATAAATTATTATCGTGTCGTGGCGTTGGGTAGGATGGCGCTCAGGGGCCTCCGTATTGTGTGATGTCTTAAGCGTGGTCTATGGCCGTTTTCGAAATGAAGGCTTAGGCTCGGGCTCAGGCTTCGTCTCCGACTGACTAAACCTGAACATCCGGGTTGTGGTTTGTTTCCGAATTTGAAGGTATGCTTACTTGATAGGTACAGGGTATTCCCCAAGAAACTGGGGCCAAACGCTTGTTTTTAGACGCCTGTGATATTATAACGACGGTAAGATAAATATGACCGAAGCCTAAGCCCAAGCCTAAGCCTTCATTTCGAAAACGGACTTCGTAAGCCCCGATTGAAAGACCCGTTTTCGATGCATATTTGTGTACAGAGATGTCTCAATGTAAGGTATCCAAACGTGGTTGAATGGTGTCGGAAATAGACTTCATTTTAGCTTTATTTTACACACCCTTGGTATTGCGAACAGCGCCACCAATAGGTAACTAACTGGTGCGGATAGCTATAAACGTATGCGTACGCGTATCCGTTCGCGTGCGCGCAAGCCCGTCCAATAGCATACCCGTCCGGACGACCACGGCCAGGATGGGCAGCTTCTCCGTGGTACGACCCTGCAGAACCTCCGTGCCGCAGAAGAGCGTGTGCCGCTTGCTGGTCTCGGGCGTGTAGGGCTCTGCCTGCTCGCCGGCGGCCACGGGCAAGCACGGCAGTGGCGTCTTGGTGATCGGCACCGACTCGCCTGGAGTCCGGAGACGAAAGAAAGAAACACTGAGATAAAATGAATGAAACGAAGTAAAAACAACAACATCAGGTATGAACATGTTTGGATGAGTAATTTTGCCCAAAGTTTTTGAAACGGTTCGATCTGAATTGTTTTATTGGATGGGCCCCCACGTGTTGATCCGAGTCATGCCTTTCTCGAAGCAGCGCTGGGAAAAAGATTGTCGATCCAAAACACATGGTTTTTTTATCAGGTATTATTGAGGGAACCTGGGGAATTCGATCCTAGCGGGACCTATCACCAAGGGAGACGGATCCCGCCTTTGTGAAAATGTCGGGTTGTATAGCATCGAGAACATCAGGCCCTCTAAATTGAGGGTTGGAAATTGGGTCGGGTAATGACAGTCACTGGTTGGCAACATTTTGCATCCATTCTGGACTCACCAAACCAAGTGTCATTTTTTTCTCTTTTTACAGTGCTCCTTCAACATTGGGGCCCCAGCTGGAATCGAAGGTCGGCCAAGGAAATTGGGGGGGGGACGATCCAAAAAAATGATACAAAAGTGAAACAAATGAAACGCAGAAAGTGCAAGAGAATCTGACAACAAAGTGGTGGCATTGTGAGCATTGCTTGAGCCTCCAGTCGTCCTGATTGGAAGGGAGAAATGGCCGAATTACCAGCCATATAGCCGGGTGTAGACTGAAGGAATTGCATCAGTCGCTCGTGGTCCAGAGCGAGGGTGTCGTGCGACCGCACACCGGGACAACCAGCCGACCGCCTGGCTGTGATTACTAAACGGCCCGCGGTGTGTTGCATGGAAAGCGGTGCCAGTTATGTCTTTGTATATGTATGTAGGTGTGTGCCTGCCTGCCTGCCTGTCTGCCTGCCTGCCTGTCTGTCTGCCTGCCTGTCTGTCTGTCTGTCTGTCTGTCTGTCTGTCTGTCTGTCTGCCTGCCTGCCTGTCTGTCTGCATGCCTGCCTGCCTGCCTGCCTGCCTGCCTGTCTGCCTGCCTGTCTGTCTGTCTGTCTGCCTCTGCGATGTCTGTATGTCTGTCTCTCTGTCTGCCTATCTGCCTGTCTGCCTGTCTCCATTCTGCCTCTCTGTCCGTCTGTCTCTATACAGTACAGACGTGTGCCTGCCTGCCTGTCTGCCTGTTTGCCTGCCTGCACTGCATGCCTGCCTGTCTTTCTTTCTGACCCTCTGCCAGCTTCTAGGTTGTTGTTTTTTGTCGTCATGGTGGGCACCGGCCGAGGGGTGTGCAACAGCCTCCAAACCAACGCCTTTGATCCGCACCGACCGACGGACGGACGGAACGGGTTTTCCCGCCTTCGGCACAGACTGGCGCGAAACTAATTATCCCTTTCCTTATTATTTTTTCCCGAAATAGGATCGTCGGTAGAGCCCAATAGACGGCCAACCTTGTCCTTCACCATTGTCCCTTCCCTATACCCCCTACTCCCTCTCCCCCTCCCCAAACCTCCCGTCTGGCTCTTGCACTTTTCTCTCGCTGAACCAATTGACACACGCGGGGGCAACAGTAATATCCCTCTCGCGTTCGCTCGCAAGGCGTCCCACCGACACGCCCAACAAAAATTGTGACGAAGAAGAAGAGGGCGAAGTTATAACGAACATTTTTTTTATTTGCGCATTGCCGAAAAAAAAATGTGAAGACCGCAGAACGGTCTACAGGACTGTCCTGCGACGTTCACGTTGTTCTTTTACGAGAGCCAAACGAATTCAGCGATTCACCATCAGATAACGCAGCACCAGTATGGTCGGCATTCAATCCTGCAAGCTTTGAGCCGTTTTGAGAGTAGAAAAGGTGTTGTTGTTGTTTTTTGTGGGGGGGGGGGTTACCGGACCAGGATTTTTACCAGCCGAGGAATTCGGCCATTAGGTGAGGGGACTTCAACGGTGGTTCTGCAGCCGTTGCTGGCGAGTGTGACCCGGTCAGGAGCATTCGTTAACTGGCGTGCCGGGTGTCTCCCAAAATCACCTGGGCTGGGATGGAGGCGCCTATGGTCTGAATCATTTGTTTTTATCGTAAAACTCGTGAGCTTGATCATACTTCAACGACATCAGAGTTGTGGTTCTCGGGGGATAATTTATTCGGAGAGGTGTGACATGGGAGAGAGGAGAGTGGAGAGAGGAGAGAGGATGAGAGAGAGAGGAAGGAATGAGGAGAGAGGATGGGAGAGAGGAGAGAGGAGAGAGGAGAAAAGAGAGAGGAGAGAGGAGAGAGGAGAGAGAGAGGAGAGAGGAGAGAGGAGAGAGGAGAGAGAGGAGAGAGGAGAGAGAGGAGAGAGGAAAGGAGATGAGGTAGAGAAAATACATAAAAGAGACAGAAGAGAGAGGGGAGATAGGAGAGAGAAGAGAGGTGGAGAGAAGCGAATACAGAAAAAAGAAAGAGAAAGATGGAGGAAGAAAAGAGAGATGAGAGAGAAGAAATAGAAACTCAATTGGGGTTGAGAGAGATCGAGAGAAGGGAGAGAGAGGAGGTGCAGGGAGGGAGAGGGGGAAGAGAGGAGAGAGAGGGAAAGAGGAGAGAGGAGAGGGAAGAGGGGCTAGAGAGGTATAGATAGGAGGAGACAGGAGAAAAGAGAGGGGAGAAAGAGAGGAGAGAGAGGGATGCTATGATTAGATACAGGTCGACAGGCGCCATCTTTTTTACCTATCCTTTGTCCCCGCTTCCCCTGAACAGATACCTCTCATCATTTTCCATTTCTTCATACCGGGGAACTCACACGTGTATATCAATCGCAAAGGCAATCGCGCTCGTCAAGAGAGAAGAGACAATCGATACGCCGCATCCTCTATTATGGAAGCAATGCCAACGGAAACACGATTTTTTTTAACAAGAGCGCTGAATAATATCCCCGAAGTCCGTTCACCCCCATACGTCGCCAGTTCATTTCGCCTCAGATATATTATTTTTTTCACAAGCTCACTGGAGTCCCGAAGCTGCCAAGTCTTAATATTAAATGTAAAAAAAAGTGGAGAGAACGGGGGGAGAGGGGAGGAATCGTGGACTATAGAGAAGAGAGGGGGTTGTTATCGATTGCACGGATAGCAATCACCGGTTTTGCTTGTTGTACCGGGGATGAAAGGACCCCCTCCCCCTTCCCCTCTGCCTCCCCCCCCCCTCTCCGTCTCCTCCTCTCCCTCCCTCCCTCCTCATCTCCCTCCCCCCTCCCCATCCTTCCAACATCCTTCCCCGGTTGGTACGAAAACACCTGGCCGCGTCTATTCGCCCGCTTACAACCTTGGGAGGCCGACCAATCTCAGTCACACCTCCCCAACGTTGGCGGAGCTAATCAGGCGTGTGGACGGCGGAGACAGACAGGCAGGCAGACCGAAGGGAGCGTGAGATAGACAGAGGGAGAGAGAGAGGGGGAGAGAGACATGGGGAGAGAGAGAGAGACGGAGGGAGAGAGAGAGGGGAGAGAGACAGACATGGGGAGAAATGGGAAGAGAGAGAGAGAGAGAGGGGGGGGACAGAGAATATGGGAGAGAGACAGGTAGAGAGAGAGAGGGGAGAGAGGGGGAAAGAAACTGAGGGGGAAAGGAGAGAGAGGAGTGAGGGAGAGAAAGAGAGGGAGAGAAGGAAAAGGAAGAGTAAGATGGAAGAGAGAAGGGGAGAGAGGGGAGAGAAAGGGAGAGAAAGTGGGAGCGAGAGGGAGAGAGGGGAGAGAGACAGAGAGAGGGAGAGAGAGGGAAAAGAAGAGAGGGAAAGGAAGGGGAGATAAAGAGGAAGAAAGGGGAAGAGAGAGATCGGAGAGAGAGGGGAGAAAGAAAGAGGGAGAGAGAGGGAGAGAGAGGGAGAGAGAGGGGGGGAGAGATGGGGGGAGAGAGAGGAACAGGGAGAGAGATAAAAAAAGGGGAGAGAGGGGGAGAGAGCAAAAAGGGCGAGGGGAGGGAGAGGAAGAAGGATCTAGACGGACCCAACATCGCGGGCCGGAGGAACAATCCCCATGTCCAGTCATCCCGTCATCGTCACCTTCCCATCCCCCTCTGCCCCCAAAAAAACCTACTCATACTTAGTGTCTCATCGAAAAAGCGACAAGAAATGTTCGGATATTGAACGTGTCGGACCAGACACCCTTTGTTTCCTATCGCGGGAGGAAAGAGAACAGGTTCCTTCCGTGACGTCACCCTTAACTCCCAAAGGAGCCAAAATCATTTCGAAGATAATACTTTTGACAGGATAAAATAATAAATCGTTCAACTCATTAAATAAATTTCACCTTCGGGTTTTGCTTCATATAATGTCAATTTGAAAGTTCTAATAATGATAACTTTGCCATTGAGAAACAATTCCAAACGTCAGGTTGTGTACATTTTTAAGAATTAAGATTTGTAACATTTTGAGGAATTTGTACTGTTTTATATCACCTATAATTTTGAGTAAACGATGCTAAATTTAACTGTGGATTTCGTTCCGGCATTACACAATTAAATCTTCAAAAATGGATGGAAGTGAGTCTGCTCGATATATACGCAAAAAGGCGAGTCGAAAAAAAAAAATTGCTTGTATATATACGTCCCGAGGAAATGTTTTGCCATATTCTGAAGAGCGTAGAGATACTGTACTTGAACCAACAAATTCACCAATCTTCAACTTCACAGCTCACTGGCAGTGGAAAAAATGATCTTCTAATTTTAGCAACAGAACAGATGCACGCCACGGAACGATGATGATAATAAAAAAAATGAACCTGCCGATGTCAATAAAGGACTTCCGTCGTAAAAAAATAAAATTAAACTCGGCGATGTCAATTGGGGGCCTCCGTCGCAGTCACGTGCGCAACTGCGTCTGCGTCAGGCTGTGAAGCGCGACCTTGAGGCGTCGCCTCTCCCTCAATCAAGCGGGCTTCCCGCCATTTCCGCTGGTTACCCGCAGCCTATCCCCCAATCCCCGAGCGCTGGGTCGCGCAGCGTGCACCGACTGGTACCCCGGTGCCGCACAGTGTGGCGTGCGTGCTGCGAACAATTTTTTTTTTGTCTTCATAAAGCTTTCGTATATACGGTGACGCGAGTAACTGAGTAAGGAGTATGGAGACATGATCGTCTTTAGTTGGCGGTGTAATTACAAATGGACCAACCACGTGGTCGACCTCGGAGGTGCCAGTCCAAACGGCGGCGCGCTGATTGAGATTGTTGCACCTCCATTTTATGGAATATATTATTATGGGTGTTTTGGGGTTTTTTTAATCACGGACGGAGAAAATGTGGGAAATCATCGTGAGCGGGCGAGGCTAGGAAATCGGGATTGGCCCGGGGTGCGCCGGACAATGGTGACGCCAGTCGAACGACGATCAAAAAAACCCCGGATGCAGCCGGTAGTGGCTGATTTGTGAGCAATTTAACCCCGTGTGGGAGGCTGGGGGAACCGAGTATTGACGGAGAGAAGGAAAGCGACGGATTGGGAAAGTCGAAATAACTACGCTATTTTTTTTTGTCACAAACCGAGGGAGGGTTGTAAAAAAAAAATACAACCCAGTGTTGCAAACTGCTTACTATATTACTTGAATGAATGTGACTTAAGGCTTTGCATGGTGGGTGAAACAGTATAGGAGGGTTTGTGGTGACACCGTTTATAAGATTTTTTCTAGGGAGAGGTGTGGTTCTGAAAAGAACCTGAGTGGTAACTCGACGTTCAGGCCAGTATGCTCTGGCCGTCATCGGGAGAGTCTTTGCCTCCCTACCACATACATCACTTCAAAGTATACAAAATGTCGAGAGAGAAAAAATTGACACTCAGAGGAGGAGTCGAAATCGGTTTCGGACTCGGACTCGGACTCGGACTCGGACTCGGACTCGGACTCGGACTCGGACTCGGACTCGGACTCGGACTCGGACTCGGACTCGGACTCGGACTCGGACTCGGACTCGGACTCGGACTCGGACTCGGACTCGGACTCGGACTCGGACTCGGACTCGGACTCGGACTCGGACTCGGACTCGGACTCGGACTCGGACTCGGACTCGGACTCGGACTCGGACTCGGACTCGGACTCGGACTCGGACTCGGACTCGGACTCGGACTCGGACTCGGACTCGGACTCGGACTCGGACACGGACTCGGACTCGGACTCGGACTCGGACTCGGACTCGGACTCGGACTCGGACTCGGACTCGGACTCGGACTCGGACTCGGACTCGGACTCGGACCCGGACCCGGACCCGGACTAGGACTCGGACTCGGACTCGGACTCGGACTCGGACTCGGACTAGGACTCGGACTCGGACTCGGACTCGGACTCGGACTCGGACTCGGACACGGACTCGGACTCGGACACGGACTCGGACTCGGACTCGGACTCGGACTCGGACTCGGACTCGGACCCGGACCCGGACTAGGACTCGGACTCGGTCTCGGACTCGGACTCGGACACGGACTCGGACTCGGACTCGGACTCGGACTCGGACTCGGACTCGGACTCGGACTCGGACTCGGACTCGGGCCCGGACTCGGTCTCGGACTCGGACTCGGACTCGGACTCGGACACGGACTCGGACTCGGACTCGGACTCGGACTCGGACTCGGACTCGGACTCGGACTCGGACTCGGACTCGGACTCGGACTCGGACTCGGACACGGACTCGGACTCGGACACGGACTCGGACTCGGACTCGGACTCGGACTCGGACTCGGACTCGGACTCGGACTCGGACTCGGACTCGGACTCGGACTCGGACTCGGACCCGGACTCGGACTCGGACTCGGACTCGGACTCGGACTCGGACTCGGACTCGGACTCGGACCCGGATGACCAGGGGACTTGGACATGAACTCGAATACACAAGATATTGTGATCAAGCACAGGGATGGGGGGGGGGGTCACTCACCGGTCAGCATGCTCTCGTTGACGATACAACTGCCGCTGATCAGCACGGCGTCGCAGTTCATCATGCAGCCGCGAGTCGGGAGCTGGACCAGATCGCCCGGCACCAGGTCCCTGATGGAGATCTCCTCGTAGTCTGAATCCGCCACCAAACCCCCGAGAGCAAAAATAAATCAGAGCGTCATGAGTAACGATCTACACTTTTGAATAGTTTTGGGGAGACTTGAACGGGAGACCTCTAGCTTAAAGGAAGGGACACCATTTGCAATGTGCCCAATTTCCGGACGTTTCAAATTGGAACAATAACTTACTCATATGAAAGTTAGTAATGGTATCAGACATTCCGTGAAATTTCAGCGCTTGGAAATCTGCCGTTTTCGAGAAACGATGACATTCGTTGAATTTCCAACGATCGCTCAGTGGGGCGATCGTTGGAGCAAAGAGTTACTTTGACAAATACCGCCCTCTATGTCTGAAAAATATGGCATTTCATTTCGTTGACATGGTTTTTCTCATGACGTAGTTGAGACGAAACTGATGCAGATGTGTTATTGTATGTGCACGTTGAGTTTGACAGAGCATGGACTCGATTCTTTGGCCTTGGAAATGGTGCACCCTACCTTGAATGTATCGACGCTCTACCACCTGAGCTATGCAGACCACCAGCTGGGATTACCCAAAATAGCCAACTAGTTTCCATAGGGATTGGCGCCATTCAAGACCGTGCAATAATTAACTGCCGTCATTTAAAAAAAATATCACATCCCCCATCCTCATTCAGATGCAAACAACTATTGAGTTGCAAACCTGGCTACAACAGTCCTGCACGGATCAGATGAATGACCAAAGTTTAGCGGGACATCATCACATTTCAAAAGTATTGGTCAAAAACCTGGCAAACGTTTATCTCAAATCGATTAACTACTCGTTAACGTTCTCAATATTCAACATCTCAAAATTGAGTGGGCCTGACTTTTAGATCCCAGCAGGACCTTTCTCAAAGGCAGAGAAAGATGACTCTGCCTTTGAGAAAGGTCCTGCTGGGATCGAAAAGTCAGGCCCACTCAATTTTGAGATTTGCATTTTGGTAATTTTAATCAGTGAGCAGTTTGCAACATTTTTGTATATCAATATTCAACATCCATAACTATAAGTCTTATCTTAAAGTTAACTGGAAATTTTGCAAATTGATTCCTCAATTAATTGCTGATCTCAAAACAAAACAAAATAATTAAAGGGCCCGACGTTTCGATCCCAGCAGGACCTATTACAGAGGCCTCGAAAGGGAAGGTCCTACTGGGATCGAAACGCCAAGCCCTTTAAAATTTGTTCTTCAATTCTCATATCGTCGGCAAATAAAACAATAAAACCCAACTGGAAATCGAAGCAATCTTGTATTATCAAGACGGATCCTCATACTGCCAATTGCCGAATTCGAGAACTCCGTCTGCCATCCCATCGCACACCCACGCGATGAACCTGCATGACACCACCTCTCACATTGGTCCAGATTCGGGGAGGGAAAGGTTGTTTGGTTTTGTTTTCACTGAGAAAGCGCCCTAAGTTTTATAGTCCAGAAACAACAGCCGAGGGGTAGAGAAAAAAAGAAGAGATGATTGAAAAAAAGAACCCGAAGTCTCTTCCCTGCTCGTCTTTTTCTTGCATATCTCTCTTTCTCTGCTTCTCTTTTTCCGTATTTCTCTGCCTCTTTCTCTTCCTCTCCCTCTGCCTGTGCCTGTCTCTCTCTCTCTTTCACACTCTGTCTCTCTGCCTCTTTCTGCCTCTCACCCTCTCTCTGCCTTTCTCTGCATCTCACTGCCTCTCATTGCCTCTATGCCTCTATATGCCCCTCTCTTTCTCCCTCTCTCTCTCTCTCTCTTGGTCTCTCTTCCTCTCTCTCTCTGCCTCTGCCTCTCTCTCCCTCTCCCCCTCTCTCCTTCTCTCTGCCGCTGCCTCTCTGTGAACCTCTCTTTCTCTCTGCCTCTCTCTGCCTCTATCTGCCTCTTTCTACCTCTCTCTCTCCAACTCTCTCCCTCTGCCTCTGCCGGTCTCTCTGCCTATTTTTGCCCCCCCCCCCTCTCTCTCTCTCTCTCTGCTTCTCTCTGCTTCTCTCTCTCTCGAACGGGGCTCGCAGGAAATTCATTACGAGCACTGCGTGGTTTCACACCTGCAAAACGACTGAGTCAATTCGGCCGAATTAACCTCAAGTGTAGAATCACCGCTCGTCAAAGGAAAGGGGAAAAACCCATGAATGGAGGCGGGCGACAGATAGCGCGAGAGAGAGAGAGAAGGGAGAGGAGGGTTTCAAAAGATATGTAAACCTCGGAGGAAATGAAACCATGGCGGTTGCAATCACCTTAGTCATAATTAATGGGGTTTCATATTCTGTTTCTGCCAATTGATTTCGGCGCGTTTTTCTCTGAGCCTCTCCATCCATCTTCGTCGTCTTGGAATGACGCTCAAGAATCTTCCTCTGATTTTCCTCTGGCATTTTTTTGTCTGGGTGTCTTTTCTTTTCTGAATCTCTCCTTTCCTTTTTTTCCGTTTTCCATTTACATTTTTGTGGCTTCTATTTATTATTCTGCCGTCAGCTTTTTTCATTTTTTCTTTTGTTCCTTTGTCTTCTGTTACACCTCGTTAATTTTTTATCTCGTTTATTGCTTTTCATAATTTATTTTAATTTTTTTTAATACTGCAGCTTAGCCTGTAGGTTGTCTACTTTTTATTATTTTTTGTATTCCATACCTTTTTCTCTTATTTCATTTTTTTCTTTTTCCTTTTTACTTTTCTATTTCTTTTTTTTTCTTTTCCTTTCTTTTCTTTTCGTTCATTTTCTTGTAATTTTTTTTTTTTCAGATTTGATTTTTTTTTTTTGATTTTTTTTTCTTTTCTTTTTCATTTTCCATTTCGTTTTTCATTTGTATCCCTCTTACATTTTCCTTGTTTATCATTTGTTTTGCTTTGGGTGATAAGATGTTTGTTTCTTTCCATGTGTCGACGACCGTGTCATTTTTCACGAGCTCGACCACGAGACAGCCCCTCAAGACAGCGTGACCCGCGATGGCAATAGCTTCACCCCTACACACAAAAAAAACACCCACACCTAGGCTACACACCGACAAACCGGACCGGCCTAGCCGGGTCTGCTCGCCGGGGACAACGGCGGCCGTCTCCCCCCGTGTCCCCTCACCCTGGGCACGGTCTAAATCTGTCTCGCCTCGGGCATCGTCGCCCCAGCACGGGCACCCTATCCGTTCATAACAGTCGTGGGGGGGAGGCACTTGTCACAAATGATTACCCTATTGCTACATGCATCCGATATGTATTCATCTGAGTTTATGGCAAGACTTGCTAACGCTGCTCTCACCATTCCACTGGCCCGACCCATATCTGAGTCCGGGACCTCTCTGACCCGGCATTGAGTCTGAAATACTGATCAACGGGTCAATTTTTCAATAAAATTTTGCCCTGCTCGACGTGATAAATACTGAATGCTCAGTGCTTTGATGAAAACAATTCAGGGTCAGTCTTTATAGCTCAATTGATTTCTGTATCGCACTGCTTTCAACATTATTTCGCTTTTCTTTCCCTCAAGATTCACGATCCGAGTTTGTCTTTTTCTGACCCAGTTTGGAGTCCAGATAAAATGATAATTCGGCTCAACTGTCTTGGACCATGTTTCGTGCAGCCTGCATCAATAGAATTACGTGTTATAACTATCTGGCGCCTTGTGGGACTGACCCAGCTTCTGTCCCCAGGAAAAAAAATCAGATCGTGGGGCCGGATTTGACGCCAGGGTTTTTGTGCTTTGCCTTCGTTTGGCCTAATTACGTTTCACGCTCTTACACTTTCGTGACCTTGACCCCGATCCTTAGAAAGGAGCACGGTATCCTGTGGTCTTGATACAAAAGAAAATACTATTCATAACTCGCTTCATATATTGTGGGTTTTAATGTGGGATTTGAAAAAAATTGCTTGTGTTCAACACTATGGAGCGGTTGTTGGGTTTTGGTGATTTTTGTTGTTTTTGCAAATCGACTATCGACGTCCCGGAGATCCAAGGTTTGTATATAGCGTGCTAGCCGTTAAACATTTCTTGGCACTCGATAGTATTGACTTTGATTGCCTTTGCGAGAAGCATTTTCAAACGATTGGTATACACAATATCCGTGCGCCATCTGTCAGAATGCAGTGTCACAAAGTTTGGTATAGTATCTAGCCAATACTTCGACGACCGCCGGTCGACATAATTATTAACTTGTCACATTGTTGAACGACAAAAGCTGAACTGCTAGAGTTTGTCGGTCGAATTCAATTTCAAACTCATCTGAATGAAAGTTGGGGTGTGATCCCTGCAGTTATACGGCAGTTAATGGTTGAATTGCTTCTGACTGGTGCCCCCACCACGGCAAAGTCTTTAGTTGACTATTAGGGAAGGCCACCATCTAAGGGCTGGATAGCTCAGATGGAAATGAACTGGTACGTTAATCCAGAGGTCTCGGGTTCAAGTCCCGGTCCAGTCAAAGTTTGTTTTGCCTTTTTCTTTATCAATTCATCCCAGGATTTCTGATACAACCCCAGCAAGTCCTGAGCAGCCGATTGTGTACGACACTTGTCTGCACTGCTATAGTGTAGGTCATACGGTACCCGTCAGTCACCTATCAGTGTACATTGTGAGAGCTTACCTATGTACGCGATTCCGATACAGACAAAAGGTTGATAAGAAACGCTTCAATGTTTTGGAGTTGTTGGGGTTTTTTTTTCAAAAAGGCATTTGGGGATGGACCTTGGACATCATTCGATGTAGACGTCCATGGGTAAAGTCCACACACACTCACACACACAAAAACGCTGTAGTTCTGGCGGGAAAACAATGGGCGCGTTGCCCTAATACCGTTTGGCCAGGGGAGTCGTCATCGCGGTGACGTCATCGTGGTGACGTCATCGTGGTGACGTCAACGAAGAACGCCCATTAGTTGCGCACGGGACACACGAGATGGCATTTGGTGGGAGGTCGCGGCGTGATCACGTCTAGTTTAATATTAACGACAACCATTCGAAGGTGCGGCATGTTCTCCGCGTGAAGTAGATAATAATTTAGGGATGCCACCGGGAAACGCGCAAGTCTCTGACGTTGACATCGTCCGCGAGAAAACGCGAGATTTTTTTCAGCGCCGTTTTGTTTTATGACGCATCGCCAGAGAGATCGCTATCAGAACGAAAGTTTCTGCGAAAAATGTAAAATTATATCTTACGTCCACTTCCTCTGCAGATGGTGACGTTGCCCGTGGACTTGACCATCCGCCGAAGAGTGACGCTTTGCTGGGAGGAGAAAAGCAGAGGATTATCCAACAGTCAGCTGGTGAAAGAAATGTGGTCTCCCTCACCCAATGTCGATATTTCTATGGAAGGTGTTCCTCTGCTCTTTGCCGACCTGGTCCCCCCAGTCAGGACATTTCAGCGAGCAACCAGGCTGTTTGCCTCCTCTCACCCGTACACTCTATCTATCCCAAGGTGTAGAACAAAGAGGTATCAGAACAGCTTCTTCCCTTGGTCAGCCTCTCTCTCTGGAATTCCCTTCCTCAATTTCCTTCTTCATGTTTCCAACCACTCCACCAGCCTACTGTACGATGTTGCTCTTTTTAAGAGGAATGTCAATTCCTACATGTACTATCTCCAGCCTTCCTGAGTCCCTCTCTATCTCCTTCTTTCCTTAGCCCTTAAACTTGAGTGGCTTTACAGTCATGTTTTGGGCGAAGTTGCATAAAAAACAGACGTCCTCGTTGGCGTAAAATACATAGCTACTCTTTAAAGCAATGAAGCCAATGTGGGGTAAGACCTTGTAATTAATCTCTTTCGAGATGAAATTTGACTCTCAGAAGAGCCGGCATAACTCAACGTTTCGGACAATGTGTACTCTGCGGAACTGTTTAATTTGAAGTAAAGTAAAGTTTTATTTCATTTCATTGATTATTTCTCAGGGCAAGTACAAACATGAAAGTGACGGGAAAAAACCAGAAAATGAACATGGTAGCACCCCAAGGGATTGCAAGTTATAGATTCTGAGGGCCTGGCGTTTCGATCCCAGAGGAAACTTCCTCTACGACTGAATCAACGTTTCGAACACAATCATAGCAGGCCGTTTATGAAGCTGTTGCCCTCAAACCTGTTCCCCCAACGTTTGACAATGTGCCGAAGTGACGATACACGGGGTAAAGACAAACCAACCCAACAAAATAACTCCACCTACCTGGCGGGTGCTGTAGACGGTGAGAGTGATGGATATGAGGGACATGAGCACAATGGCTAAGGAGAAGTAGACGTAGTTGTAACCAAAGATCCACAGGCATACGCTGTAGATTTGGAACACGTAGAAAGGGTTCATTGCCTGCAGGAGGGGCGCAAGAAGAAGAAGAAGCAGAAGAAGCAAAAGAAGAAACAAAAAGGGATAATCTTTCGAGTCAGATCGGTAAACTGCATTAACGGATATACTAGCACTACCAGGGTGTTTGATCAGACTTTGCTAAACGTCATTTGAAATACTTAAAGATAGCAGACTATTTGCATAGGCCCAAATGTGAATGCGTTTAGTAGTGTGACGTACCATTCATAACTAAACGCATTCTCAACGCCAACCGTTCGCAACCAAATCTACCCCGTGTCTTCAACTGGACGCTGCTTATTGAGTATCTTGTGGGAAAACACCGCTAGCTTTGATAAGTGTTTACAGTCGATTGTAATAAGGTATTCTTTTGTTTCATCTTTTATATAATCTTGTAATGGATGTGGAACTGCATGTTAATGGCTTATGTCCCATATTAAACAAAAAGGAAGATTTGTCTGCAGCGTAAAGCGATTGGAAACAAAACTAATCGCGATTTACCTTCGTTACGAGCACACCATGCACTTACTTATTTTGTTTATAAAGGAAACTGACTTTCAGAGAATCTTGAAAAATGGCAAAGAAAACCTTGAGTGGAGCGGGACTTGAACCCGGGACCTCTGGTTTTGCGTACCAGCGCTCTTACCATCTGAGCTATCCAGCCCTTAGATGGTGGTCTCCCTAATAGTCATCTAGTCTTTGCCGGGTAGGGGCACCAGTCAGAAGCAATTCAACTATTAACTGCCGTTTATCTCCGGGGATCACACCCCAGTTTTCATTCAGATGCAAACAACCAATCATTGTTAACAGCAGCTCGGGAATCACACAAAGTGGATGCAGCTCTTTTAATTCATTTTAATTATTTATTTTCTATGTATTTGTTCTTGTTACAATAACCTCGCATTTTCGAGTACTTTCTACATTTTAGGTCATGATAAGACTCCGGCTGGGCTGCACCATGTATGCTTTGTGAGATTCAAGCAATTTCCAAGGATGAGTAACTTCCACCTGTCAGGATATCTCAAGCTCTGTTTGAATTTTATCTGGCAGTATTTTTTTCTTTTTCGTCTTTAGATGATCAAATAAGTCTGGTGGCGATGGCTTGACTATTAAGATTCGTGGCTGCCCACCGTCCCAGGTCAGTCGCTGACGGCAACTATATGAAGCTAGCTTATTTACATCACTTCTGCATCTATAAACTCTTTCCTCTCTCCTCCACCCCTATCTACCACTTTCCACCGCTCTTGGCTTCTTGAATAGGCTCGGGGTTGGTCGCTCTGAATGGACACCCGGAGAGGGAGAGGCAGAGAGAGAGGCAGACCTCCGAGGCAGTGTAGCTCACGATAAATGAAGCTCCAATCGATGACTACCCTGGCGGGCACCCGAAGGCACTCCAGGGGCCTTGGTGAGAGAAAGGGAGGGGGAGATAGATACAGAGAGACAGAGACAGAACGACGAAGAGCGAGAAAGACCGAGAGACAGAGTGAAACAGAGTGAGACAGAGAGAGACAGAAAGACGTAGGACAGACAGAGCCCGAGAGAGTTAGAGAGACAGAGAGGCAGAGAGTCGAGTCACAGACACGGATAAAGACTGAGAGAGACAATGAAAAAACAATGATAGAAGGCCAGACAGACATATAGACAGACAGACAGACAGACAGAGACAAAGACAAACAGAGAAAGAAAAAGTCAAAAAGATCCAGAGAAGCACAGAGAGACAGAGAGTGACAGGCAGAGCTAGAGAGACAGACCGAGAGACAGAGACCAGGAGAGGGGAAGAGACGGATAGATAGAGAGAGTAGACACAGAGAGCGAGGAAAAGAGAGGGAGAGACAGCTAGATAGAGAGAAAGAAAGAGAGACAGAGATAGAGAGACAGAGACTGAGAGAGGGGAAGAGACAGAAAGCGAGGGAAAGAGAGGGAGAGAGACAGATATATAGAGATAAAGAAAGAGAGAGATGGGAGAGAGAGACAGGGAACAGGAAGAGGGGGGACAGGGAGAAGGTAGAGAAAGAGAGCGATGGGAGAGACACAGAGAGAGCCGGGAGAGATCTAGGAGAAAGAGAGACAGAGACAGAAAGAGACCGAGGGAGACGAAGAGAAGCTTTGCAACAACCTCGGACACCTCGAGTCCGCGGCCAGCTTCGGCGGCCAAATGTTTGGCAGGAAGATAAAAAAAAAAAAACGCAAAAAAAATGGTGTTCTCATGTATAGGGAGAAGCCACACGTTAAGTGTGGCTTCCGGCTGAAGCCAATCGAAATGCCGTTTGTTTCTTCAGGGGGAGAGGCACAGTGTTCGTGCTTAGCTGCTGGCTGAAGTTGTATGTAATGAGATGGGGATGACTTTCAGTCTGCTTCTATATACACGTCGGCTATCTGAACATCTCACCCGCCTGAGGGGGTTGGTCGGGAGAGAGGAAGCCGATGTCATTCAGCTAAACTTGAAGCTCATGGAAAATGTGCCCGTAGCTCAGACGAAACTCCGCTGGGTCGGAGACAACATTGCGATCAATATTTTTTCCCCTGCGATTCCTTGGCTTTGCCATTTTGTTTGGGGGCCATTTCGTTCGCCGTAACCATCAATTTCGTTCGGCCGGCAATCTCAGCCAAGTTCCCAGAGCTGCTTGAAACACCGAAATCAACTCGGCTTGAAAAAAAAAGTGATTAATCCTGATCACGATCTGCCCGCGTGTTGGACTAACTGCCAGATATGATGCTCCGGCCACTTTTGTTCTTTTTTGTTCCTGATCATCGATCTCGTCCTTTTAAAGCTTCCCCTAGTCTTAGATGGTGCCCTTCGTTGCATCTGACGAGATCTACAGTGGATCCTTCTGAGGTGCACGCGATGCACGTCATCCTCTCGCGAGACGGTGCGTGGTTCTGAAGAGAGCCGGTAACTCCACCCATATAGTTACCGCCTCGTTTCAGATCCACGCCGCTCCATCTCGCAAGAGATGATGTAGGCCTACATGGTGTCACCGCAAACCTTCTGTAGAATCGGAGGATTGAGGCCGATTGTATAATTATGATTCAGACTGAATGCTGCTACGCTGTTTTATCGAACTACACCACAGTGTTCAAATACAGGGTACACAGGTCAAACGTGTAGATTTTGTATGGTGGCCTTGAAGTGACAAACTGCCTCACAACAATGTGTACATGTTTAGATATTACAACTTCCACTCCGTACTTCCGCCATGCAAACCTTCAAATATTATATGACGAAGTAAGTTGTTGTTACTGCGAAGGCTCATGCGCTTTCCCCACGACTGCTTAGCCTTTTAAGTGCTAGCCATAGACTGAAGTTATTCTCCCATCTAAGTACCACAAGTATAGTACTGGGCAAACCATCGTAGAGTGTCTTAAAAGATCCCTGGAATCTTACCTCTTGGAAGAAGAGTACGACGATAGACCTCAGAGCGATGTCGATCTCATTGGGGCCGTAAATGTCTCTCCTATTAAGAGGAAAAAAAAAAAAAAAACGGGATTCCCGTTTTAGAATAAGAATTTGCTTCAAGTGTCGCGTCCACAGCAGCTCATTTTGGGTCATGTCGAAGAGAATTTCTGGATAACTTTGCATGTCCAAAAAGATCTGAAAACACTATTCGTTTCATGTTTATGTAATTGTTGTGATGCTGCAGTGAAAGCCCGATTGGTCTGTCAGAGCTCTCTGGGGAGATAACAGTCAAATGAGGGCTTTTGATCTTTCCAATGTAGGTCGGGAAAAATGATTCAATAAATTGGACTCCAGGGAGCGTATAGGTAGAACAAAATTGGCCCTATTTGAATGTGCACAAAACTGCGAAGCCACTGTTGACGTCCAACTATAGCGTATAGTGACAGCCACAGATTGGGCGCCCATAGTTTCAAGTCCATTGTAAATGAAGAACATATCAAGCATTCTAGCGAGCCTGGAGTTTAGACCCCAGCAGAAAAACCTCCTCAAAGGCCCAATACAACTTTAGGAAGACCGGAAAACATCGATGTCCACAGATTTCTTTCTAATTTACACAGTTTGTAGATGGTCATGATAGAATCCCCATGTTGAAATCCTACGGTCTGGGATGCTGTACTTCTCGAGAAATCGTCACCCAAACATCGACAAATAGTTTATTGCTCGCGAGTAATAAACCATTTCTTGCACTACAGAACGGTGCGTAAACCTTGACTTTTTTTGCATTTTTCTACTTTCTCAGATTACCGTTTGAGCTAAAACCTTCGCAGTATTGCTTTTCTGGATTGTCTAATGGTTTAGCGCACAAACTGTGGCAATAATTTGACCTTTACCAATGTTGTATAGGGCCTTAAAAAAAAAGGCACTGCATGCAGAGATACAGTGACCGCCGACGGGTTTTGTTTGTCTTTCGGCGTTTGTACCGAGC
This sequence comes from Luidia sarsii, assembly GCA_949987565.1. Classification (NCBI taxonomy): domain Eukaryota; kingdom Metazoa; phylum Echinodermata; class Asteroidea; order Paxillosida; family Luidiidae; genus Luidia; species Luidia sarsii. Next base: position 14,887,545 of record OX465115.1, read on the forward strand.
TTGGGGCCCACCTGGATTTCTGCTCGTCGGCCGTGAAGCCCTTGAAGGTCTCGTACATGTCGGCGCAAGTCACGCCGCCTTCAAGGCCTCTGTAGACATACCCCGGTGGCCGGAAGAGCGAGGAACAGATAGCAGAAGAAGAAAAACAGGAAAACCGGCAAGGTCATGATAAAAAAATCTGCTTTTATTTCACTATACTTGTGATAATACCTTTAATAATATTAAAAGGGTTGGTCAATACCTAGCTCATGATAAGCTTAAACACGCCTTCCGTTGCACTGTCAAAAAGGGGACGGGTAATCTATAACAGACATCTACTGGTATCATTATTTCAAAAGAATGAAAGAAAAATAATAACTGGGAATATTTTTTACCAATTCGGGGGAAAGGGCAAAGTAAAATTTGACTGGACCGGTATTTGAACCCTTCGGCGTACCAGCGCTCTTACTATCTGACCTATTCAGTCAACTAGTCTTTGCCGGGGTGGGGGCGCCAGTCAGAAGCGATTCAATAATGGCCGTATATCTATTAGTCTCTAACTGTCAACACACGGCCCAGCCGTTGGATTGTTTCGGCCAAAATCCATTTCTGATAAAATCATTTCAAGATTTAGACAAACTATTCTGGTCCAACGATATCTAAAATTTGGGGTTCATCAAGATTTATCCATATAACCAAGTGTGCAAATTGTTAAGTAAAACCCTGCAAGAATTCAGACCAAAATGTGTAAAACCCTGTAAGCATTCGGACCAAATTGTAAGTAGAACGAAAATCGAAATCTCACGAAGAACGTGACTTTTGTATAATATAACAGTGAGCGTACTATACTTCTTAAAACTACGAATTCAGCCTTTGAACGCACGCATACGGACCAATACTAACCTCAATCTGTAGAAATTGAATCCTTCCTCGTCCCAAATGTACTTCAACTTTTGAAACCGGAAATATCGAATTCCTAGAGTCTGCAGAAAGAAAAGATGAACAGCTGAGATAACAACTGATGTTTGTTCGCGACGTTCGAATGAATGGTAAGTCCCGGCTCCTCCTTTTATTTAGGGTCTTGTATTTCTGAACTGCGCATGCTCAGACGGGATTGTCTGCTGCCACCAAGAGGTTGAGCCATTGTCTGTCTTACAATAGTGTAGGTCTTTTCGTAAACATGCCTTTGACTCGTGCTCAGGCTTTGTCATCGTCATCTATCGGCTGAGCCAGAGTCCGAACCCGAGCCTGAGCCAGAGCCTGAGCCTGAGCCAGAGCCATAGCCTCAGCCAGTGTAGCATGAGCATCCTGAGTGAGAGCAGCCACAGCCCGAGCCAGATATCGTGCCAGAGCCTGAGCCAGAACCAGAACCAGAGCCTGAGCCAAAGCCAGCGACCGGAGCCAGAGCAGCATGAGCATCTTGAGCATCCTGAGCATCCTAAGCCAGAGCCTGAGCCAACCTCAGCCAGAGCCTGAACCAGAGCCTGAACCAGAACCAGACCTTGGCCCAGAGCCAGAGCCTGGGCCCGAGCCCGAGCCAGAGCCAGAGCCAGAGCCAGAGCCAGAGCCAAAGCCTGAGCCAACCTGAGCCAACCTGAGCCAGACCCTGACCCAGAGCCAGACCTTGGCCCAGAGCCAGAGCCCGAGCCAGAGCCTGAGCCAGAGCCAGCGCCTAAGCCATAGCCCGAGCCAGAGCCTTGGAGGCGGTTTCGCAAAGGCTCTGTGCAGCTGAAGAAGTGTGCATATACGGGGAGAGTACCTCGTTGGGCGTGTTTCCGTTCATGTCGTCACTCTGCTTGGCGTAGCCTTTCTTCTTCCGCTTCTCCCTGCGGGAATCAACGTGGATGGGGGACATTCGGGCGTCAGGTACCAGACCCTATGTAGGTTTGCAATCATACTACTACAGTAGCAAAGCAAATATAGACCGGAGAACTGCTCTACCACCTCAGCTACCAAGCCCTTGGGACAAAGCCCCCCCCCCCCCCAAGAAAAAGAAACCCGTCACCTAGCTTTGCTTTGAGTAGAAGTACGTACCATTGCCAGCAGTTTCCAGGGATCATACCACCATTTTCATTCAGACGAGAATAATTCGTTGTTTTGGGATTGCACGAAGAGAATACAGCTTTAAACATTTTATTTTCGAACGAACAAAGGAGATGAAAACTGCTTGGGAAAGGTTTTTGAGTAGAATTTATTGGACTTACTTGGGAAGCTTATCTTTCGAGATCTTCACCTTGACGAGGAACCACTGTTTGTAAATATCCTGTAAGCAAGTTACAAGAGAGCGGAGACGCAAGCGGGATTAAGATTTGAAGGAATAGATTCCTGATATTTCGTCTTTCCTCTCCTGTATTTCCATAAAAAAACCTACTTCTTCACAAATAATTGACCCCGACCAGCCAGGGTCACATGTGTTTAAAAGTCCAGCAAACTGCAACAGACTTTCAGAACAGCTTTGCAAGCATTGGGTCCACATGCTTGAATTGTCACATTTCTAGGGGGGTTTCTCAAGAGTTAATTTCTATATCTAAGCAGGGACCCGGCCTAATCTGTTTGAGAGTCCCGACCTGGAATCCTCAATAACCAAAAAACATGCAGTGGCTGTGTTTACGGCAGTCGTCCATGTGGTTCCCTGACTTAACAATATTTGCCAGGACGTTTAGCTCTTGGAACCAGACTATCAACGAATAGTCTGGTTCAACCAGCCTGCGATGCTGACGGAATACTTTCAAGTGAGGGAACCACACTGTCGTAACAATAGCCACTGCGTAAAGAAAAAAATCCGAAATGAATTTTCTTGCTATAAAACCAAAATGTGAATAATAGATTATGACTTTGTGACGTCATGGCCTGAGCCGGCCAATCAGCGTGGCGCTTACTTTCAGCAGCACCGTGTCGGCCATATCGAGGCGTGACTGCCTGTACATGCACTTGGCCGCCCAGTTGGGCTTCCAGTGCATGGTGGCCAGTACGATTCCTGCGGACAGCAAACCCAAGATGTAGGTGAGGACTGTTTTGGGCGCGTCTCGCTTGAGGCCGTAGCACTCCTGCATCGGAGAGAAGAAAAAAACAAAGTTTCAATTATAGTAGCGTAAAGGCATCATCATCGTCATCATCGTCAACATCGTCATCATCGTCGTCATCGGTCGGCTGCAGAGCAGGCGACCAAATACAAGCTGTCTGCAACCACTGCGGTCTTGAGCAGAGTTGGCAATATCATTTGGTTGTAGCATCCCTTCATAGTCTCCCATTAGTTGTTGTATATACTGCAAGTACAGTAAACTGGGCCTTCCTGGTTTCCTTTTTCCACGTAGTGGAATGTAAAGCATAAAGGCATATTCTTTGTCATCAATGTACCATACTGGAAATGATAATTGGAGGTGTTAAATAAAAGGAAAATCTAATAGAACAATATTATAGCTGCTATGTGCATTAACGTTATTTGTATTAACGTATTTAGATTTTAAACAATCGATGAAAAACTGACTGGGAAAATGGCAAAGAAAACTTTATTTAAAAATGCTCCCGTTTCAACCACATTTACTTTCCTGGGTAAAAAATAGGCCCGTATATGCTCCTTACATACCTATTTAATATTTCCCTTTTTTAAGTTATTTTTAAATACCAGTTTCGTAAAAATCTTGTGGAGACCTATACACCATTACAATTTCCCTGTGGGACCTATGGGACTAGGTCTCCATAAGACGCCAGATACCCATCCACCCTTATATCTGTGAACCCGGTTGAAATGACTGGAGAAACCAATTAAACCGTTTGTTTCATGAACCGCCAAAACGTACTCCTGACCGCGGACAAGGGCCAGAGAGACAGCCGCACGCCGTCAGAACATCGGGCGAAACACGACAGTGTACGGGCACTGTCGTTTGTCTCACACGTGGTCCGGGTTTTTAACGGGAAATTAATGACAGTTCGCGCAGCGATTGTGACCGACATGATCCGACAGCTGAACATTTATCGACCGGTAATGTTACCGGATGATTTCTGTTTTTGTTTGGCCCAGCGTTGCGGGAAAAACGAATTGTCCAACAGCTTGCAGTGCCTGTAATTATATACATACGCGCTGCGAGGCTGTAAGAGGGACGTTGGAAGAGCACTGCATTCGTATAGACAGCGGTCTTGGTACATCGGTGGATGAGTTAGTACCATGCCGGCCAGACTACCTACTATACTGTTGGGAGCAGCAAAGACGGTTACGTTCATGTTGGCTCCCGTCAAACTATAATTCAACCTGATCATAGAAGCCGGCGCTGGCAACTGCTCTTAATGTCTTGCCATCAGCGGTCCAAAATCGGTATGCAAGGAGATAAACGCTCTCTCTGTCTTTCTCCCTGTCTCTCGTCTCTCTATCTCTGTCTGTGTCTATGCTGTTCTCTGTCTCGCTCTCCCCTCTCCCTCTCCCTCTCCCTCTCCTCCCCTTCTCTTTCTCATCAACCTTCTCTCTGTCTCTATGATTCCATCTCTCTGTCCGTCCAATATGTCTCCCATCTCTCTCTACCTCTGTCCCTTTCACCCTCTCCCTTACCTCTCAGTGTCTCATGTCTCTCCCCCTCTCTCCCTCTGTCTCTCATCTCTCTCCCTCTGTCTCTCTTCTCTCTCCCTCTCTCGCTCCTCTCTCTATCTGCTTCTTCCTTCTCTCTCTGTCTATCTCCCCACTCTCTTTGTCTCTGTCTCCCTCCCCTCTCTGTTTCTTTCCCCTCTCAATTTCTCTGTCTCTCCCTCTCTCTCCCTGCCTGTGTGTGTCTCTGTATGTCTCCCCTCCTCTCCCCCTCTCCATCCCTCTCCCTCCCTCCCTCTCTCTCTCCACCCCACTCTCTCCTAAAGCTGCCACCACCACCTAAGTCGCCCTGAATAATTGATGAAATCCACAGACAGTTAGCAGAGTGTCATTGGGACCTGTCGGCTCAATTACCAGTCGCCATTCTCTTACCACCCCCGAACAAATATCAATCTCAAGGTTCGGGACTAACGATCCAGCCACGTGCTCACCGAGTTAACGGTACAGTTAACTATGTAGTTAAGGGTATGACGCCACGTCGATTTTTTCGCACGCGATATTAACTGTACTTTTTCGACTCACAGTCCTTTTCACGAACATCTTTACCTCTAGAATAAGCTGTTACTGAGATAGGGTAAATACTGTTTCTTTCCAAATCGATTTATGTATACATTTCCTGGGTATTTTTTCTGTATTGATTTTTTTTTGGGGGGGGGGGAAATGGCAATGAAAACTTTGACTGGACAGGGACTTGAACACGAGACCTCCAGTTTGGCGTGCCAGCGCTCTTACCATCTGAGCTATCCAGCCCTTAGATGGTGGCCTTCCCAAAATAATAGTCAGTATGTCTTTGCCGGGGTGGGGGTGCCAGTCAGAAACAATTCAACCATTTCAATTGCAGCGTAACTCAAAGCTGCCCTCTATAAGGTCTGGTCGTCTGTATTTTCACTTACAGGAAAAGACGGAATCGGAACCGTAACTACGGTCTGGGGGAGAGGGGGTGGCAGTCGTACGGCCAGCCAGAACCCAATTTCATAGAAACCACCTGAGCATGAAAATCTGCTAAGCAGGGAAACTCGCCCTCGTGTAAGCAGATTTACAAACATCATAGATATAACCTGATGTTTGCGTCGAGGAGAATGTAATTCAGTTTTGCCCTGCTCGACGTGATAAACACTAAATGCTCAGTGCTATACCGAGTGCCTGATGAAACAAAATCATGCAACTCGGGCGGGATATGAACCCACGACTCCTACTTTCTAATGCAGACGTTTTCACATCGAGCAGGGCAAAGCCTAATTGAATTACATTCTCCTGACCACAATGCGATGTCACGTCAACTGTTCTTGACTTGTATTCCAATATTCTTCGCTGAGCATGAAACCAAAGTGCAGTTTGGGTTGGCAAGGTGGTCACATTGAATCATGACTTTTCGCACTGAAGCCAATGTTGGTGCATACATGTATTATACGCGACTCTGTGAAAATGGCCCCTGGTACCTGGCAAGTCCATTGTTGACAACATACCCGAACCAACTCCACCGAGAGACATATTCACCCGATTCGTTTAAGATAACACTCAGTCAATCCAACCCCCTTTCTTGTTCTTTTTCTCTCTCTCTCGCTCTCTCTCTCTCTCTTGTCTGGTCAATCAATGGCGTACAACGCTGTATTACAACCGTCGCCATCTGCCGCAGCTGTCCTGCCCGTAATTCGTAATTATTATTCTGGGTTTGGAACCCCGGTCACGTGACATCTGGCCGACGCCCCCCCCCCCCACACACACACATACACACACACATACAGAGTGTGACGGTGTGACGCAACTTTGTGATTGGCGGGGAGTGGTCACATGGTGTGCGATGGTGTAAAACGGCTCTCTTTTTTTCAGAGCGCGCGTTCGCCATCAATTTTCAACAGGTCTATGTCCGTTTTCGAAATGAAGGCTTAGGCTCGGGCTCAGGCTTCGTCTCCGTCTGACAAGATCTGAAAATCCAGACTGTGTTTTGTTTTCGGAATTTTAAGGTTTGTTGGCTTTATAGGTACAGAGTATTCACCAAGAAACTGGGGCCAAACGCTTGTTTTTAGATGCCTGTGACATTATAAGGAATAAGATGAATATGACCGAAGCCTAAGCCCGAGCCTAAGTCTTCATTTCGAAAACGGCCTACAATTGTTCTGCCTTTGAGAAAGGTCCTGCTTGGATCGAAACCACCTCAGGCACTGAGAATCTAAGAAGGCCGGATACGTTGACGATATTCACACCAAGATGACCCAGCCCCGCAACCCGGAAAAAAATACAACCCCAAAAAACAGCAACAAAATGATTCCAAGGAGACGAACGAACTCACCACTTCATCTTCGCAGCCCTCGTTCAGAATGGTCCGCTCTGGCAACGGAGAATGCGTGCTGTGAGAAAAAAAGGAGAAATAATGATTATTTTAAAGAAATTAATATTATTTAGGAGGTAACATACAGTGTATACGGACAACGTATAGTGTTAATGGCGGGGCGATACGTAATACAACAGAACCGTAGCCTCCGATTCAAGTCGTTCGTTCTGTTCCTGTTCTGTACTGCATGAAATAAAATTGGAACTTTGGCTGATTATATTTAGGAAGATTTTTTCATGCTTAAGCAAATTTTGGTGCGACATTACTGTACTTTTTCGACTCACAATCCTTTTTTCACGGACCTCATTACCTCTTAGAATGAGGTGTACAGGTAAACTGTTTATTTTCAAATCGATTGATGAACATATCTAGATTTCTATTTGTATTAATATCTTTGAAAAAAATGGTAACACAAATTGACTGGATCGGGAATTTGAACTGGTCTGGCGTACCAGCGCTCTTACCATCTGAGGTATCCAGCCCCTAGATGGCAGCCTTCCCAAAATAATGGATGGAGGCTCCAGTCAGAAAACATTCAACAACTGCAATTACAGCGTAACTCAAAGCTGCTTAAAGCCCCTACACAACATTGGTCGAGGTCAAAGAATAGCATCCATACGTTGTCTGATCCAATAAATGCATGCAATAGCACACCTGTGAAAATTTTAGCTCAATCCGCCAACCGAGTCTCGAGAAAATCGTAAAAAACCGCTTCATTTGTTTCGCGAAAATGCAGCATTCAACGCCGTACAGTTCCTAAAAAATAGTTTAGATCTCGGTGAGACGTAAACTATTTCTTTTACTCATTTCTCCAAAAATACAACATTTTAGGCAGAAATATTTCAGTGAGAGGTTTCTACTATAACCATCTTCAAACTGTATAAGTTTCATGTAAATCGGTGAACATTTCTGTTTTCGATCTTACCAATGTTGTGTAGGCCCTTTAAAGCAGCTCTATGAAATTGGCCCCAGATGAATGTTCGACGACTTACAACACTCTCCTTCCCATTTTGTTTGTAAGCGTACAGGTAAAGCGAGAGAGAAAACGGAATATGGTTTTTACCCCGATGGCCGCGTCATGGCTGATATAGCAGCCCCCGTGTAGCGCAGGCTTCAACGCAGAGCGGTCACTGCACAGCGCTGCCCAATGCTCTAATGGCGTCGCCTATATATACTGTACAGTACAATCCGAATCGGAGATACCACAGCCCGACGACCAACTTTTCGACCTGCCTGCGTGTTGGCAGCGTGCAAATAGTCTTATCAAAAGGACCTTGGTTTGCACTTGGTTCAACGGAGGGGACCGACGTTCCTCGCCAGCCAAAGCTATCGGTGAAACGTGACCCCACATCCACTCCCAACACACACAGCGAATAACAAATACGGGGTATAATGTCCACAATTGTTCATCTTGGGATATTTGCACTCTGTAAAACTACAAAAGGGAGTGACATGCAACGACTATGCATTTGACTTTTAGACTGGACTTTGTGAGTCTGGGGCTTGGGGCATCCTGCCGGATGAGGTCGCTGTGCACCCAGTCATGTTCAGTCGGTCTTTGAGCTTTGAGCCAAACGACGGCTATGGCTTTGTCTTCGGCTTCCATCTCTGTACACCAAGATGCATCGAAAAACGGGTCGTTCAATCGGGGATTACGAAGTCCGTTTTCGAAATGAAGGCTTAGGATCGGGCTCAGGCTTCGGTCGTATTTTATCTATCCTCGTTATGATATCACAGGCATCTAAAAACAAGCGTTTGGCCCCAGTTTCTTGGGAGAATACCCTGTACCTATCAAGCCAGCAAACCTTCAAATTCGGAAACAAACCACAACCTGGATTTTTTGGTTTTGTCAGACGGAGACGAAGCCTGAGTCAGAGCCTTCATTTCGAAAACGGCCATAGATTTTCGAAGCAAATGTTAGTCAAAACACTTGTGTATATACTGCGTGTGGCGTTACCAATAGCTACTGATATAAATGACGAAATACTCCGCACCTTTGAAATGGACAAAATATGAACTGAAAACAGCGAGTACTGATTGCGATATCATATCGCTAGGGTCTGAGGCAATCTCTTGTTGGCCAGGTGGAAGGGAGGGGAAAGGGAGCCTATTAAAAGATGATCGTCTGGCGACCAGTTCTATAGGTATATCAGCCCGGGTTAATCAGACGCGTGTACAGAAAGCCTTATTCTCGATCAACAACGGGCCGGAGGGGACGTGGGACTTTTGCGCGAACATGGAGAGAGAAAGAGAGAGAGAGAGAGGGAGAGAGGGGGGAAAAAAGAGGGGAGAGAGAGGAGAAAGAGAGAGGAGGAGAGAGAGAGAGGGAGAAAGAGAGAGGGAAGAGAGAGGGAGAGAGAGGGGCGAGAGAGAGGGAGAGGGGGAAGAGAGAAAGAGGGGGAGAAAGAGAGAGGGGGAGGGAGAGGGGCGAATGGGGAGAGAGAGAGGGAGAGTGGGAGAAAGAGAGAGAGGAGAGAGGGGAGAAAGAGAGAGGGAGAAAGAGAGAGGGAGAAAGAGAGAGGGAGAAAGAGAGAGGGAGAAAGAGAGAGGGAAGAGAGAGGGACAGAGAGAGGGGGAGAGAGAGAGGGAGAGGGATAGAGAGAGAGTGGGGGAGAGAGGGAGAGATGGAGAGAGAGGGAAAAAGAGAGAGGGGAAGAGAGAGAGGGAGAGGAATAGAGAGAGAGTGGGGGAGAGAAGAGGGAGAGATGGAGAGAGAGGGATAAAGAGAGAGGGGGACAAAGAAATGAAGAGGGAAAGAGAGGGGATAAAGAGAGAGAGAGAAAGACAGGAGGGAGAGGGGAAGGAAGGAGACAGATAAGGGAGAGAGGGGAGGACAAAAAGAGGGAGAGGGAGAGAGAAAGAGAGAGGGAGAGAAAGAGAAAGAGCAAGACAAATAGATAGGGGAGAAAGAGGGCGAGTGAGAGGGTGGGAGAGGAAGTAAGGGATGGGAAAGGGGAGATAGGGAGAGAGGGGACAGGGGTAGAGAGGAAGAGATAGAAAGAGAGGGGACAGGGGTAGAGAGGAAGAGATAGAAAGAAAGAGAGAGGGAGAGAGACAAGAGGGGGAGAGAGAGAGAGGATGGAAGTAGAGAGAGGGAGAGAGATTAAAAGAGAGAGGGGAGAGTGAGGGGAGGAAGACAGAGAGAGGTAGGGAAAGAAGGGAGAGAAAGGGGGGAAGAGAGGAGAAGAGAGGGGAAGAGGACGAGGAAGATCTCTCTCTCTCTCTCTGCAAAAATGGCCTTGAGGATTTGCGCGGTGAGGAAGGAAGGGGCGAAATGAAATGGAGTCTCCAGCGCGCAAGATGTGTTGGGAATTGACTTCTGCCGATTTGGGCGCGCGTTGCCTACGGGAGTCACCTGCGTGTAAGACAGTGATAGAGAAAGAGAGAGAGAGAGTGCGAGAGAGAGAGAGAGCGAAATGGCACCATAAACGGATCTAATACTATCCACAGCCCCCGAGGGTTAAGAAGGCAGGAACTGTGCTCTACTCTTTTGTGTATAGGGGGACCAAGACTTAACACGTCCATCCCGCTGCGTAAAGGACCGATGATTCTGATTGCGTTGGTACGCAAAAACCTGACTACATTTTTGGCCTCTCCAAAGTTAGGAAGAGATGTCTGCGCGTGGAGTGAGCTGCAAAGAGACCTTGTGAAATATTCTATAATACCAGCATTTGGGGCCAATCTTTGATCAGTTAACTGGTATCATTATTTTATCGGCTCGAGTGTTGGTTTGTGTGCGTCAAAGTGACTCAAAAAACTCCTAACGTTTCTGATAAAACCCTGACAAAGACTTGGGCCAATTGATTTTGCTGTTTCATTCCTGACTGCTATTGGACTGGGTTTTTTTTATCTGCCCAAAGCACGAAAAGCAAAAATGGTTTTTCCGGTGGCGACCTCGTTTGACCAGGGATTTATTTTTCAGCTGAAGCAAGTTTGATCGCTCAGGCATCTACGGGGAAATTGGAGCGCAATTCATGCAAGAGCGGTTGCGAGCCAGCGTACTTTCTGTATTTTTTGGCGGGGGGGGGGAGGGGGAGGGATGGAGGGAGGGAGAGCAGGTCTTCCGTCCTGGCTGCAAATTGAGAGCGGGCTGGGAGAGAGAGAGAGAGGGACACAAAAGTGCGGGCGTGAAAGGACGAGCTGAATGGTACCACGAGCCGACCGAAGGACGTGCCGGTAACAGCACGGACTTCCTGCCACCGCTCTCCGACGAATTAAATTCCGCGAAAGAAAAAAAAAGAACAACAATTTAAAGGGAGAGGGATCGGATCAATGGTTTGGAGGGAGTCGGGCGAGAGGCGCTTGGTGCCGGGCCCGGGTAAATTCAGCTGTCTCTTCCCTTCCGCGCCCTCCGCCCGCGATGCACCCGCTCGCCGCCGAAGAATCGCCCTTGGACGCGGTGGCGAGGCGAGGCGGGGGGAGGAGGGGAGGAGAGGAGGGGAGTTCGAGAACGCGGTAGGAACGGTCGTAATTAATAATCGCACGTTGACTCTATAGTCGACCATTGATTGCGGTTTTGGTTTGCCCGTCGGAGAGCGGGTAGGGGGAGAGGGAGAGGGAGGGAGTGAGACAGGAAGAGACGGGAGTCAGGGAGGCAGAGTCAGGGAGACAGAGGGACAGAGAAAGGTAAAGACAGAGGCAGAGAGATAGGGTTAAGACAGAGACAGAGAGACAGGGAGGCAAAGAGAGACCCGGAGAGACAAAAGAGACTGAGAGACAGACAGACTGAGACACGGAGACACAAGCAGGGAGGGACGGAGAGACGGGGCTAGGAGACAGAGAGTGTCAGAGAGACGGAGAGACAGATGGCAGAGACAGACAGAGAGGGATAGTCAGACAGAGAGGGAGAGAGATACAGAGAGGGGGATAAACACACAGAGACGCAGAGAGACACAGACAAAGGGACGGATATATGGGCAGGGTTAGGGTTAGGGTTAGGAAAAGACCAAGACAGGGTCAGACAAAAACAGACACACAGAGACATATGAAGAGCGATATACAGAAAGAGTGACAGAGAGAAGGAAATCGACATGGCAGAGACAAATATTGCAGAGAGAAAGATATGGCAGAGACAGGGACAGACAACCACACAGATGAGTAACAGATAAACGGACAGTGATGAAGAGACGACACAATTAAAACACCGAGACCGAGAAACAGAGACCAAAATACACAGAGAGCTACAGAGATAGCAAGAAGAGAGTTGTAGAAAGCGAGTTTGGGGTAGAGAAATCGAGCGGTAGAGGTAGAGAAAGCAGAAACAGAGATACAGAGGAAGGAGGGATAACTAGACAGACACTGACAGACAGAGGCGGAGAATCAGAGGAGTACTAGAGAGACAGAGACGCAGAGAGAAAGTAAAGGGGACATCAGAAAGCCACAGAGGGGGATGAGAGGAGGAGGAGGAGTTGGAGAAGAAGGAGGAGGAGGAGGAGGAGAAAGATGAATCCGTAGCAATAACTACACACCCCCACAGTGCCAACTCCGACGTCCTGGAGGCACGTACAAGAAGGGGGTAGAGATGGCCCAAATAGATGCCACCTAGGGAGAGCATACTGCGTGGGCGATGGTGGAAGCGGAGGAAGAGGAAGAGAGAGGGTGGTGGTAGGGTGGTGGAGAGGAGTGGGGATGGATCTATCCACCATGGGCTAATTCTGATCAATGGATAAGGAGCGCAGACCCGTTGAGAAAATAAGCGGGTTCCGTCGAAGTCCCTGTAATCAAGGCCGCCACCGTTGTCCATTGAGGAAACGCCGGAGCGTACGACGCCGTACAAGCCTGGTAGCCCTGCGCTTCTAGACAAGCCGCGGCCCCTTGGAACATCGTTCCCCAGTATGCATGCAAAAAAAATTTAAAAAAAAAAAAAAAAAAAAAAAAAACAGTGGGATGCTCACACTTTGAGAACTCTTTGCCATCAATGGGCTCAACGTTCTGACTGACGCCGGTCCAAATCGGAACTTGTGACATTATTTCGAAGATGTAGGGGTCGTGGCGTTAAAATCAACAACTCCCGACTTCTTTCCAGAAGTGATACAAATTGCTTCAAACTGTAGTAACTGAGTTTAAGAAGGACCAAAATTGCATTGGGAAGTTGGGAAGTTTGCAGTGATGACCATGTAGGTCATCTCTTTAGAGATTGAGTATACGCGTCTGAAAAAAAAGGAGAGAAACGAGAAACCGAGAATGTTTCTCCCGATGACGGCCAGAGCATACTGGCCGGAACGTCGAGTCACCACCCATGTTCTTTTCAGAACCACACCTCTTCCTTGAGAGACCTTATACATGGTGTCACCGCAAACCCTCCTATATTGTTTCACCCACCATGCAAAGCTTTAAGTCCATTTTTATACACTCTCATATAGAGTGCTCCAGCATTAATATGCAAAGTGAACTTTGGCCTGCAACCAGATTTCAGCAATTTGTTTACCTTTTTTTATATTTATTTATGAGTTTTTTTTTTTTTTTTTTTTTTTTTGGGGGGGGGGGGGTTGGGGGGGGTTTGACTTTGGGATTTTTTTTTTTTTTGGGGGGGGGTGGGGGGGGCTTCAGCAGGTGTATGAATCTGGACCCTTATCGATTCTGCAGCCCGATTATTAGGTCAAATTTTGGCAAGGCAATTCATCGAGATGATGATTAGGAAGCCATCGCTGTGAAAGGTTTGACCGATTTCCTCGAAGGGAGTAAACCGTGAAAGACTTCGCCAAGCGCCGGTATGGTGCACCGCCTCGATCCAATCTGCTGTGCGGATATTCCTCCTCGCCTCTGTACGGTAGACCAATAATAAATGTCCAGCCGAAGTGGGTGCCGCCTACCGTCATAATATCCCGTTCCTTCCTTCCCTTGTCCGGGAAAAACGGTAGGGACGATCATCTGGAATCGGCGGCGATTTAATTTAATTCGATTTGACGGTTTTCATTGATACCAAGCAACGCCAGATGTCTAAGGTATTACAGGCTCGTTATAGGAAGCCGGTGTTAAGCGGTTTTTCCTCCACTCTCTCTCTCTCTCCCTCTCTCTCTCCCTCCCTCCCTCTCTCTCTCTCTCTCTCTCCCTCTCTCTCTCTCTCTCTCTCCCTCGCTTCCTCTGTCCCTCGCTCTCCCTCTCCCTCTCCCCCTCTCTCTCCCATCTCTCTCTCTCCCTCTCTCTCTCTCTCCCTCGCTTCCTCTGACCCTCGCTCTCCCTCTCTCCCTCTCCATCTCCCCCTCTCTTTCCTCTCTCTCTCTCTCCCTCTCTCTCTCTCCCTCGCTTCCTCTGTCCCTCGCTCTCCCTCTCTCCCTCTCCATCTCCACCTCTCTCTATCCTCTCTCTCTCGCTCACTCTCTCTCTCTCTCCCTCCCTCTCCATCCCTCTCTCTCTCCACCTCTCTTCCTCTGTCCCTCACTCTTCCTCTCTCCCTCTCCCCCTCTCCCCCTCTCTCTCCCCTCTCTCTCTCGCTCATCTATCTCTCACTCTCTCCCCCCTCTCTCTCCTTCTCCCCATCTCTATCTCCCTCAACCTCTCTATATCACACATCCTCTCTTTCACCTTCTCTTTCACCCTCTCACTATTTTCCAGACGATTCAAAATTGCTCCCCCATACCACTATGGCCAGACTGAGACGAGCCCCACGCTACCGACCGTGCAGTGACCGCTCAAGACATTCCGTCGCCTTTGGAAGTGAGAGGGGAACGCACTCAGGAACTCGGGAGAGACCAGGAATGGAAGAGAGGAAGGGGAGAGAGTGAGATGGGAGAGAGAAAGAGAAAGAATGAGACGAGAGAGTTGGAGAGAGATGGAGAGACGGAGATATGGGGAGAGAGAAAGAGAAAGAATGAAACGAGAGAGGGGGATGGAGAGAGGGAGGAGACAGGGAGAGGGGAGGGAATGTTAGAAAGAGATGGGGAGAGAATTAGAGAGAGGAGAGAGCGGTGAGAGAGAGAGAGAAAAAGAGAGAAATAGGAAGAGGAAGAGAGACAGAGAGAAGGAGAGTCAGACAGACTTAGACAGATGCGGATGGAAGATAGACAGAAAGTCGGGAAGTTAGGGGGAAAAGGAAGGAGGTAGGGAGACAGAGAAACTGAACGAAACCCAGAGGCCGAGAGGTGGACGAACAGACAGACAGAGCGACAGAGTCAAAGAGGTAAAGGGGCGGAGGGGTATATAGGGAGACAGAGAGGCAGAGAGGCAGAGAGGCAGAGAGGTAGTGAGACAGGGAGGCAGAGAGGCAGAGAGGCAGAGAGGCAGAGAGGCAGAGAGGCAGGGAGGCAGGGAGGCAGAGAGGCAGAGAGGCAGAGAGGTAGTGAGACAAGGAGGCAGAGAGGCAGAGAGGCAGAGAGGCAGAGAGGCAGAGAGGCAGAGAGGCAGAGAGGCAGAGAGGCAGGGAGGCAGGGAGGCAGAGAGGCAGAGAGGCAGAGAGGTAGTGAGACAAGGAGGCAGAGAGGCAGAGAGGCAGAGAGGCAGAGAGGCAGAGAGGCAGGGAGGCAGGGAGGCAGAGAGGCAGCGAGGTAGTGAGACAAGGAGGCAGAGAGGCAGAGAGGCAGGGAGGCAGGGAGGCAGAGAGGCAGAGAGGCAGCGAGGTAGTGAGACAAGGAGGCAGAGAGGCAGAGAGGCAGGGAGGCAGGGAGGCAGAGAGGCAGAGAGGCAGAGAGGTAGTGAGACAAGGAGGCAGAGAGGCAGAGAGGCAGAGAGGCAGAGAGGCAGAGAGGCAGGGAGGCAGGGAGGCAGAGAGGCAGAGAGGCAGAGAGGCAGAGAGGCAGAGAGGCAGAGAGGCAGAGAGGCAGAGAGGCAGAGAGGTAGTGAGACAGGGAGGCAGAGAGGCAGACAGACAGACAGGCAGAGAGGCAGAGAGGCAGAGAGGCAGAGATCGAGGCACAGAGGTAGTGAGACAGGGAGACAGAGAGACAGAGAAAGACAGGGAGACGATACAGGAAGACAAGGAGACGGAGAAACATAACCCCAAAAAGCTAAACTTGACGAGGGCAGAAACACAAAGGCATAGAGAATGGTTCCGTTCCGACCACCGAGGGGCCGACCCGATTTCCTCCTTCCAATTAAAATGTCGAAAAGCATCCGTCAGAAGAGGGATGGGACCTTCGCGCGCGATTAGCAGTTAGTGCTCTCCTTACAGAATCGTTTATACAATCGCCCGCGTCGAACTAAAGTCCGCAACGACCCTGATCTAGAGCCACCTGACTCCTCCCCGTCTAGCAGACGCGGTGGTGTTTTTGTTTAATTATGATTATTGTTCTTTATCGGGGAAATCTTATCTCCTTCGCCCAACCACGGCTCGGGCTCTCGCTCAAGCTGCATGGCGTCGACCTAGGCTGTGAGGAACACTTATTTATGCCGTCTATACTCAAGACACACATAAAAGGGTAATAAGCTGTATAGAAAGACATAAACACACAAGGATTGTCGGGCAGGATAGCCGATGTAAGGGCTAATTCTGCCCCCCCCCCCCGCCGCCCCCGCTAAATGTGTCCGGGGACGGAATGACCTGGATCAAAGTGTCCACCGGACAGGGTTATCCAGGTGAATGTGTCCCCCTCAGTGACAAAATGTACATGACCATACCCGGGTAATTGTGTCCCCTTTGACAATGTACATGGCCATAACCGGGTGAATGGTCCCCGGACGAATATACATGGCCATAACCTGGTAAAATGTATCCCCGGACAAATGTACATGGCCATACCCGGGTAATTGTGTCCCCTTTGACAATGTACATGGCCATAACCGGATAAATGTATCCCCGGACGAATATACATGGCCATAACCGGATAAATGTATCCCCCGAACAAATGTACATGGCCATAACCGGTGAATGGTCCCCGGACGAATATACATGGCCATAACCGGATAAATGTATCCCCCGAACAAATGTACATGGCCATACCCGGGTAATTGTGTCCCCTTTGACAATGTACATGGTCATAACCGGGTGAATGGTCCCCGGACGAATATACATGGCCATAACCTGGTAAAATGTATCCCCCGGACAAATGTACATGGCCATAACCGGATAAAATGTATCCCCGAACAAATGTACATGGCCATAACCGGATAAATGTGTCCCCCGAACAAATGTACATGACCACAACCGGATAAATGTGTCCGTGCAGACGAATTTAAAAGGGGGACAGATTTAACCATCACACCGGCATGAAATGATCACGGTACGGTCGAGAATTGTTTTCCCCTCTGATTTCCCACGATCGATGGGGGCCACCCCCGTCTATCGTGTGAAAACAACGGGACAGGGGGGGGGGTAAACAATAACGAACGGGCCAGGGGAAATGCCACTGGAGAGACCAACAGATTCCATGGGAATCGTAGAGAGCTATCGATTACCTGCGTTTTAGTTATCGATTTGTTTATGTCCCATCGGACATTTTTTCTTGATTATTGAGCGGATCTGTAGTGATCGCGTACAACTGCCATATTGACGTCTGTGAGGTGGGAATTAATAGCAACGGGATATCTCGTTTGCAAAGACTGCATCGAAGCTCAGATATAATGGATACACTCGGGGTTAGTTGATGCGTTTCAATAAACAGCAATATTCTCAGGAAGATCAGTCCGTGTCCTAAATGGGCTTCCGTAGCGTTGTCCATCGGCGCCCGGTTGCAGTCATTGATCTCCTATAGTCCATGATAATATCTATCATGTAGATCAGTGGTTGCAGTGCACTAATTCTATCCAAGATGGCTCCGCCGAGCTGATTATCATAAAGTGTGCACGGAGCTACAATTAATTTGTTCTTAATAAGAGGTCTTTGAATACTAATTAACTAATACATTGTATAATACGTGAAGCTTAAGACAACCTAGGGGTTCATTCTTCAATTTGGTGTATAATTTGGACCATATCAGGCTTTAAATGTGGCCCTATTTGGCTGTAGAAGTGGAGGGGTCCATCCCAAAATCCTTGCAGAAATTCGGCTTGGATGGCTACACATTTTGGGAGTGTTTTTTGTCTGGGAGTAATTAGCAAAAAATATATAATCGGCTGAGGGCACAAAAATTGAAAAGAATCTGCGAGATGAAGGTCCAAACTACAATTTTCAGAATAGCTACAAGAACTGAGAGACTTTTGGTGTGGGATAATAGGCTTTGAAAGTGGGTTTGTTTTTTACGGTGTTCAATGGGAGCTCGATTTAGTGTTCTGCAACCCGTTGCTTCGTCCTTGGACGACGGTTATTTCGATGCAGCCTGCGGCCGGCAGTCAAGTCCGGATACGTCGGCTACATGGCTTCGAGTTGCACGCGAGTCAATGGAAGCCGTAAGGACGTGTGCGGCATCTCTGGCCCCCGGTTAGACTGAGCCGTAGCCCCACAGTCACACGGAAGACACGGTTGAAAGTGCACCGTTTCGACAACACAGAGAGCCTATATATGATCTGAAACATGTACAGATGTACAATGTACGATCCGTGGTATGCATGGTTTTAATTTCCGAACCTCACCGACAGCATGGGTTAAACCTACTCGTATAAAAACCCATAAGGGTGGGTTTCACATAGCCTTACGATGCATCGTAACTCAACTTGATTGATAACCCAACATGATTTGGAATAGGTTGGGTTTATGTACGTCGTTCGTCATTTCGCGATTGATCCAAAGTTACGACGAGTTTCATGAAATCTACGACAGTGCTCGAATAAGCCTTTCATGAAACGTCTTTCCGGAGTAGTTGGGTAAAGTTCACGGCTTGGGTCAAACACCTCGGGGATGTCCTTACTCACAAAGACGATTACGTTTTTACATCAACATTTCCGCTAGTGCTGGTTCCAAGCCGCAGTTGTCCCGCGCCAGAATCAGTGGCTTGTGGATTTCTAATGAGCTTCTGAAGTGCGTCATGTAAATCATTGCCAACGTTCTTCCCTCGTTCTGCCTCCATATGGAAATCCCTTCCCGGTTCTTGCTTTCCCCCTGCCTACGATCTTGCCCTTTTTTTAAAGGAATATTAATTCCTATCTCCGGCCTTCCTGAGTCCCTCTCTATCTCCTTACATGTTAATTCTGTCTCTAGCCCTTAACCTTGAGTGGCTTTTCATCCTTGTTTTGGGCGACTTTGCACGCCAAAAAGTTGGCTGCGTTTCTAAGTATAAGCACACATGCATGCCTTCGCCGCTTGGCTGCAACCAAAGATCTTATAGCGCGCAAATCGCGCAAGATGGACTACTCCGACCAAAAGGTGAAGTACGCACTGGACGCCATTTTAGAAAGCAACGTAATCTGTCATTTGCTTTCGGTGCTTCGGAAATGAAGCGAAAAAGTCACAAAAAATAAACAAAGATACAACTTTGGATGCGTGAACAGAATATGATAACTTTCGATGTGATGTGACCACGAAATGGAGAGAATGTGTGCGACTTTGCTTACTAAAAATGGCGCCCGGTGCGTACTTCACCCGGATGCGTGTGATCTCGCAAGAGTTGGCTATCTTGCGCGCTTCGCGCGCTATAAGATCTTTGGCTGCAACCGTGGCCACACGATGCGAGGCGGCTCCCATAGGCCTGTAGACTCGTGCGTAATCTGAAGCCCTGGCCAATTAACAGGGACGTAGCCTCATTCTGCCGTGAGGAATGCAGTTGGGAGGGCTGGTTTATGAGGCGGAAACACTGAGCTCTATAAATAGAGCTCTATGGGCGGAAACATGATGACGTCATGCACGGCGCGCAATGATTTTGACGTCGTGGCTTCGGCGCCTGCTCGCAAAATGCGCGCGGGCGCGCGTATACGTCACCCGATGTCCGACGCGAGCGTCAAGCGCGCTAAGAGTCCCATCTCCAACGAGGGGCGCGAACGAACGAACGAACGAACGCAGGAATGCGTGCGAATGAACGCGTCCCGGCAGCCAATCACAGATCGCCCAACTGCTGTGACGTCGACGACAAGCGACGCGACGAGATGTTGTTAATAGATAAGACAACGGTGAAAGTATACTAAGTGGAAGGTTTGCGGTGACACCGTGAAACACATTATCTTACGAGAAGGAGTCTGTGGCTCTGAAAAGAGCTGGTAACTCCGGCAAAGAATCCGGTTGGTAACTCCAGCAAAGATACCGGCCGGTAACTCCGGCAAAGATACCGGCCGGTAACTCCGGCAAAGATACCGGCCCGTAACTCCGGCAAAGATACCGGTCGGTAACTCCGGCAAAGATACCGGTCGGTAACTCCGACAAAGATACCGGCCGGTAACTCCGGCAAAGATACCGGCCGGTAACTCCGGCAAAGATACCGGTCGGTAACTCCGGCACAGATACCGGTCGGTAACTCCGGCAAAGATACCGGCCGGTAACACCGGCAGAGTTACAACTGTTCGTTCGATGGGTTTGACGACAGAGTTAACGGCTCTTTTCAGAGCCACACTCCTTCTCGAAAGAGATTATGTTGCACGGTGTCCCCGCAAACCTTCCACTGATAATTATGTTGGGTTTTTTTTTCGATGGGTATGACTTTGTTGACGCGCACCACTGCACTCCGAGTCGCCGAAATACCCGAGCCCTTCAATGCCACACGAAATATCAATAGGACACAAAGGCCTGTATTTCTCGGGACTTTTTTTCTCTTTGCCAAATGCGATAAGGTAAGCTGGACAAAGGGTAAGGTAATTCATCCGCATCGCTTCAATTTCATTACAGGGATGCAGTGAAAACGTAGCAATACGTACAAAAGGTCAGAAAGAGAGAGAGTGCATTGTCAAGTGTGTTTTGAAAAGCGCCGAATCGTTCCCACACGGTAAAACTCCCAGGCCAAACAATCCCCCACCAACAGACAGGGATTTAAAAATAACCACGATCACAATGGCCGAGTGTGTATGATGTCAGTCCGTGTGTGACTCGGAGCGCCATCCATCCCGTGCATGTCACCGGGGTCGTCTGCACATACAATGGCCAAACTTTGGAACTCATGTCACGACGCTGTGTTGTAATTCTGGCACAAGAGTGTGCGCCGTATTAGGCTACAAGGGACAAGCCACTGTCTGTGTGCCTGACATGAGACATTGCTGGGGACACGGACAAGGGTCAGCTGAAGTTGAACAACAACCGCCTATTGGAGACGTCTGGAAACATTGGATGAAACTATGGATTACAGACTAAAGCTAATTTATATGAATATGGAGCTCTATAAATTAGGAACTGAATTTTCTGGACATTTCTTAACCATATTCTGTCACCTCTTTGCCTGATTTCATTCCGTAAATTCGTCTAGCTTTCGACTACCACAGGCATCATTCAAACGTGAACAATTAAAGACAACCCTGGACAGGCATTGGTATGACGACCAAATGGTCGCTCATGCAACGATGAATGAATGAATATTGGGCCTACTTAAAACCAAAAAAAATCATAATACTCAACCAGACGAGAGATCGACTGACGATGCGGTGGCGTGGGACGCTCCCGCCCGGGTGAAACGGAGCGTTACCCCGGCTCGGTCTTCCTCTCGGGCTCGCCTCTTTCCGTGCCCCACGGCAAAAAACCGGTCCCGCCAATTTCACATTAATTTTGTTGGTCTGTGGGCTTCTAAGCCAAACTCTACGATCTCCGAGAGAGTCTGCCCCAATAGGCATATACCAGACGCCGCAGGGCTGGTTAAAGGACCGGTCGAGAGTCAGCTTTGGAAAGTGTGCAGCTTATAACGCAGAGGCAACCCATTATATAGATGGAAACAATCAAAAACTGTTGCTATTGCAACAACATCGATGGTTCTCTGGGGAACCGCCACGAAATCCTCTTGAACCGTTTGCACGCATCGTGGGTAGTTCGGGTCACAGTGACACTAGATACCAAAATAAGCTCTCTTTTGGGGGCTTTTTATGCAAAATTGCCCCCAAACAAGGCTGGAAAGCAACTCAATGTTAAGGGCTCAAGAAAGAAGGAGATAGAGAGGGACTCAGGAAGGCTGGCGGTAAAATTTCTTTTCAAAAGGGCAAGATCGTAGGCAGGGGGAAAGCAAGAACCAGAGGCAGAACGAGGGAAGAAGCCGTTCTGATACCTCTCCGTTCCGAAACCTCTGTTTTGTTTTCAGTTGTCTCAGTGTTTTTAGTCCTGAGAAGAACCGAGGGGGACCAACGTTTCTGAAACAGCGCGGTCTCAAAAACACCAAGGGTGGATTTCACAAAGCCTTACGATGCATCGTAACTCAACTCACGATTGATAGCCCAACATAATTTGTGATAGGTTTGGTTAACGTACGTCGTTCATCATTTTGTTTCATGAAATCCACCGCAGAAACACTTACATATAGGCCTACCGGGGGAGTCCCGTTTAATCACCTTACCTAGAATCTATTTGCACAGCGTCTTTAACCCCAATCCTTCACCAAACGGGAGATAAGTTTCAAGTGACGCCATCGAACATGCTCCCAAGACAATCTTTCACTCGAACACGAAGCATCAAGTCTCAGATGAGATAAGCATCGCTGTTCGGTGTACAAGACGCACGTTCGTATAGATGCTCAAAGCTGAGTAACATTACTAGTCGATGATAAGCCTAACTGCTGCGTCATGTGAGTAAAAAAAAAAATCAATCACAAAATCCCTGAATATCTCTCGCAAAACCAGACCAACTATTGGGCGAACGATTTTGCCCCGAACACTCAGTCCAACCCCTCTTTCACCAAGATGCATTTTGCCGGTTGTACAGCAATAAGGAGATCACGAGAGAAAGAGATTGGAAAGAGAGAGAGGGGGGAGGTTAAAAAAAAGCGTTAATGTCAGTTCCTACCTGTGGCTCATACTGTCTCGTCAGCAGGCCCGGGGAGGGCGGGGGTGGGGAGAAATCAGATTAATCGTCGGCGGGTGATTCTAGGATCTGAACGCCTCGCGGAGCGGCGGCGGGAGGGGGGGGCTCCTCCGACGACCAGCGGGCTGGAACGGAGACCACGACGAGCCCACCGGACGCGCTCCGTCCTCCGGGGTCGCCTTTGGAGGTGCGGTGGGTTAGTCTTTTTCGCAGACGCCGGGACAGTCTTCACAAATGAGCCGACGGGTAGTCCTATAATGCGGTCCAAGACGACCTGTCTACGGTCTACGGTCCAGACCCGAAGGTGCTCGGGGTTGGGTTCAGAAGGGTGGGTTTAGTTGGTGGGCAGGGAATGAGGTTGATGATCAGTTGAATCAATAATACACAATCCACTTCGTCTCAATTAAAAACCAGTTCCTCCGCACTGGTCTCGTGGCAGAGTGATACACATATCACGGGGACTATCTGACCAAACACCGACAAGATACCAACGAGTCAGAGGGGGACAATGTGCCAGGGACTCGGGTCAGAGCACCGACTTGCAGCTTATCTCGTTCACGGGGAGTTTTCAGTCAGTAGCGTAGCGTGATTTACACGGCCAAGGCAACCGTGTCTGCCTGCACAAAGGACAGCGCTCGCCCGCGGGGGATGTTCGGAGGGGAGAGTTGACAATGCGGGCAATGCACAGGTACAAAGCAAATGTTCCTCCAGCGATGGGGGGTGGGGGACGACGCTAGCATCAAGCGTCGCCCGTCGATATGGACGAGCTCTCTAATTCCGTTCCGATGACGGATGACGACCCGTCCGCCTGTCCGTCACGCCGCCGCCGAACGGAGGTGGGAGAGCGGCTTCCCGCGGCGAAGTAATGCCGCGATGGCGGGTTCCGAGAGCGGCGGGACGAGTCAGCCCGTCGCGAGCCCTCCCCGGTAACCAGGCAGCCAAGCCGAGGCCGAGCCGAGCACCGAAATCCTCCCTCTGGGGTCCTCCTCCTCCTCCGCTGCGTGTTGTCTCTCTCTCTCTCGTACGGGCTCGGGAGCGTCCGGTGACGGTACTGCGGTGCGCGCGTGTGTGCGCTCGCACGGACCCAGACGGAATGCGCCAACGAGAAAAGTGAGCTCAGTCGTCGAATCAGAGATTCGGTGGGTTGTTGATTTTTTTTTTTTAGAGTCGCGACCCTATACTGCAGTGAGACATAGAAGATGAGGAAGATGGAGAGAGAGAGCGAGATAGAGAGAGAGGCGAAATGAGGTCGCTACTGCCTCGGTTCAACCCGAGGTGAGGAGCTGAGAAAGAGAGAGATATAGAAAGAGAGAGAGGGAGGGGGATAGTCGAGGAACAAAAGAGCAGGAATGGCGTATTGTCCTGTCCCCCTCGCGCCCAGGAGAGCCAACCGGTGGGACGTGACGTGAAGCGATACACGGGTTGCAAACCGATCCCTGTCCGGTCCCGTCGCCTGAATGAAGCGGGGAGCTACGCGAACATTATCCACGCTGCTATTTCTGTAACCCAAAGCCCGTCATTTTAGAACACTGCTCTGTATTTTTGTCACTCTGTGAATTGCTGTGAATGAGCGGAGTGGGACCACGACTAGCTGGAAGGGTCGACTACACCTATGGGGGGGGGGGTGAGGGGAGGTTGGGAAGTTTGGGGAGAGGGGAGGTTCGTGTCACGTGATAAACGGCACGTGACGTAAGGTTTGGGGTTTGTTTTTTCTCGAAAGAGTGAACTGCCTTTCAGCTTTCGAAGGGACCAGGCAATTATTTGGGCCGCCGGCTTCGTGAGAATCGTTCCTCCCGTGACGTTCGGCGGCGGAGAGCGCCACCAACGATCGGTGAGCGTCATGGCCTTGTGCGAATCGATCCCGATTTTCGAAGGACACACCGTCCGACGCTCGCATAATAATATTATAGAAGGCTGTCGCGACGGAGAATGCCTTTGAGAAAGGTCCTGCTGGGATCGAAACGTCAGGCCCTCCTAATGTTTGATAAAGAAGCTCTTAGTGGAAGAACGGCGCACGAATTATTGGACAGTACCGCCACAACGCAAAAATGCATGCCCCCTACCCATGTCAATTTTTTTTTTCAAGCAGCCAATCCGGCAAAGCACAGACCATACTGCAGTGCTATTAAGTAGAGTACGACAAACCAAGTATTGCACCGATATACACAGAAACGTGGGTTTGAATCAAATATGAATACTTATACCCCCCTTCTATACCAGTTTTTAAAAAATAGACCATGTTTTGTGATGTTGTCGCTAAAATAGCAGGTTAATTTTCCTGCGACCGAGGAGATAAGTAATACTTCTTCTCCTCCTATTTATACAGAATAAACAACAACAGAGTACTCGATCAAGCCGTTTCCTCATTCCCTTTTTTCGACACCGTTCCCCCCGGTGTCACATAATGCATCTTTTGAAGTACATGTAGGTACGAAAGGTAGTATCTCATTTTAGCTATTTATGAGTTAGTCTTATAAAGTGCTACCACCCAGTACTGTATTCTGACGCTTCCTGTATATGGACTAAGGCCGTGTCTACAGCTAGGTCTAGGTCTTCCCCCTATTGGAAATACACGGAGATGCTCAGACGATAGCCCTAGCCGTAGCCCTGGAAGCCCGTTTCGGACACGGTCTCACTCGCTCACTCATCTCCGTCGTAACACCGACCGTTGGTGCATGCATGCACTGACTCGCGAGCCTCTTGCAGACTAACACGTTTATTCACACGCATCGTTACACGATGATATTGATTAAAAAAAAATGATAGGCCTACAGAATGTGCTTTGACAAGACCAGAATTAATGATGATTATGACTATGTGAAAGATGAGCCTAGCGTGGCTGAACAACACCCGATCAGTGCCGCATCAAAGAGTTTTAATCAGGCGCGGACATCGCGCAGTTCTTGGAACTAAAAACCGTGAAAGGGATGAAAGCGTCGAAGACACGGAAATGAACGTTTTTCTTTCCGACAAGGCTTGCTCACAATCGAGCGACACCATTGTCAGTCGAGCCGTGTTCCGCGGTGTTCAGTCGGCGGACTGGACAGATTATAACGCCCGCCCTCTCTCTTTCTTCTCATCTACTTATCTGTGTATTCATTGACACAGTCGGCCCGTAGGTGAAGGGATTCTTACAAGGAGGAGGAGTGGTCTGGGTGTGAGATGCTGACACGGGTAGCGTCACCACAACCCCCCTGACACCTTCGGCCGAGCGCGAGGGGCATGCAACGGCAGCGAGCGTGCGCTCGGGCGCGGTGTGACGGGGCCGCGCGCTCCGCGTCACGGCCTGACACTTCGGCCAGGCACGCCGGGTCTGCACGCCGCACACCGCGCGTCTCGTCTCTCTCCCGTCACCATCGTAATCTGCCCTCGATCCAAGAGCTGCAAGAAAAATGCGTGGGAGACCGGGAATCGAAGTGGACTAGAGGGGAACTAGGAAATCAAGCAGCGAAGAGAGTTACGTCTGCCGACTGCTCACTTCCGGCGTCTAGTGACGTCAGGCTTACCGATATTTACATCCGGGTGATTTTTTGGTTATCATGATTGTACTCTGCGAGAAAAGAAAACGGTTTCCGAAGCACTATCAGAAAACAAAGTCAACCCATCATTTTTGAAGTTTTCTATTAGAAATCCTTGTAGTTTGTGTGTAATCTTACAGTTGGTATTTTGCTGAACATTTTGTCAAATCGTTAATGGTTGAAATGTCACAGTTTTCATAGTGCACATGGGAAACGGTTTGGTATAGAGCCTGCA
The DNA here is from genome assembly GCA_949987565.1 of Luidia sarsii. Lineage (NCBI taxonomy): Eukaryota > Metazoa > Echinodermata > Asteroidea > Paxillosida > Luidiidae > Luidia > Luidia sarsii. The sequence goes on from OX465115.1 coordinate 14,913,912, forward strand.
TAGCTACAGGCAGCATACAAGCCCATAGACTTGTGTGCGTTCCACCACTGGTCGTGGGTCTTAATTCATGTCGAAGATGGCTATAACATAATAAGACATTTGTTTGAAATGTTCTCCATAATGCCCGACATTTTGTTTTACAGTGTAGCCCCCTTCCCAACCTACCCGCCCACCCCTCCACCCCCCACTCGTGTTTGTGTCGCCAAGATTTTAATCAGCGATTGATTCAGCCCGCTGGTGCCCGCCATTCCACGAGGCGCTGTCTGGCGTGCGGGAACCAGCGCGCGGGTTCCGCCGGCCCAGATCTGGCGATCGTGTGAAAGGAACATGACCTTTAGAGATACTTGCCGTGGGTGATGTCATTGCGAATCGAGTTTTTTATTCAACAAGAAATTGAACGAATTTTAATGTATAACCAGCCCGGTTAGCTCAGTCGGTAGAGCATGGGACTCTTAATCCCAGGGTCGTGGGTTCGAGCCCCACATTGGGCGTTCTTTTTTTCTTGACTTGGAAAACTTCACATGAAATAAGACTCATATTTTGGGCTAGTACACTACTGAATTTAACAACAGCCCGGTTAGCTCAGTCGGTAGAGCATGGGACTCTTAATCCCAGGGTCGTGGGTTCGAGCCCCACATCGGGCGTTCTTTTTTTCTTGACTTGGAAAACTTCACATGAAATAAGACTCATATTTTGGGCTAGTACACTACTGAATTTAACAACAGCCCGGTTAGCTCAGTCGGTAGAGCATGGGACTCTTAATCCCAGGGTCGTGGGTTCGAGCCCCACATCGGGCGATTCTGTTTTTATCTCTATGATTTCAAAAAGTCATATATTATGTGAAATTCATTTTGGCAGATTAACCTTAAACGGCACCACAGTTATCGCAGTCGATAGACCATGGCCAAGGGGAATCGGGAATCGAATCCCACATTGGGTGGGAAAAGTACTTCATATTTTTTTCCCATATTTTTAACATTTTAAATAAATAAATATGAAATCAATTTGAAGTAAATATGAAATCAATCAAATTGATAAATCTGCAATATTTTTTTAATAAGCAAATAAAAAATATGAAATAACTATATTTTTTTAGATGTAGTTTTCATTATTGTTTTATTCTAATTTAAAATTCTATAAAAAAAAATGTGGAAGGAGTAAATGGTTCCATTGTCCCCGGTTAGCTCAGTCGGTGGAGCATGGGAACTCTCTAATCCCCGGGTCGTGGGTTCGAGCCCCACATCGGACTATGCATATTTCCGGTTTTCAAAATTGTCTAAGTTGAATTTCACACGGTATTCATACATTTCGCGAATGATAAAAAAAGAAAATGTTCAAAGCCTGGATATCTCACTCGATAGAGCAGGGGATTCTTAAACCCAGGGTCGTTGGTTCGAACCCCACATCGGGAGATTTTTTTAAAGAACCGTTATATGGAAATTACCTAACTAAAAGAATGTATATACTGAAATTATCAAATAATGCAACCTGTATAATGCCATGAATATACCAAAATCGCAAATAAAAAAAATAAGAGAGCTTTGTTCTTTTGTCCTTGCAGGACCTTTCTCGAAAGGTGAAAAAGGTTATTGTAGACTCTAAAAGGGGACGGATGGGCCTAGGCATTTTTATCTTCATTATTTCAAACACCTTTATAAAGTGATATACAACAAATTTGCAAACTGCTTACTGACTAAAATAAACCAAAAGCAAATCTCAAAATTTAGCGGGCCTGACGTTTCGATCCTAGCAGGACCTTTCTCGCGTTTAGATCGTAGTTGGATTTGCAACGTGGGTCGTGCAACCCACGGGAAGGGGAACACCAGCTGTCTCCCCGGTCGCCATGTTTTCAAAAGAAACAATCGCATCGTGTCCAGGAAGGGGGATCATCCGAGAGAGAAGTGAGGCTGACGCCGGCCCAGGAAAGAAAACATCACATGAAAATGGGAGGTTTTCGTTTTCTTTAAAGAGATGGTTGTGGGTGAGAAGATGTTGCACGCACGCAACGGCCGTCGCCATTATTTTCAATGGAACGGGACGCGTAATTTTTTTTTCGCAGGAGGGTTAGGGGCAATTATCATAAATGGGCGTGTCGTAATCTTCTTTAAAAACAATCCGACACGCCCATTTATGATAATTTTTGATAATCGCCCCTAACCCTCCTACCAACAAAAAAATATGCGAACGGGACGCCACGGATGACGAAACGGTCTTGGGCCGTTTACGAAATGAAGGCTTAGGCTATTGCTTAGGCTTCGGTCACATTTCTCTTTTTCCCGTTTCACTGTCACAGGCATCTATAAAAACAAGCGTTCGGCCTCTGTTTCTCAGTTAATACTCTGTACTTTAACAAATCAACAAACCTTCAAATTCGCCGACAAACCGCGACCTGTAATTTCAGGTTTTGTCAGACGGGGACGAAGCCTAAGCCCGAGCCTTATCCATGGGATTCGTAAGGGGCCTTGGTCGTGCCATTTGTTAACCCGATCTTTGGTCGGACGAATTTTTGACGAGGAAGAATTTCTACTTATGAGAGATGTATAAAAGACAGCAATACATGTGTTAGACTGACGAATCGCCACTAAAGGTAGCACTTGAAGATTGACCACGAGTGATATCCTAAAGTTATTATCTACAGCAAGAAGAGGTACGTAGGCCTATACTTTAAGGCTGTGCACATTGAGTTGGCGTCTTTTTAGGGCACCATTAGTTGGGTTTTTTATCGGATGTGCAGACCAAAAGTTTGAGCGAATCAATACTATCGAGTGAATCTCCTACGTGGGTTGAAAGACCCGGGTGTATAGTACGGAGGCCTCGAGGAGCCCGCCCAAAGGCCCTCGATTAAAATGAGGTTCAGAAAGAATCTCACACTGGGGCTTTGGAATATGTAGGCGCTTAAAATATCATGCATCGTTATGGCCGAGGAAAGGCTTGCAAAGTATGCGATTACATCACTGCACTTGTTTTGTATATTCCACGTTCAGCTATCGCGGACAGTGCAATGTAGAATAAGAACATTATTTCGCGAGGTCCTCCATAGCATTCCGTACAATCGAGTGGGTTATGAACTACGATGGAGTCCGCCAGTCGAAAGATGTTTATTTTTTATTCATAAGATAATTTGGGGTCTTCAGTTATGAACCCGAGACCTCTGGTTTTGAGCACCAGCGCTCTCACCATCTCAGCTCTCCAGCCCTTAGATGGCGGCCTTCCCGAAAAGAAACTAGTCTTTTCCATAATTGCTATTATCAACTTGTTTAAATGTCCTGTGCGTTTTATATGAGATGAAATGAGATGAAATGAGATGAAATGAGATGAAATGAGATAAAAATGAGATGAAATGAGATGAAATGAGATAAAAATGAGATGAAATGAGATGAAATGAGATGAAATGAGATGAAATGAGATGAAATGAGATGAAGTGAGATACTGTGAGATGAAATGAGATGGAGTGAGATGAAATGAGATGAAATGAGATGAAATGAGATGAAATGAGATGAAATGAGATGAAATGAGATGAAATGAGATGAAATGAGATGAAATGAGATGAAATGAGATGAAATGAAATGAAATGAAATGAAATGAAATGAAATGAAATGAAATGAAATGAAATGAAATGAAATGAAATGAAATGAAATGAAATGAAATGAAATGAAATGAAATGAAATGAAATGAAATGAAATGAAATGAAATGAAATGAAATGAAATGAAATGAAATAAAATGAAATGAAATGAAATGAAATGAAATGAAATGAAATGAAATGAAATGAAATGAAATGAAATGAATTGAAATGAATTGAAATGAATTGAAATGAAATGAAATGAAATGAAATGAAATGAAATGAATTGAAATGAAAAATGAAATGAAATGAAATGAAATGAAATGAGATGAAATGAAATGAAATGAGATGAAATGAAATGAAATGAAATGAAATGAAATGAAATGAAATGAAATGAAATGAAATGAAATGAAATGAAATGAAATGAAATGAAATGAAATGAAATGAAATGAAATGAAATGAAATGAAATGAAATGAAATGAAATGAAATGAAATGAAATGAAATGAAATGAAATGAAATGAAATGAAATGAAATGAAATGAAATGAAATGAAATGAAATAAAATAAAATAAAATGAAATGAAATGAAATGAAATGAAATGAAATGAAATGAAATGAAGTTATACAGGAATGACAGTGCCACTAAAACAAGCCGGCAGGTGATAATTATCCTGCTAAACAATGTACCTGTATGTAGTTAAGCTCCGGTGTAAAGACAAAAATAGATTAGTGGAATGAGGGTGACTGGGGATATGGTGCATGATACGATATAACCGACATAACGGCGTGTCCTCATTGGGTCTGGCACAGCACGCCCAATAGATGCGATTACTGCTCGTGTGTATGTTATCGGAAAGCCACCGCTCTCCTCCACACGGACACGAACCCACAAAAGAGAAATCTGATGATATTTTCTATGAGAGATATTGAGGAGGCTATATATATATGTGTGTGTGCAGGGAGGGAGGGGGAGGGTACGATTAAACTCGCCCGTGGAAATGATGATGATATATGAAAAGAAGAAGAGGCTGACGAAGACGACGGAGAAGAGGAAGAAGATGAGGAGGAGGAGGAGGGGTAGGGGATGAAGATGGTGATGATGAGGAACGAGCAGGTGGCCAGCACCAAAACACAGGAAATTCACTTATTGACGAGCCCGGGAGACAGCAGACTGAGAGGGGGAAGGGGAGAGGGGACAGACAGAGAGACAGAGAGGGGCACGGACGAGCAGACGGACAGACAGAGGGAACGAGACGGGGAGAGACAGAGCAACGGAGATAAACAGAAAGATACAGGTGAAGACAACAAGCGGCAGAGGCAGAGTGTCGGTGAGACCACCGACAGACACAGACAGACATAGACAGAGAGACAGAGAGAGACACAGATACAGAAAGAGACAAAGGAAGCAAAGAGACAGAGATGGGCAGGAACAGACCGAGACTGACAAAGAGACAGAGAGAAACAAATCGGGAAGAGACGGGGACAAAGAGACTGAGATGATACTGACTGAGATATACAGAGAGACAGAGGGACAGAGAGAGACAGAGAGACAGAGAGACAGGGAGAAACAGAGAGACAGAGAGAGACAGACAGAGCCACAGAAACAGGCTGACAGAGAGGCACAGAGAGACAGGGAGACATAGATGCACAGAGAAAAAGAGAGACAGTGAGACAGAGAGACAGAGACAGAGAGACAGAGACAGAGAGACAGAGACAGAGACAGAGATACATAGACAGAGCCACATAGACAGACTGACAGAGAGGCACAGTGGGATAGGGAGACATAGAGAAAGAGTGACAGAGTGACAGAGGCAGAGAGGGTGGTTGGCTCGGCCCATGGAGGAATGCTCGGCCACATGCACAGCGACGTGACTCCGCGCACGGCGGGAGTCCCGTAAAAAAAAAAGAGCGGAGCGGCGCAGCGACGAACGCTGGTGGGGGTTTCCGACGCGCTGCCCCCCGCCGGCTCGCCGGCGGGCACCCGCTGGGTCGCGCCGGCGGGGCTGAGTAGAAGGGACGGGGGGACGGAGAGCCTCATACACGGCGAACAGAGGGGTGGGGGCAGAAATCTTCATTTCCTGTGCTTCGATTATAACCGCGGCTCGCCTTCAATACACAACATTATGCCTTCACCCTATACCTCTACCCCCACCCCACCCCCACCGACTGTCTTGAAAACCACAGGAAGGATGTAAGACCCCCCTTGGGGTTGTGTAAACCATGTTTGATCTTCATCGTGGTTCGTGGAGAGACGAGGAAGTCGCTCGATGTCTTTTTTATTATTTTCCGTGGGAGACCGAGTAGAAATATGACAGAACTTGTCATCGATTGGGTTTTTTTTTATTCGGGGAGGGGGGTCTTATTAAAGATGTGAAGTCCTTAGTCTGAATTGCCAGGAATTCTGTGAATTGGTGTTTATTCCGAGTTGATAATCGAATTTGGTGGCATGCTAATTACTTATTGATTACTTATGTATCTTTCGGATTCTCGTGACTATTGGTACGGCGTATTCAATTTTACGCGGTCGGTCCTACCACGCCACATTATGTGTAAAGGGGTAGGCCTAGGTTAGGCGGCTACAAACAAGATTGTTTTGAATGTCGTTCCACTAAGATCTACTCCGACAATCTAGTTACAGCGTTGTACTGGGTGATGGAATTAACAGACGTTTGTCACAGCACCGATCACTAACATCGGAACCAATCAAAGACGTATATAACCTATAGACGGTCAGCGTCTATTAGAAACGACGTCAGGATACTGTAATGCCATGGGGGACCTGACTAGCGTCAAAGTATGGGCAGAAGTAAAGAGCACTGCCACCATAGACATATATAACCTATAGACGGTCAACATCTATTAGAAACGACGTCAGGATACTGAAATGCCACGGGGGACCCGACTAGCGTCAAAGTATGGGCGGAAGTGAAGGGCACCGCCGTACGTTTGTATAGCACGTGGCGTGACGCACATTCAAATTTGCCAGTGGTCGCGTGACGCCACGCGACAACGCTCACGCACGTATAGGCCTACGTGTTTTCTATGTACGAACATGGCGGCGCCCTTTACTTCCGAGTTATATATAGAAAAGTTAGAGGGCGTACTCCGTTAAAATACTGTGCCGAGCTGTAGCGTTGGAAGGGCAAAGTTGAACACTTGCCGAGTACTGCAGTACGAGAGCTCTACAGAAAATTAAAACTCAAGAACTAAACCATGAAACGAACATTTCCAACAGTATTTGGTTTGTTGCACTAACCGTGGGTACAAGGGAAGCATCATAGCCGTTTTCAGTAAATCAATGGGGCTTTTTGAAGTCAAATATCTAAATGTTTATCGTAAAGTATTCCTTACCTCGCCAAAACCACAAAAATACTAAATTATTAAATGGTTCCTTGACGAAACGGCTTAAAACAATTGAATCAAACCTTATTAAATCGACCCCAGAATCTTTCCATGCAACATACAAGGAATTTGAAAATACATTTTTTCGGTTTTTGTTCTTCTAAGTTGAATTTCGCCTTGTAGGCATATTCATAAAATAAAATAGTGTGCATGATAGACAAGGAAAGTGTCTAATGCCTGGTAAACTCAGTCGACAGAGAAGGAGATTTTCAAACCCTGTTTTATGTCTTTGTTTTCAAAAGACAAAATGATGTGAAATACATTTTAGCAAATTAATCCTAAACCGCAGCATGGTTAGCATAATCGATAGACCAAGGGGACCCTTAATACTTGGGGTTCGAATCCTACATCGGGAGGGAAAGGTAATTCATATTCGAGTTCGACTTTTCGAAATTTGAATACATTTAGTGGATGGAGTAATATGTGCAACTGTGCCCGGTTAGCTCAGTCGGTAGAGCATGGGACTCTTAATCCCAGGGTCGTGGGTTCGAGCCCCACATTGGGCGTTCTTTTTTTTTCTTCTTGACTGGAAAGATTCCCAAGAAACAAAATTCACATAAAATCATTTGGCTTGTACACACATAAATGTAACAACAGCCCGGTTAGCTCAGTCGGTAGAGCATGGGACTCTTAATCCCAGGGTCGTGGGTTCGAGCCCAACATCGGGCGTTCATTTTTTTTAGAACAATTTTACGCAATTCACATCATTCAAACTTTAAGTAGTACAAACATGTTGCAACCTGCTTACTATTCACCTTTTTTTCCAAAAAATGAAACAAAGGTCATAAATTTGACAGATTTAAAAGAGTGTATCATCGTAACACGGAGAACTCAGTATTAGCAGAGCATTGGATCTCAGGTCCGATTCACGCGTGGGGAATAGAAATCGTATACATCGTCACAGTACTGTTGATTCGAAGACCAAGTGACCGAGTACGCCTACAGTGGGTATAATTTTTGGGGGGAAATGGTAAAGAAAACTTTGACCGAGCCAGGACTTGAACCCGAGACCTCTGGTGTGGCGTACAAGCGCTCTTCCCATGTGCGCTATCCAGCCCTTAGACGGTGGCCTTCACAAATAGTCAACTACCGGTAGTCTTTGCCGGGTTGGGGGCGCCAGTCAGAAGCAATTCAACCATTAACTGCCGTATATCTCCGCTCCCCGTTTTCGTCCAGATGCAAATGACCAATTATTGAATACCTGGCTACGGCAGTTCGAGAACCACACAAAGTGGATGCATCAAAATCGTACAAATCGTACCGGTAATTCTTCATGTCACCATTGGGTAACTTCACAAGCATTGCCCGCAACTACTTATCCCACCCAGTTTTCTACAAAACGAAAGTCGCTTACAATGAGCATCGTCGCAACTTCGACCGTCTAAGGAATGGGCGATGATATTTTTAGGATTCTTGGCTGGACCCGTATCAACAGCGCCCTCTCGTGTTAGGAAAAGCTTCAAGTTGTCTACATAATTATTGTTCACATCGTTGGAAAGAGAAAGGTCGTCTGTTAGACGTGGTTAAGAATAACAAAAATCACGAAGAGATGAACATCTGACTTCATATAAAATGACTGACTTGGTGGTTGTTTTTTTAACACAGCACACAGCCTCGTTCCCGGAGAATCCGGAACGACACGCCATTAGCCTCGACCCCACTCAGCCGTGTACGATCCCACCCTCCAAAGCCTGACGAACTCTCATGGCCCGACCCAGCCCCAATGCCTGTCCACTCTATTGGGGTGCCATGTACGACAGTGCCACTGGATCTCAGCGTCCCTGATTTTCCAGCAACGTATCGACATATTGTATTGACACTATGCGACGAATGGGCCAAGTTTGGGCTATTTCTAACCTGCTGCACCCATCCCGGGGGACAAACAAAATAAACGGTCTTCTGGGAGAGCCCCAAACAGACTTTCTGTTTTTGTTTCCACACCTCTCACCTCTCTCTCACCTCTCTCTCTCTCTCCCTCTCCCTCTCTCTCTCCCCTCTCTCTCCCCTTCTCTCTCTCTCTCCCCCCCCCCTCTCTCTCTCTCTCTCTCTCTCTCTCTCTCTCTCTCTCTCTCTCTCTCCCCCTCTCCCCTTCTCTCTCTCTCTCCCTCCCCCTCTCTCTCTCTCTCTCTCTCTGTCTCTCCCTCCCCCTCTCTCTCTCTCTCCCCTTCTCTCTCTCCCCCTCTCCCCTTCTCTCTCTCTCTCTCCCTCCCCTCTCTCTCTCTCTCTCTCTCTCTCTCTCTCTCTCTCCCTCCCTCTCTCTCTCTCTCTCTCTCTCTCTCTCTCTCCCCCTCTCCCTTCTCTCTCTCTCTCTCTCCCTCTCTCTCTCTCTCTCTCTCTCTCTCCCCCTCTCCCCTTCTCTCTCTCTCTCTCCCTCCCCCTCTCTCTCTCTCTCTCTCTCTGTCTCTCCCTCCCCCTCTCTCTCTTTCTCCCCTCTCCCCTTCTCTCTATCTCTCTCTCTCCCCCTCTCTCTCTCTCCCTCCCCCTCTCTCTCTCTCTCTCTCTCTCTCTCTCCCTCCCTCCCCCTCTCTCTCTCTCTCCCTCCCCCCTCTCTCTCTCTCCCCCCTCTCCCTTTTTCTCTCTCTCCCTCTTTCTGTCTCTTTTCCCCTCGACATGCCTTTTCTTGTCTCGAGCATGTTTCGTTCTTGCCCCCATGAGGTCGAGGGGTGCATGTGTACGATGACAGAGTCTAGACTAAAGGCTAATACCTTATGGTCCGGGACCAAAATTCCAAAAGCTGTTTAGCCACCCAAACCTTCTAAAGCAGTCAAGTAAAAAATATCCAACCACTGTTCTACATGTCTCTCTGTGCGCTTTTAGAAACAAATACCTACGATTACGAATTAAGACGGAAATAAATGACATTTACAGCAAACATAATGCGTCTTCAATCGAGATTTAGATTTACACTGTAAAATGGAATCCTCGTGCTTGACATACTCAGGGATATCGTTCCAAAGCCTTACTGGTTTTTTTTTTTATAGAAACGCTGTTTCAAGTAAAAATTCTACTGGTATTCTACGCTAAGGACCCAGTATTCGAATGCCATTCAATGCAGTAAGCATCGCCTGAGATAATGATTAGCAACTGTGCTTTAAGCATGTCAACACTGGCGCTGCTTGGCTAATGGCTATAGGCCCCTACCACCACCACCCCAACCCCACTGGCTACGCCGCTGCAAGGAAAACTGTTCACACTGCGACACTAAAAACAGAATACATGTGTTTGTTTCATTCAAAGGTTGGTTGCACTTGCGTGTGTGAGAGAGAGAGGGGCGAGAGAGAGGTGGAGAGAGGAAAAGAGATGAGAGGGAGAAAGAGAGGGAGAAAGAGAGGTGGAGAGAGAGGAAGAGAGAGGAGAGGGAAAGAGAGAGAGGGGGAGAGGTGGAGTGAAAGGAAGAGAGAGGAGAGGGAGAAAGAGATAGGGAGAGAGGGGAGAATGGAGAGAGAGGGGGAGACGGGGGAAAGAGAGAGATATGGAGGGAGAGTGAGGGAGACAGAAAGAGAGGGGGAGGGAGAAACAGACAGACAAAGACAAAGACAGAGAGACAAATAGAGGAGTAAAACAAAGACATGGACAGTGACGGGCACAGAGAGACAGAGAGAGAGGAGAGACGGAAAGACAGACACAGAGACAGATCGGTTCTTCCGATCTTCCTGGGAGTCTATCGGAGGGGAGAGGTGAAGTTTCACCGATGGGGGTGCTAAATACTCCGATGGGCAGGCATCGGTCAGCGCCGGCCGGCCCAGGGTAGCGTGAAATTGGTTGGGGGTACCAGGTCATCCTGTCAGGGGGGCCGACTTTCATTCAGCGCGGAAAAAAAAATCCTCGGCGTTGTCGTGAACTGGCGAATCGTTCAATGCAGCAAGAATAGGCGCATCTTGAAAATGGCGCGTTGAAAGTGAGTCACATTTATACGAAACATTATTTCCGCCCGTCTTTTATAACGGGGTGACGTGAAGGTGTGATACGGTTCTCCGTGTGGTCTCATGGGGCGATCGGCCGAAGAACTGGGCATGCGCTTCGAGCAGGGCTAACCCTGGGGAGAAGGGGAGGGGTGTAGAAGAGGGGAAGGGACTTCATGTTTGGGAAGGGGCAAGAGTGAATGGTTGGGGAGAAGGCGTGGAGGGGTGGGGAGAAGAGAGGGGTGGAGAGGTGGGGAGAAGAGAGGGGTGGAGAGGTGGGGAGAAGGGGATGGCTGGAGGAGAGGGGAAGGGACTACATGTTTAGGAAGGGGTAGGAGTGAACGGTTGGTGAGAAGGGGAGGGTAGAGGGGTGTGGAGAAGGGGTGGAGGGGTGGGGAGAAGGGGAGTGGTAGAGGGGTGTGGAGAAGGGGTGGAGGGGTGGGGAGAAGGGGAGTGGTAGAGGGGTGTGGAGAAGGGGTGGAGGGGTGGGGAAAAGGGGAGTGGTGGAGGGGTGTGGAGAAGGGGAGGGAGCGAAGGAGAAGGGGGTTAGATTGGGGGAGAAAGGGGATGGAGGGATGGGAGAGGGGATGGTAGACGGGTGTGGAGAAGGGTGCGGAGGAGAAGGGGGTTAGATTGGGGGAGAAAGGGGATGGGGGGGTGGGGAGATGGGAAGGGAAGCTGACCCACCGAGAGAAACGTGCTCCGACACCGATACCAAACATTGAGCACACAATACCCGCATTCTTCTGGCCATTTTTTTTTTCAATACCCTTTCATTTGTATCTTGGAAATAAATTATTTGGATACATTATTGTGTGAATCGTCCCTACTGGTAATGCGGCATTGTCTGGCAATTTGTGGGTGCGAGTTACGTGCTTCGGCTATTTATTTTGACTCTTAAAGGCCTCGCAAAGCGTTATTGGGGCGTGCATGGATAAACAGAGAGCAGACAAAAGGCTTTTCCTCTTGAAGGCGGCGGCGTGCCAGTCACCGATATCACACCCCTTTACCGCGCAAAAACAAGTTCACCTGGTGGCCTAAAAGGCAGTTACACGGGCCAACCACACAGCGACAACCGTCTAAAATTTGAAGGAAACAAAATAAGCCTGCCCGCCTGCAGATGACGAACTAATCGCAAGATTGGCTGGAATATCGGGTGTCATCGCGCTCAACTGTACAGCCGAAACGACAGCAACGTCACCTTCTCGGCTGGTCAGCTACATAGCTTAGATGCGTCCTGGGAGACATTTGGCTGACCAAACCCTTTACAGATATAAACAGTGATCGCGAGGATAACAGCGAGGGCAGGAAGATCAACCTGTCGAAGGTTATGGGCAGTACAGTAGCATCTACGCTCGCACTTCGCTGCAAAGCACTCTTTGACCGAGCCTTGTCCAACGCTAGTTCACGACATCAACCGAGTAAATCACCAGTTAAAGATTATTGCGGTTGCCCGGTGGTTGCAACAACTTGTCTGATTTATTGGCAAAGTCCCAACCGAGCCGAATAGTGGTCGATTCTTTCCCTGTGATTCCCAGGAGTCGACAGGCCTATGTGAGCCCGATCATGGCGAGGATTGATTTGCATTAATGTTTACAGTGCGAAAAGAGGAAAGAGAGGGGGGAGAGAGATTGGGGTAGGGAAAGAGAGAGTAAGGGGGAAGAGAGAGATAGACAGACAGGTAGAGACACAGACAGATAGATAGACAGACAGAGAGACAGATAGAGAGACAGACAGATATAGCCAAACAGAGGCAGAGGCAGGGACATGGACAGAGACAGAAAGACAGACAGACAGAATGACAGACAGAAAGACGGACAAGACGGAAAGGCAGAGGTATGGACAGACACAGAGACGGATACAAAAAGACAGACAGACAGATAGACATAGACAGACAGAAAGACAGACAGAAAAACAGACCGACAGATAGACAGACATGCAGACACTGACAGATAGAGAGACAGAAAACTAGAAAGAAAGAAAGGCAGAAAGACTGACAGAGAAACAGACAGATAGACAAAAGACAGAAAGAGACAGAAAGACAGAGCGAGACAGAGACAGACAGACAGACAGACACACAGGGCTAGGACGAGAGGGGAGAGAGAGGGAGAGAGAGAGAAAACCACTTTGCCGCAACTTTGAAAGATTGATGTTTTCACGGGGCTCCCTCTCGCATACTGCAAACCACCAGAGGTTGCTAACTGGAAGAATCGGGTGGCGCCCACCCGGGACACCAGTCGGACCCGAAGCGGAGAGGTCAGCGATGCACCTGCAATATTCTACGGAGCAAACAAGCCTCGTGGGGATGCTCCCGCCATTGAGCGTAAGAAATAATACAATCCCCCGTGTGATACGACAAGAGTGACAAGACTTTTTTTTTGCAGGGCGGGGAGGGGGGGTGAAAAAACAGAGTCTCGACGAGTTGAGTTTTCGACTGACAGGACCAAACAATACTCGAGATCGGAATACTGGCACACCAATTGGTGCTGGATGTGGTGGGGGAGAGGGAGACAAGGGACCACTTTCATACAGCCGCTTGGGCAAGAAAACCTGCTTAGCGTGAAAATTAATCCATGTCAAAGACAAGTTGCCAGCCATATTGACTCGATGCTTTTGCTGCACTTATTTTGTATTTGAGTAGTTGGAGCTCAGTTTTGAATAAGGGTGGAACTTTGACTGGCAACCTGATTCTTTATTCAGCAAGGGTTCTAATGCTGAATCAGATTGTGTTGCTTAAGCGGCTCTGCGATGAATTGGCATCCGGTTCAGAGTCACAGGGGTGAACAACCAACAGAAGGGATCGCAAACGTGAACAAACAAACAGACTTTATAGGCCTAGATGCCGGGCCGGCTAGAGATGTGCGTGCATCGCCGAGGTGAACAACCCAGCACCGCTGTGCACCGGCCGAGGGCGATGCCCAAAATCCAAAAGCAAACACTGTCAATCCCGACCCGCTCCCCCCTCCTCCCTCCCATTCCCTCCAAGATCGTACTCGGGCTGTCCTCGGAGGTGAAGGACAAGGGCAGCAGTGGATCCAACGGTGTGTATAGGAGGCACATGATTGAAAAGCCGCAGAACGAGGAGCCGGGTCAATCTCCGCTGTTCCGGACGACGGGGTATCGGGCAACAGCGGCAACGGTATCTCTCACAGTTGGCCGAAATTGGTCAACCCAATCAAAGTGAGGCCACATTATGCATTCACAGAGTGGGATAAGACTTGAAGGTTTGCATGGTGTAAAATTGCGGAAGGTTTGAGGTGACACAACGCTTCTCTTTTGAGAAGGAGTACACACTGCACGAAACGTTGAGTTAACGGCTCTTTTCAGAACCACGCACTTCTTTTTCAAAAGAGTTGTGTTATATCGTGTCATCGCAAAGGATTCCTCTTCCACCAAAGGATACCTTTCTACCAAAGGATATATTTCTTCCAAAGGATACCTTTCTATCAAAGGGTACCTTTATACCAAAGGATACCTTTCTACCAAAGGATACCTTTCCACCAAAGGTTACCTTTCTACCCAAGGATACCTTTCTACCCAAGGATACCTTTCTACCAAAGGATACCTTTCTACCAAAGGATACCTTTCTACCAAAGGATACCTTTCTACCAAAGGATACCTTTCTACCAAAGGATACCTTTCCACCAAAGGTTACCTTTCTACCAAAGGTTACCTTTCTACCAAAGGATACCTTTCCACCAAAGGATATATTTCTTCCAAAGGATACCTTTCCACCAAAGGATACCTTTCCACCAAAGGATACCTTTCTACCAAAGGATACCTTTCTACAAAAGGATCCCTTTTTCACCAAAGGATACCATCGGTGTCACTTGGTACTTCCACCATGCAAACCTTCAAGTCTTATCTAACGTGAAAATCATCTCACACAAAGAAGACTTTCTGTGCTTAATCGGCTCTATGAAATATAAACCTTGCTTTGGCCAACAAAAATTCTTTGTGTGGATTCGGCTCCAGGGCGTGGGCAAGGAATGGTCGATCTGACAGGGGTTCAGTACTAACAGTGATATACCGAATGCATAATTATGCCTTTTTTATATCAGAAATCATGGCAATGGTTTCACAGTGTGGACATCGCGGGATGTGTTCACATGCCCAGGGCTAGTTGACCGGCCGTGCCAGTCCCAATTTGCACTGGAGCTTGCTTACTTTTTTCCCAAAGGGGGACGACTTTTAGTTTCGTTTCGTGTAAACAAAAACCTCTCCCCAAACACCACTTATAGTATAGGAACGTTTGTATCATGGTCGCTCAGAACATTGTGTATTTTCTAAAGAAATATAGCCGTCGGTAGCTTTGACGTGCATAGCTCAGGCTAGTCTTTAAAATTCTCAAGGTTAACAAGTGCCTTGTTTCCTTGAAAACATGGGTTTGTTTTGTTTTTCTTTAAGGTGTTTTGCTTGTCTGTTTGTGCAATACGAGTGCTTCGAGGCTAAAATCTCGGGGTCGCTATTTGGAGAATAACGGTCCCCAGAAGCCTTCACATTGCAAGCATTCAGTAAGAACGTCACCTTTTTATTGTTCGACCTTTTCGTTCTGGCGTGTTGCCAGGTGGTTGGTGCACGTTGCCGTGGTAACCGAATGATTGTTATTCAGGAATCCGAGGAGCATGGGGGTGGATCTAGAGGCTTTCATCGTGACGCAATAAATCAGTAGCGGCCTGTTCGTAGGGGGCGAGGTAGTTGGGACGAGGGGGGGGGGGAGAGGGGTGTTTCAGTATAAACAGTTGCAAAGGACGATGAGTAGAATTTCGATACTCATGGATTTGCATTTCAAACCCCGGCTGCAATTTAATAGCGCTGGAACAAAATCAATCGCTGCCAAGGAAATCCAGGCACGGGTGGACGCCTTAGGGTGCGTCGTAACTCAACCTACGATGGAGAACCCGTCGTTGGTTGTATTAGTTCTCGAAACATGAATTCTTGGGGAGGGTTCTCAGAAGTGATATCATCTTCTCGTGATAATTGCCCCTTTACCGGGTACATTCTTCTTTAATCATGGGACTTATTTGGTTGACTTTGGAGTGGAAAGAAAATAGTTCAACACTAACACCCCCCCAAAAAAAAAAATTGGGCTAAAAAAAAAAAAAATTGGGCTCAGCAAAAGTAAACCCGGATCGCAAGTTTAGGGGATCTCGATGGCTGGAACGACACGAACGCTTTCATGCTGTTTGCTATTGAGCGCTGCCTACGGCGAACAAATCATAGAAAGGTGAAGCGCTCGAATAACCCCCCCCCCCCTCCACCTAAACACACAGAGACCAGAAGTAAACAAAGTCGAATTTTGGTAGTACCATGAAACAACAATCATGCCTTTGGAGGTGTTTTTGTATGGACGGGTTTAGTCAATTTTAAGGGATGCAAATTGCAAAGTCGAGTTTCCTGATCTTCAACCGTTCCGCGGGGTAGCGGGTGCAGTTGCTTAGAATCGGCGAAAACGGGGCACCTCACAACCATGCGTTTCCACAGCAACCTCCAATGCACAACTTACGAGAGTGTCACATTATCATGTTCACACTACCTAGAATCATGATACGTGTATTTCCACAATAGCGGCGTCTGATGCGGTGATCTGCCTTCGACTCACCCTTGAGTTCTTATTTTGTGCAATCTCCACTATCACACTTGTCTGAAAGTGGGCACGACTTTTTCAATTTTAAGGGGATTGTGGATGTATGGAGTCGAGTTGACAGTAACACCGCCATCGTGTTTTTGTTTTTTTTACGGCGGTAGAACGTTCGATGATTTCGCTTTTCGATTTCGATGAAGTCTCAGAAAAAAAATGTTGGCCCTACACCCATTTGTCAAGAGAGATTTAAGAAGTACTGGGTAGCAGAATGGCTTTTGTTCGACTGAGTTTCCTGCTCCGGTCTGTCATACGGGTAATGTTACCGCTTACCTTTTCGTCTGCGCGGGGTTCGCCGTGCCTTGCGGCCGAACCTCCCCGGGGTTGAGCTGCGTCGAACGGCCGGCTCCCTGCGAGCTCCCCGCCGCCGGCCCGTCCGATCCTCGCTCCATCTCTTCGGTGGGCGCGATGCGAGGGTTCCTAAATCGCAATCAAAAAACCGTGTATCACTTTCGAGAAAAAAAATAACCCAAAAAGAAAAAAAAAACGGTCTCTCAACCTAGCGAACCGAGTAAAAGATCGTTGTCCAAATTATCCCGGGGTCGCTCGTCGAAGCTCAGACAGAAAACCCCCATGGGCGAGAGGGGTCGAAATTGCCCCGGTGTCGCTCGGTCGAGTACGGCGCCCGAAAGAGCTTCGATAGCAGACTTCTTCGCGCGGACCAGCTCACAGGGACCGTTGCCAAGTTGGGGGAGGTGAACTTGAAGCGAGGCAAGGGAGCGAGAGCCGGCCACAGTTGCCTGAGTCCCCCCCTTGCCGAAGTGACGAGATGCGAGTGACTGTCAACCGACCGTCAAGCCAGACGATCGAGTCACTGAGAGAGTGGAGTCTACGCGTGTTGTTACGGGGCTGTCTGGGGGAGAGAAGAAAAAAAAACTGCACCGCTCCACGCGGCCTGTGCGGTCTACGCAGTGAGGAACGTAGCCCACTCGATACCTTGCCGACGTCCCAGTTGTATCCATTGTGCACGGCTTCGACCGGGACCGCAAAGTAAAAAAAATACTATGTCGCCCCCCTCCCACAAACACCCACACACACACACACACACAAAGTCGATCGACAGTTAGTCCGTGCACTGAACTTGGACTCCAACACCCCCTACCACCTGCCACGCCCCCCACCCCCTTAACGCCGCGTCCAGACAAAAGGGGAGAGCGACGACGGGAAGTGGGACACAAAGGAGCATTGATCCAGAAACTTACAAAAGGTTGAAAGGATTCCAGCGACAAAAGCCTCAGCGATTTTTATTTTTGTGAGGGGTGGGGGGTTGTCCCGGAGTTTGTCCAGGGTCTGGAAATAGAACCCTGGTAATGTTACGTTCCCACACCGATACGAACTGGGTCTTTTACACCAAGAGTTGCGACATGCCTTTTCAACCATGCGTTCTCTCTGGGTTGTGGTGTGAATGTTTTTTTGTATTTGTTTAACGAACTTTAAAGGGAGGGAGTACGCCATTTTACAAGGTGCCCAATTTCCGGACATTCCAAATTTGAGAAATTGCTTACTCATCGGAAAGTTTGTTTATGGTATCAGATATTTCCGTGAAATGTTGGCGCTCGAAAATCAGCCGTTTTCGAGAAAAGAGGAAGTTAATTTTGTTTAATTTACAACGATCTCATCGTGGAGCGATCGTTGGAACAGAGAGTTCCTATTACAAATACCGTCATCTTTGTCTAAAAAAGTAAGCATGTGATTTTGTTTCCACCGACGATTTTTTTTTCTCATGACATTGAGCCGAAACTTACGCAGGTGTGTTATTCCATGTAGACGTTGAGTTTGACAAAGTATGGAAGCCATTCTTTGACATTTGCAAACGGTGTACTTAAATGATGCCTTAATCTATGTAAATAGGCCTTTTACTTCAGGACACAGTCTGTGTGTCAATTTTCGATTATTTCCGCCTCTCATCAGTTCCCAAAGAAAATCCCTTTTCGGCCAAGCTCCCTGTGCAAACCCGTCAAGTTCAAGTTTGCCTTCGTCGATCCCGAGACAGGAGAAAGCACCCGGTGTGGCCTTCGTCAAAGAACACCACTGTTAAACAGATCCTCAGAAATCAGCTAATTATTTGGTTCAGCTCCAGAGAGAGAGAGAGAGAGAGAGAGAGAGAGAGAGAGAGAGAGAGAGGGAGAGAGAGAGAGAGAGAGAGAGAGAGAGGCGTAAATGCCACACACCCGTGAATTCAATTCGTCCGAAATGTCAAAGTCGGCACAACACTTATATTCACACGCTCGCTTTGGACTGAGCGTGAGTTCTCGCGGACGTAACCAGGGATAGGTCACGGGTGGTTTCTCAATTAGAACATTTTACTCGAGCTGCAAATCGCTTCATCATTTCAAGAGACGGATGACTGTAACCCGATATTAACTTGAAGACTAAGCATTAGGGGGAAAACATAACCTTTGTAGCACCAACTACTTCGACATTGCTTTCTGGTGAAGTATAGTTATTGATACGAAAGATCATGCACTCTTCCCAACTGGTCAGTCTTCATCGATGTTAATATTGTTAACAATTATCAGTAAGACTTTAATGGAGACAATCCTAAACCATCTGCCCATCTCCCCGTTTTACTGAATTCATAAGACCAAAATATGCAAAGAAGTACGGCATTTTCGAAGGGGCGCCGATGGAAGAACAAGCTCTTCACGGTGAAAAGCTGACGGGGATCTCTTCGCCGTAACGCGAACAGAAACAGAGGGTGACAATTGCCTGCCGGATACAAAGTGCTCGGTCACTGCATATCAGTATAGCTTGAGCGCATCCATGACACCAGTATGTGGACTATGTGCTGATGTACAATGTGACCACGTGGCCTATTGGCGCCACCCTTGACTGACAAGTAATGACGACTCCTGATTGGCCAGCTGTGGGTGGACTGGATGAGGATGGCATGCCATAGCATTGGATGAGGCCGAGGTTGAGCTCAACTTTGATAGGCTGTGGGTGGACTGGATGAGGGGGCATGTCATAGCATTAAATGAGGGCGAGGTTGAACTCAACTTTGATAGGCTAGCTGTGGGTAGACTGGAGGAGGGGGCATGTCATAGCATTTAATGAGGTCAAGGTTGAACTCAACTTGGACAGGCCAGCTGTGGGTGGACTGGATGAGGGAAGCATGCCATAGCATTGAATGAGGCCAAGGTTGAGCTCAACTTGGACCGGCCAGCTGTGGGTTGACTGGAGGAGGGGGCATGCCATAGCATTTAATGAGGCCAAGGTTGAGCTCAACTTGGACAGGCCAGCTGTGGGTGGACTGGAGGAGGGGGCACGCCATAGCATTGAATGAGGCCGAGGTTGAGCTCAACTTGGATAGGCCAGCTGTGGGTGGACTGGAGGAGAGGAGCATGTCATAGCATTGAATGAGGCCGATGTTGAGCTCAACTTGGATAGGCCAGCTGTGGGTGGACTGGAGGAGAGGAGCATGTCATAGCATTGAATGAGGCCGAGGTCGAGCTTAACTTGGATAGGCCAGCTGTGGGTGGACTTGAGAAGGGGGCATGCCATAGCATTGAATCAGGAAGGGTACACGGGAATATAACGGTTGAATTTCTCATACACTCACTGGCAATATGGTTAAAGTAGTCGTTGGGACTCGTCTCTGAATCCCCTCCCTCCCCTGTCCATGAGTTCTTGCTGGCGGGGCATCGAAGGCTCTTCTCAGTTCACACGTTGCAGCTGACGACGTGCTTCGGGTATGCCGCCGCCACCACTGGGAAAACTCCCTCATGCTACTGGTAAAGAACAAGGACAGGGTGGAACAGGAGTTTCCCTTTTTTTTTTGCAACATGCGATCGGCTATCTTCAAGTCTTCAACGCGCGACCCCTGGGTTGTTGTTTCTTTCGAGCAGGTGGAGGGGATCGGGTGCTGATGTTCGAAACTGGGTCGTTCAACTTGCCTGGCAGGTTGGGATAGACAGAGAGTCAGAGAGACAGAAAGACCGAGAGACGGAGGGGGAGAGGCAGAGAGGCAGAGAGGCAGAGAGGCAGAGAGGCAGAGAGGCAGAGAGGCAGAGAGGCAGAGAAACAGAGACGGGGGAGAGAGGCAGAGAGACAGAGAGACAGAGAGGCAGAGATATAGAGGGGCAGAGAGACGGAGGGTGAGAGAGGCAGGGAGACAGACAGACAGACAGACAGAGAGATAGAGGGACAGAGAGACGGAGGGGAGAGAGGCAGAGAGACAGAGAGATAGACAGACAGAGAGATAGAGGGACAGAGTGACGGATTTGAAGACAGGCAGAGAGGCAGAGAGAGGAAGATAGACGCAGAAAGAGGGAGATAGACCGAGACACAGAGAGAGTGAGAAGTGGCGAGAGATAGACAGACAAAGAGTGAGAAAGTGTGAGAGATAGACAGACAAAGATAGAAGAGTAGATGAGACGAAGTGAGCGAGGATGTGACAGAGGACAGACAGATGAGGGTGGAGTAAGGACGAGACAGAGAGAGATGGTAAGACAGAGCCCAACGTCACCCTTGACCATCAATATGCCTCTTCTTTGGTAGCTGTTCCCGAAAACGAAAACAGATTCTTTTGGTGAGAGCCTTTCGCCGGCGAAGAAAGCGACGACAGCCACCGCTGGACCCTCGCATCGCCTCACCAAATTGTCACGCACAGTACACGCTGCCCGAGCTAGACGCCGCACCCGTATAGAACTCACTACAGCTTGGCTCAGTGACGCTCCTGAGGGACGCTCTGCCAAGACCGATTCCGTGACGGGGGCAGGGTAGTAGTATGTCCTGGCCCAGATCCCTACCGAAACCAGACTCGTCCTGGGAAACAGACCGAGACGGTTTTGCTCGAGGCGAGCCGAACTGATTTTTCCTTACGGATAAAGCACTCTTCTTATTATTTGGCAAGTCGTTTTTGGTGGGTTTTTGTTTCTTTCACATACCAAAACAGAAATGGACGTGTGTAGAAGGGTTTCCCTTGTAATACTTTGAGTCTGAGGCGGCAACCAATCATTTGCTCAGTGGAAATGTGGCCTTATTTGGCTGTGGAAGTGGAGGGGTCCATCCCAAAATCCTTGCAGAAATTCGGCTTGGACGACAACACATCATTTTGGGGGTGTTTTTTTTTTCTGGGGGTAATTAGCAAAAAAAATCGAATCGGCTAAGGGCACTAAAATTGAAAAGAGTCTGACAGATGAAGGTCTAAACTACAATTTTCAGTATAGCTACAATAACTGAGAGACTTTTAGGCATGGGATAATTGGCTTTGAAAGTGAGTGTTTTTGTACAGTGTTCATTGGGAGCTCAATTTAGTGTTCTGCACCCCTCGGGTATAATTCTGGATGTGCTATATCCGTATTCCACGGGCCATCAATTGGATAGGGAATGAGTCTAAAGCACTGTAATAATAGTTCATGTCCATGTAGAAACACACAGTCCAACAGCCCTTTGCGCGTGCTTAGGTGCTATTGTATTTGTGGACACCTTTTCAAGCATGATTTTGAGCCCTGACGTGGCAAGTTTTGGAGACAAATACCTGAGGTGACCCATCCAATGTGTGAGGTGCATGGGCTGACTCACAGTTTGATATGGAGGGCGAACCCAGGTGTATAGATTCGAATAACTATGGACCGCCAATGAATTTGTTTGTTCATCCATGGGCACTATCAAATACTTCGAAAAACTTAAACGACAAGAATATCAAGCAATAACAGAAATGCTTTGCTTAATATAATACACAAATCTCAAGATGAAGTGGGCCTGTCGTTTCGATCCTAGCAGGACCTTACTCAAAGGCAGAGTGACAAGGACAGAACGTATAATACAAAAATGTGACAACCTGTACACTGACCTAAAAAGTTAAAATTCCAATCTCATTTTTTCTTAGAGAGCCTGACGTTTCGATCCTATAGCAGCACCTAGTTCTCAAGGCAGAATGGCTTTGTTTTGTGAATGAAAGCTCAGCTGTATGGTTGTGTCGGCCCAGATCCATAAAAAAAAATCCAGATGGAACAGGACCAAGTGTTGGTAAAACACTTTTCGTTTATTGGGGAGGGGGAGGCAGGCAATACGTTTTTACAATTACTGCGCACGACCACAGCAAGGTAAAGTGAGTGTTGAATTATCGCCGCGCGGCTTGAACGGGGGTCAACCAGAAAAGTGCACCCATGTACATGTAAATACACCATGAGCATGTGCAGGTACATTTGTACGACTGAAAAAAAGGAGAGACAGATTCTAGACCACCAATTTGCCAGTGGCGTCAGTTTGATATAAGGTACGTTAGACGCCTTATGCCAGTGACGACGCATGGGGTCGGATCGATAACACAGGAGGTCTCAGGGGAACTATCCCCAAAGTTCACTTCTTAGGGGTGGGAGGGAGGGATTCTTCGTCCTCGTGAGAGGCCATCGACGTGGACGTGCATCGGGGATGGGGAGGGAGGGGAAGGGAAGGGAGGTCCGAAGATCGCGGGAACGCCACGGCGAGAGGCCGGGGTGGGATTCGAACCTGCCGTAGGAACTCGAGGAGCGGGGGAGGGAGGGGAGGGGGTTGGAGGGAGTTTGAGGGTGGGGCGAAACGGGGTGAGAGGAAAACTGGGCCAAGCGAGTCAGTCTCGGCGGCGAACGAGCAGGTGGTGATGTGGAACAGGGGGAGGGGTTGGGGAAGGGGTACAATCTGCCTAGTGAAAAGCCGGGAACAATTTCCTCAGCTTCCATTCCAATGAACTGTGCAGCCTCCCTCCCCTAACCAGACAAGTCACCACCTTCCTTTTCAGATTTCTCTGGGTCGCTCAGCAAATATTATTACTTTGTTGGCATCTTATCTTTCTTTCTTTTTTTTGGTGGGCATTATTGCATTGCAGCGTGCTATGGGCACGGCAGAGTACACAGTATGGTTAATGTTTGGTCGACATCTGTATAGGAGTGGGCCAGTGCTGCGAACATGAGCCATACCTTCAAGTGTAGGCCGTGCCTACGAAGTAGGGCAGGACCTTCAAAAGTGGGCCACACCTATATAATGGTGACCACCTACCTACAAGGGTGACCACACCTACAGCGATGACCAGATCTTCAATGGCGGCCACGCCTACAATGGTGGCCGCACCGCACACTGGGTGACCACACCTACAGCGATGACCAGATGAGACCTTCAATTGTGGCCACCACTACACTGGTGGCCACCCCTACACTGGGTGGCCACGCCTACAATGGTGGCCACACCCACACTGCTGGCCACACCCACACTGCTGGCCACACCCACACTGGTGGCCACACGCACACTGGTGGCCACACCCACACTGGTGGCCACACCCACACTGGTGGCCACCCCCTACACTGGGTGGCCACGCCTACAATGGTGACCACACCCACACTGGTGGCCACACCCATCGTCATTATGATAACGAAGCTCAAATCTCGTAACAAGATAAACTTGGGCGTCAAATTCCTGACAATATCCGCCATATCGACGATATCGAAAATGTGTCGGAAATACACGTACTGCTAATGAAATACACGTACTGCTGAAAGTGTGAAAGTGAAAGAAAATGCGACCTAAAACAAGCACTGGGGGAATGCAGGTTACAGTCGAACAATGAAAAATTATATTGGTAGGCCGGGATGTCTGGGCCATTGAATTTTGACGGTGCATTTTCACCCACTCTCAAAGTTTCATTTACAATTACAGGATTATACTAGGCCTTTGAGTATTGTAAACAGATTGGGTTAGTGTCTGCATTCGAAGTCAGTGAGGTACGTCACAGCAGCATCTCAACTAGTTCTAGCCACTGTTGGCTGTCATTACTCCCCAAAAAAACACTGATTTAAAGCATATTTTTAATTGTATTACCTGGTTTGCCTGTAGAACACTACTAAAGACCGCTTCCATGGTTTCGTGACTAGTTTGAAGCCAATTACAGTGGATGGATTCGGACGGGGGCATAGCACGACCTCGCCATTGACAATAGTCACGTGCTTGGCAACGCTCGCACCTGCGCACAGGAGCGGCCAATGGGCGAACCCAACGCCCGAGGGCGCCCTACCCAGACATCGCACTACGCACTATGTCTAACGAAGGCTTAGGCTCGGGCTTGGGCTCAGGCTTTGGGCTTAGGCTAGGGCTAAGGCTCGGGTTTAGGCTTCGGTCATATTTCTCTCACCCGTTATAATGTCACAGACATTATAAAGTGTGCTTATCAAGCCAACAAACCTTCAAACTCGCCGACAAACCACAGCCTTTATTTTCAGGTTGTGTCAGACGAAGTCATAGCCCGAGCCCGAACCATGGATATGTAAAGGGCCTAAGATCGCCACGACCCAAGACGACTTAAGATGCCATTTCGAAACAATCAGAACCTCTCAAAAGATGAATTATGGGTTTGGGGTTGGGGTTTTTTTTTGCATACAGCCAGATGTTAAGCAAGAGGTCTAAGGACCAGTCATTACTTTGCTTTTGCTGTTCCAAGTCCATTTGGAAGTATTGTCTGTATTTGTGTACTTCATGTATGTTTGCGACGGCTGAAAAAATAATAATAATGATAATAATGCAAGGCAACATTTTATGTATTACCTTTAGATTGTTGAAAACCAAGTATATGTACCTGCAGGATTCCAGTAACGGCACACCCTCCAGGACTGAGAATAATTATGATCAACTCACACAACTGTACTCACATTAAATGCCTTTTAATTGGCTTTTATTAAAAATAAAATGACACAAAATTACACCCCTTATTGTGGCCTGGGAACATAACCATCTGTATCTCTGCTCTTCGTCCAGACGAAAAAAAACCACCTCCAACACTGAACAGTACTGGGCGAGCACGTCATCGTGCCGCCGTCGAATATCGCCAAGTGGCAGGTTTTGTTGTTCGCAGTGGCTGTTGTTACGGCAGTCGTCCGTGTGGTTCCCTGACTTTACAGTATTTGTCAGGATGTTTAGCTCTTGGAACCAGATTATCAGCTAATAGACTGGTTCAACCAGCCTGCAATGCTGACGAAATACAATCAAGTCAGGGAACCACACGGACGACTGCCGTAACAACAGCCACTGCGTTTTTCGTTATCTTGACACGTGAAGATTTGGTCTCGATGAACTTCCCTGAATTTGTTTTTTTCGTCCGAATTGCGAAAGGGAGCCTACTTCCAGCTTACTACCCTAGATGCAGATTGTGCACGGTTCGGACGTTGTTGTGTTTTTGAGTTTGTATCTTGGTTTTAGCTTTGTTCCACCCTTTTTCAGGTGAATCACTTTACAACGTACGGTAATAGATAATACACAACACATGTACATGTATTTCACACGATGTTTGTGCGTGATTCAATCACGAAAGTAGAGCCCAACCTCGGAATACATATCATCTAGAATCTGCATAATATCATAACAGCCCAGGATCTGGGTCAAACAAATCAATGAAAAAAATGACAGAACTTTGACACAAAACTTTCGACTGGACCGGGATACAAAGTTTCCATAGAAACCGCAGCAACCTGGAAAAATTTAAGAAAAAAAAACACTCCCGATGGGTTAAATTTCTGTGCAAAAAGACCAGATTTTCTTTCTGTCATTTTTTTTTAAAGATTTCTGGAGCTCTTCCCAATTCCTTAGTTTGTAGGGAATTGACATTTTCACTTATAACCCATCACTTATGGAAACAGCACCTCTTTCAACTTAGGTCTAAGTGGACACTCGTACTGCACCCTACCACTCTTCAATTAGCTATCAGTTTCTAATTCATCCGGGTTTTTTTTTACTTTCTTTCATTTCATCAACAGAACCGAGGGGTTGGCAGGAACATTATCACACCAATACGTGTTACCGTTTCGACACATTTATTCCCAATTTGCGTTCACGATTTTAAAATGGAAAGAAAAAGAAATCAAAGTTGCCAATTGAACACTGTGACCTGACGTCATCTTAGACGTCACCGAGAAGCCTACACGCAAAGCATCCACCGTCAATGTCGGCTGTCAATGTGAAGGGCTCCCTCAGACTGGTGAGAGAGCCAATGCCTTCGCCTGCGCACATCGCACTGTCGCATCTTCAAGAGACTAGAATCGGAGCACACTCTGTGAGTTAACCAAACGAGCACAATCCTTCCGATGTCTTAGATACCTCGGTACCCCGTTCAATTAAGTAGTAGACATAATAATGACATTTGCGTCGAGGAAAATGTCATTCAATGAAGGTTTACACGCCATACTCGAGCACTAAGAGAACAGGAATCGCGGGTTTCGAATCTTGCCTGAGTTGCCTTCATTTGAAGCAGGCACCCTCAAGTGTCAGAGAAGGACCAGGCCAAGACTGCTAAACCACTGCCCAAACATTTTACAGTACTGTTGAGGTGCAAGGAGAAATGGATCCCAATTCAATCAGAAAAATTCCCATCCACCTGTGACTCCAACTCCCCCAAAAAATGAATAAAGCTAGACGTGTCACAATGATGACGATAAGAAAAGAGTTAATAAACTGGCACTGAGTACAAGAAATAAATCAGGTTTATCTAAAAACAAAAGCCAGCCGAAAATGGCAGGGTGGGGGGGGGGGGTTCTCACGAGAAAAGTTCCCACTGGCCTTTTCTTTTTCCCTCCTTTCCAAAAACTTCATCCTCAAAAAAATACTCAAGGTCTGGTCAGCCAGGGCATTTCTCTGTGAGAAATTAATTGAGAGAAATTGGGTTAAGGCTAAGACAATTTCCGACTGTAAATAATTGGTTTATGATTTTGTTTGACTACTTTTTCCCCCTCTTGGTCTTGCCAACAAACTCCCATAGACTTTGTACAGGGATATTTCACAGTGGCACTTAATTTTAAAAAATAAGGGGGGGGGGGTCTTGGTGAAATTTGAATCAAGAGGAATTCTAAAGACTTAATACTAGACAATTAAAATGACAAGAGATGTTTATATACGTGCTAGTTGGATGCTTGCATTTTTTCATTTTTTTTTTTCTCAGGGGGCTGGGGGGGGGGGAGGGATTAGGAGGTTTATCGTCCTGGGTTGAAGTACAGCTTCTTTCGCAGCATCGTGACAGGGGCTGGAATCTGTTTATTGCGGCCTGAGGATGACTCAAAGGCACGGGCCACCTGGTTGTTCACCTGGAAGGATGGGAACAGAGTCAGAGAGAGTCAGAGACAAAGAGACAAAGAGAAAGAGAGGGAGGGAGAAAGAGAGACAGAGAGAGGGGAACTTATCCGATACTCAACCGATAATCTTTCTGACCAGAGACCTAAGTATGAAATAGTCAGAGATGGATATGCAGAGACTGAGGGAGATAAGAGACAGAGGCAGAGGCAGGGGCAGAGGCAGAGGCAGAGGCAGAGGCAGAGGCAGAGGCAGGGGCAGAGGCAGGGGCAGGGGCAGAGGCAGAGGCAGAGGCAGAGGCAGAGGCAGAGGCAGAGGCAGAGGCAGAGGCAGAGGCAGGGGCAGAGGCAGAGGCAGAGGCAGGGGCAGGGGCAGAGGCAGAGGCAGAGGCAGAGGCAGAGGCAGAGGCAGAGGCAGAGGCAGAGGCAGAGGCAGAGGCAGAGGCAGAGGCAGAGGCAGAGGCAGAGGGAGGGGCAGGGTCAGAGGCAGAGGCAGAGGCAGAGGCAGAGGCAGAGGCAGAGGCAGAGGCAGAGGCAGAGGCAGAGGGAGGGGCAGAGGCAGAGGTAGAGGCAGAGGCAGAGGCAGAGGAAGAGGCAGAGGCAGAGGCAGAGGGAGGGGCAGAGGCAGAGGTAGAGGCAGAGGGAGGGGCAGGGTCAGGGTCAGAGGCAGAGGCAGAGACAGACAGAGAGACAATGACAGAGATAGGGACAGATGCAGAGGCAGTCCATTTCCCATAGACTCGTGTGTTATTTCCGGCCGTAGCCAAAGAGCGAAGAACCCATCGAGGCTTGTCTTACCATTGTCATCATGGAGAGCACATCCTCCTTGTGGGCATTGGCCAGGAAGATCTCGCACAGGGCCTGGATGAACCAGCTCCCTCGCTCTGAGTTACGCCAGGACACAAAACCTGCCGTCGGAAAAGAATCAAATCTTAAGCCGTGTTCGCACTGGCCTTTATTTTTACCGAGGCCGTGGGTAACATTCCAATGGGTAAATCTTACCAGCATTCGCACTTGAATTATCAACATGGGTAGTTAACCGCAACGACGGGTAAAACTTAACCGACTGACCAA
Source organism: Luidia sarsii (assembly GCA_949987565.1). Taxonomy (NCBI): domain Eukaryota; kingdom Metazoa; phylum Echinodermata; class Asteroidea; order Paxillosida; family Luidiidae; genus Luidia; species Luidia sarsii. The sequence continues at coordinate 14,942,517 of OX465115.1, forward strand.
AAAATAATTGTATAAGATGTCATGGCACTGGACTTTCAACCTAGTTAAACTGATCTGGTCAACTTATCCGGGCAGAAGTCAGTCGGTTAACTTACCCATTCGAGCCGGGTAAGTTACCTGGGAGGAAAACTTCCTGGGCTGTCCGCACTGGATTTGAAATGGTCAAGTTACCTATTGCAAGTTGCTTGGTTATACATTCTTTGGGGTGGTATAAGAAATGTCCCCCAATCGAGGCATTGCTGACATGGCAGAGCGGCATAGGCCAGGAGCATGTCACTCTGACTGGGATAATTTTGGGTACCTGAGTGGAGGGTATACCCTCTGTGGGGTAGTATAAGAAAGGTGACCTATTCTGGCCCTTACTGACCTGGCACGGTGGCGTAGGCCAGGAGCATGTCACTCTGACTGGGATAGTTTTGGGTACCTGAGTGGAGGGTATACCCTCTCTGGGGTAGTATAAGAAAGGTGACCTAAACTGGCCCTTACTGACCTGGCACGGTGGCGTAAGCCAGGAGCATGTCACTCTGGCTGGGTAGTTTGGGGCCCGACTTCTTGAAGGCGTCCGTCTCGTCCTGTAGCTCGCGCTCCAGCATCTTCCTGGCCAGTTCCTCGTCCGTCAGCTCTGCCGGGGTGTCCTGGGTGGCCTGGCGGGGATCGGTCGAGGCTGCTCCACTCGAATCCACGGCCTCGTGGCCGCCATCAAAGCGCTCTGTCCCCCCCAAAAAATAAAAAATTGGGAGAGGAAATTTCAGGAGAAAGGTTGAAAAAGACTTAAGGCTGTGCTTGGCGTTGGTACCAATGAAGACAGGCAGAGCAGTGTCCAGGGCGTCGAGTGAAACCCTCGGGTTCTTTTCAGAACCACACTCACTCACAGAGGAGATTCTCGTACATGGTGTTGCCGCAAACCGACTCTTTCTTTAGGAGAAAGGTTAAATGAGATTTTTCTCCTGAAGACGAGCAGAGTATACTGTTCAAAACATCGAGTTCCTCCGGTTCTTTTCAGAACCACACTTAATCACAAAAGAGAATTTACGTGGTGTCTCCGCACACCTATTCATCCAGGAGAAAGGTTGTTGCTGCTGTTACTACTGTTACTGCTAGAGTACTGAACAACTCAGCAGTGACAACTGCACTGATTATTCCGTGCTTGTCACGTCGAGCAGGGCAAACCCTACATTCTCTATTAGTCCTAGTGTGGACAAGAAGGAATGAGCACCGCGCTTGCAAATGAATGGGGCCTATGTTGTCGACCTCCTAGTTAGTGGGCCCTGGTAACTGGTCTCGCTCTTCTGATTGAGCACAGGCGAACGACAACTTGAGAGAGCAGCAAATCTAATTGCTGTTTGCATCATACGCAAGAAGAAGAAGTATTGATAAGGGCCCATGCTGTCGACATCCTAGTTGGTGGTCCCTGGTAACTGGTCTCGCTCTCCTGATTGAGCCCAGGTGAACAACTTGAGACAGCAGCACCTCTGACTGCTGCTTGCCTCATACGCAAGAAGAAGAAGCAAACGAATAATGAAGCTTGGATTCAGAGACACAAGGCACCTAGACTCTGCTTTCTTCAAGAATGTTGGGCCGTCGATGGCCCCCCTTTTCGTGGCCCTACCTCCCCGGCAGGGTGGAAGGAAGAAGAAGCAAACGAATAATGAAGCTTGGATTCAGAGACACAAGGCACCTAGACTTTGCTTTCTTCAAGAATGTTGGGCCGTCGATGGCCCCCCTTTTCGTGGCCCTACCTCCCCGGCAGGCTTGCAGGAAGAAGAGCTTGGGCTTGCCGGCCAGGGACGGGCACCGACCGCCCTCAAAGTAGGCCGTGATGTTATCTATCTTGACGATGCGCTCGTCCACGCCGTAGATGGCTCCCTCGATGCCGTGGCTGAGGACGGCCAGGACGAAGCAGTCGAAGGGCTCGTGGTTGACGGTGGTGACGGTCTCCCGCAGGATCTGCTGCATTTGCTGCAGAGGGAGTTGGGGAGAGAAGGAGGCAGGCAGGGAGGGAGGGAAGGAGGCAGGGAGGGAAAGAGGGAGGGAGGCAGGGAGGCAGGGAGGGAGGCAGGGAGGGAAAGAGGCAGGGAGGGAGGAGGGAGGCAGGGGGAGGGAGGGAGTTGGGGAGGGAGGCAGGGAGGCAGGGGAGGGAAGGAGGCATGCATGCAGAGAGGCAGGGAGGGAGGCAGAGAGGGAGGCAGGCAGAGAGGGAGGCAGGGAGGCAGGGAGGCAGGTGGGGATGGAGGGAGGCAGGGAGGCAGGGAGGCAGGGAGGCAGGGAGGCAGGGAGGGAGGGAGGCAGGGAGGCAGGGAGGCAGGGAGGGAGGGAGGCAGGGAGGCAGGTAGGCAGGGAGGGAGGGAGGGAGGGAGGGAGGCAGGCAGGCAGGCAGGCAGGGAGGGAGGTGGGGAGGGAGGCAGGGAGGCAGGGAGGGAGGGAGGCAGGGAGGCAGGGAGGCAGGGAGGGAGGGAGGCAGGGAGGCAGGGAGGCAGGGAGGCAGGGAGGCAGGGAGGCAGGGAGGCAGGGAGGCAGGTAGGCAGGGAGGGAGGGAGGCAGGGAGGCAGGGAGGGAGGGAGGCAGGGAGGCAGGGAGGCAGGGAGGCAGGGAGGCAGGGAGGCAGGGAGGCAGGGAGGCAGGGAGGCAGGGAGGCAGGGAGGCAGGGAGGCAGGGAGGCAGGTAGGCAGGGAGGCAGGGAGGCAGGGAGGCAGGGAGGGAGGGAGGCAGGGAGGGAGGCAGGGAGGCAGGGAGGCAGGGAGGCAGGGAGGCAGGGAGGCAGGGAGGCAGGGAGGCAGGGAGGCAGGGAGGCAGGGAGGCAGGGAGGCAGGGAGGCAGGGAGGCAGGTAGGCAGGGAGGGAGGGAGGGAGGGAGGCAGGAAGGCAGGCAGGCAGGGAGGGAGGGAGGGAGGGAGGCAGGGAGGCAGGCAGGCAGGGAGGGAGGGAGGGAGGGAGGCAGGGAGGCAGGGAGGCAGGGAGGCAGGTAGGCAGGGAGGGAGGGAGGGAGGGAGGCAGGAAGGCAGGCAGGCAGGGAGGGAGGGAGGCAGGGAGGCAGGGAGGCAGGGAGGCAGGGAGGCAGGGAGGCAGGGAGGCAGGTAGGCAGGGAGGGAGGGAGGGAGGGAGGCAGGAAGGCAGGCAGGCAGGGAGGGAGGGAGGCAGGGAGGCAGGGAGGCAGGGAGGCAGGGAGGCAGGGAGGCAGGGAGGCAGGTAGGCAGGGAGGGAGGGAGGGAGGGAGGCAGGAAGGCAGGCAGGCAGGCAGGCAGGCAGGAAGGGAGAGAAGGTGGCAGGCAGGAAAAGAGGGAGGGAGGCAGGAAGGGAGGGAGGCAGGGAGGGAGGGAGGCAGGGAGGGAGGCAGGGAGAGGAGGGACAGAGCCAAGAAAAAATACCGAAAAACTGACACACAGTCCCAATCATAGGAAGAGCTCCAGCAGGGTTCTAGCTAAACCAAAGTGCGATGCAAACATTGTAAATTGCCAAGACAGACTTCAGGAGAACAACCACGCTGCAAATCTCAACAATTTCAAGAGGTCGTCTGGGTCAGAAACCGTTGGCGGCATTTTCTGTGAGGCGCTTTGAGTTTGTGCGAGACGCCTGGCCATTTCCCCCTCCCCTCCCCCGCCCCGCCCCCTCACTCACCTCTCCCGTCTGGTCGTTCTTGACCACGACGTTGAATCCCAGATTCTCAAAGATGTGGAGGAGGTTCTTGCCATCGATGTCCGTGCCCTTCCTGACATTCATGGTCCTGAAGTGCTTGTTGTTGATGATGACAGCCAGACCGCGAGGCTTAGACTTCATCTGGTAGACCTTGGAACGGCAAGCGGAGGGGAAAAAACAACAACGCGACTCGTTCAATAGGAGAGGTATCGGAATGGCTACTTCCATCGTTCTGCCTTTAACTGAAATTCTCTTCCTGCTTCTTGCTTTCCCCCTGCCTAAGATCTTGCCCCCTTTTTTAAAAGGAATGTTAATGCCTATCTCAGCCATTCCCGAGTCCCTCTCTATCTCCTTCTTTCTCTAGTAGCCATCATCCTTGAGTGGCTTTTCAGCCTTGTTTCGGGCGATCTTGCATTTTTTTTTTAAATAATGAAATCTCCAAGAAAGGGTTTTGACCTACTCAACGCGTAATTGAACACTGTATTGTGAGGCCCGTTGATACTAGTTGGTATTCGGTTATGGTCGGGATAGTCGCTGAACAGGGTGCCACCACTGGTCACATCGACCACCAAACAAGGCTGAATACATTAATCCTACCCGACACCACACCCTGAGGAAGACCATCCCGACAAAAATGCAGGCAGCCCGGGCGGGATTCGAACCCGCGACTCTAGTGCAGACTAGACTGCAGCGGGTTGGAGTGGATCACACCACCTAGACCAAACTGCAGCAGGTTGGAGTGGATCACACCACCTAGACCAGACTGCAGCGGGTGAAGTGGTCGTCGCTGCAGAAGCTCAAGCACTCTTCCCTGCCGGTAAAGTGTCCCCGGAGGTGCTGTTCTCGCGTCGTCGTCATAGTACTCCTAGACTAGCGGACCGACCGGACGAGGCGGCGGCACTTACGTTCTCCTGATCCATGTCGTCGCTGCTAGCTGCGGCCTGCGGCATTTCGACGTCGGTCAGCAAACCTGGCTTGTTTAGCGGCCACTTCTCCTCCTCTGCAGGCCAAGAGCATCCCCAACCCATTCATTAGATGTGGCTTGACGGTTTATTTAATGGACTCGCAACGTACAACAATTGCTGTCACACCGCATGTAAAATCACTTCTCCTGAAAATGAGCATGGCTCTCAGACAAGCTTGGTAAACGTACAATTACTTTGACTAAGTAAAGAAGGAAAGAAGAGTAAAGAAGAGTGGACCATGAGTAGATCAGTCCTGAAGACTTCATACATCAACTCATAGCGCACCTTCTCAAAGTTTGTGTTACTATTCAGGACAGAGACAGCGTAGCCATTCCTATAGCTCTATAGTTCTGTTAAAGGGTCTCTGCAATAAATATCACAGTCAAGCTCATTTTCTGCTGTCAACTAGGGATCTGAAGTGTACGCTATTGGCGAGCTTCTTTTTCTTGGAGGAGTCCGGAATTGGTCATCTTTTTCACCATATCCATATGAAAATGAGGGCGATATTGTTGTAAGATCATGTCAGGAACCCAAAGCTTAAAAAACATTTAAAAAAAAATAATAACTTGCAAATTAATCCCTCCGAATTTAGATTATTATGAAGCATACATGTTGGCAGTAAATCAACAGGTTTAGGGAAAGGTCTGCAAGAAAAACAAGAAATTTTCAAAATCCTTGTGCACAACCAATCGGGTTTCTGTTGCATGATCCAGTGATGACATCACAAATTGGCTCATGAATATTGAAATTCCCATTCGCAGGAAACTTGCAAATAAATACACAGTTTCATTGTCGGCAACATTGCAAAATAGATTTAAATGATAACATGTCTACTGCAACAGCCCTTTAATGGGCCCAGAGCTCACCTGTCGGGGATGCGATCACTGACGCTTTGGCCGTCTCCTGGGAGCAGTCCATGGGCTGGAGACATTGGGAGTCGCCCCCTGACAGGGCGTCGGCCGGGTTGTCAAAGACACGCCCCGGCCGGTTGTCGGGCGTGGCCGGGTAGGGGGAGCCGGAGGTCGGGTCCAGCAGGTCGGCCAGCATGCCGTGCTTGTGCTTCCGCAGGGAGGCCACGAAGGCCGGGAAGGCGGCCGGCCCCTTCCGCTCCAACTGGTTTAGGAAGTGCTGGTTGATTGGGCGTCGCGACTTGCCTTGGGCCTGCGGACGTGGGGAAGGCGAGGGGGGAGGGGTGGGTGGGGAGAGTAAGTGCTGTTCCCCTCGCATACACTCAGCTGTTAGCACTGGGGACCTTCAACAACGAGGTAAACAGGAAGGGTTCAGATCCACTCATACCAAAGTCAACTCGTACCCACGTCTACTTGTACCTTTGTCAAGTTGTACTCACATCAACTTGTACCGAGGTCAACTTGTACCCATTTCAACCTGTGCCCATGTCAACTTGCACCCATGTCAACCTGTACCCATGTCAACCTGTACCCATGTCAACCTGTGCCCATGTCAACCTGTGCCCATGTCAACCTGTGCCCATGTCAACCTGTGCCCGTGTCAACCTGTACCCATGTCAACCTGTACCCATGACAACCTGTGCCCATGTCAACCTGCACCCATGTCAACCTGTACCCATGTCAACCTGTACCCATGTCAACCCGTGCCCATGTCAACCTGTACCTATGTCAGCCTGTACCCATGTCAACCTGTACCTATGTCAGCCTGTACCCATGTCAACCTGTACCCATGTCAACCTGTACCCATGTCAACTTGTACCCATGTCAACCTGTACCCATGTCAACCTGTCTCCAACTCCTTTTGAGGTCAGCTCATACCCACGTCAGCTAAATTTACCTCCATGTCCTCGTAATCAGAAGGCTCAAATATGTTCATCTCTACGAGTCCGTCAAAGACAAACTTGAGGTCCATATCCTGCACCAGGGCCGTGCGGTTGGTGCGCAGGGCACTCTTGTGGGCTGCATTCATGCTGGCGATCCGGACGTCAAGCCTACAGCGTGCAGTGGAACAGCCAAAGGAAGGCAGTCAAATGGAGAGGGGACTTGAGCGAGTCTAGCTTTTTCGGTAGGAGTGCCTTCAAGGTAGTCCGATCTAACTTGGACCCGACAAGTCACCCTTTCTTTATCGAATTTTGAAATTTTGAGGGACGGGTGACTGTAGGGTCCAAGCAAAGTGGCTTTGAAATGTGGAAATGTCATCTTTGAAAAATACCCCTGACCGAAATCCCCAGATTTACCCCCAAAACACCGATGAAACCGTCCCACACGCCCATTGAGGATTCAGTGAGAATTACAGATTCCAATACTGGTCATTTTGTACAGTCAGTGTGTCATTTGAAACTGTATGAACAACTAATGTCCGGACATGGCGCGCTGCATGCTTTGATTGTGAACCAAATTTTCGAGGCTCGTGGCCACCCGTTGGACCCAGCGCAATTCACACGACGTGTGGTTTGCACTTTTCAGGAAACAGTCGCCGGGGCCAAACGCGTGTATGCGCGCGCGCACTCACACAGCCCCTAACTCCCTTAGACTGTGCCCCCGGTACCCAGATGTACATCGGCCGGTTTTTTTATTTGAAAATAGCAGCCTTTTGGCTCGTCGGACGGGAGAGAATCTTCTCGATCACCTGAGGGAAAATTTCTCCTTTTTCCCGAAACATGAGTAAAACAAATGACCAGTATTGAAATCGGTGATTCTCACTTAATACAAAGATGGATGCGTGGGACGGTTTCACGGGTGTTTTCGGGGTAATATCTGGGGGGTTTCGGTCGGGGGTAGTCATGGAGTCCAACACGTCGTTGTTTGTAAGTGTTTCCTTACTGAAAAACTTGGACCCTTCTATCACCCGACCTCCTCAAAAAACATTTAAAAGGGCGATTGTAATACAAGGGTCAAAGTTACTCGGACTAGTGAGTAAGCATGTCAAATTCAACATCCCCGACCGATAGAATAGGGCAGTGTGTACTATGTCTGCGACTGCGGTGAAATCTTTACTACAAAAAAGTACAAGTTACAACATGACAAAGAATGGCATTGGCAGATCGACTCTATTTAAAATGTACACACAATGTTGAATGACACATGATATTAATGTCAGAATAATTGTGTCGTGCACCTCGGGCCTACCCATCAAATTACTCCACCACTACAGCTAACTGGTCATTATCAACACATCTCGACGTAAAGTCTGAATGAAATCTGTCTGATCCAAATCACAGCGATCTTTACCTTTTAACGGTGTTCTTCTGACTGCCTGGTGTGGTGGTGGTTTTCAGGGAGTAACCTCAGATTTTCGGTGAGTGATTGTCAAAAGCGCTAAGACTGGTACCGAGTCGAAACGCTTAACAAACCCACAGTGCGCTGGTTGGGAACAAGACGGACTGACTATTGCCGGTTTCAAACCCTTGAGGGCGGTGTTTGGCTTGCACCATAGATCGTGGAAAGTGATGGATTAATGGGAAAAAAAATGAAAAAAAAAAACAAAAAAAACAATTCTGTAAGCATAATACTTTTTCGAACAACGACGGGTGGCGCTCTCACCTCCAACCCTTAAACTCGAACAAGTATAGATCGTGCTTCGTTTATATAACAGCTTGAATCGAGTGGTCTTTTTTAGCCATGGTTACCGATTTGAAGAATTCTAGTACGGTCATTCGAACATAGATCTTCGCATGCACGACAACCTGAAAGTCCCCGTACTGTTCAAATAGTGTTTTAACCCCTAACCCTAACCCTAACCCTGTGCATAACTGGTTTCCATAGATAGCCAGATGATAATGTTATATTCAATTCGTAGCATGACTACAAAAAAAAAGCTTTGTCGAAATGACAATAATAATTATTACGAGCAGATGTTGCAAACTGTAAATTAATAATAATATACATCAGATTTTATATGACCGAAATTTGCAAACTCCAAAACCAGAAGACGGCCTGAAGTTTCATATATACAGCAGACCGGGTGAAGTTCTGTCTTGATAAAGAAGTCCTGATGGGACTGTATTCCCAATCGTTCTGTCAACGGGAGATCCTGCAAGGATCGAAACGACCTTCTGATGTGTCTCGGTTCCAGTTCCAGACAGAATTCTCTTCGATTGTGTTATGTCTGCCGCCCTCACACGGCAGAGGGCGTAAAACCAATTCGACCACTCTGTTCAGTACCCACAACTCCACAAGTATTCAATCCAGCGATTGCCGTGGGACCTGAATTATTCATTGGAGCTATAAAAAATAATATCAGCGCCGGTTATAAATTTGCCCGTAATCAAACCGTGGAACAATACAGCATGGTCCAACAACAAGCCAATCAGATGCTGATATAAGTGGCCCGAACGTAGGCCGAGAAGTCTCTCGCCATCTCCCGTTGCATCATTCCTCGTCGCAGCTGAAACCTTGCGGTCGTGGCATTTCGAAACGGGGAAGAGAAAGTTAATCCACGGGTTACCGGTTTCGGAGAAATCCCGCTGATATCGGAACAGGTTTTTTTCGGATCGACGTGATGTCTTTTCATTTTTTTATGGCAAAAAAGGGATAAAGACTCGGAAAATTAAAATAGAACCCGCTTACCCGCGGGTTCAACGTCAGGCCGTTGAACCGACGTTCCATAAAATGACCCGATCTATAGTTTACCAAACGGAAGTCACATTATAAGTGATTTACAACGACATACGCGAATCACGAAGAGACTAGAGAGGATGCTTAGAAATAATCCATAATAAGACATAAGGCTTTGCATGGTGGGTAAAAAGGGAGTTCCACCACCGAGTCCAATATATTCTCCTGATGACGGCCAGAGCATACTGGTCGAAACGTCGAGTTACCACTCAGGTTCTTTTCAGAACCACACCTCTTCCTTTAAGAGACCTTATACATGGTGTCACCGCAAACCTTCCTCAATAGAAATAATCCGTTAATAATTCGTGATTTGATTTCCTTTGATAAATTGTGTTGGGTTTCATGTTCATTTATTATATAGGTCTATAGGCCTACATCATTTCTTGTATTATTTTTTACTTACCTTTATTGATTCATCCTTTTTGGTCCTTATTTCTGTAGAGGTTTGAGGCTCACAAGGACCTGCTATAGGATCGAAATGTCAGACCCTCCTAAATGTTTGATATTTGCATTTTGGTCATTTTAGTCAGTAAGTAGTTTGCACACTTTGTGTATGATAATTAGGCCTACATGTAATTTTTCTAAGCGGTTCGTGTGTTTTTTCCGGTTTATAATTTTATATTCCGATTGATGAAGCACTCCTTCCTCCATGGTCAAACTGTCATCAATTGACGAGGCGTGATATTAAAAATGGACTTATTTTCTTCATATTTTCTTTCCTCCCCGGATTCAGTCAGCGCTGAAACCCGATCGTCATTTTTGCCTGAAAAATTGATGTCTCTCTTTCTCTTGGCCCAAATTGACTGACATTTCCAATTCCCCCTCGATCGTAGAGGCGTGATAGAACAAGGACACATCACAAAGCACCGCTTAAATTACTTCTCCGGGAATTGAGGGCAGGGTATTCTTTTTCTCTTTTTCTTGATTTTTTTTGCAAACGGGGAAATAAATTGTATGCGGCCTTTTTTTGTTTTTCTGGTGTTTTTTTATATATTATATAATTGTATGATTCTCCTCAATTTTCAGATTTGATATTGTCGTTGTTATGATTTTTAAGGATTTATCTATTCCTGTAATTGGCATATTTGGCATAATTGAAAATTCCAATTATACATTGTACTAGCTGTTTCTGACGTCCAATTAGTTTGGAGAGCCCCCTGACAGAAACTAGTTTCTTTGGGGAAATCCTACGGGAGCTAATTGGATGTTGTTGTTGTTGTTGTTGTTGTTGTTGTTGCTGTTGTTGTTGTTGTTGTTGTTGTTGATGATGGATTATTTTTTTAGTATTGATTTATTTCTGTTTTCCAAATTAAGTGGGCCTGACGTTTCGATCCTAGCAGGACCATTAAAGGTCCTAGCATGACCATTTTAAAGGTCCTAGCAGGACCATTCTCAGCCTTTGAGAAAGGTCCTGCTAGGAATAGGATCGAAACGTCAGGCACACTAAATTTTGAGATTTTCATTTTGGTAATTTTAGTCAGTAAGCAGTTTGGAAAAATTTTGGTATAATCATCATGTCTGCATGTTTTCAACTTTATTCTTATTTGAGTGTGATGTGATGTCTATGCACGCATCCCGAAAAATAATGGAAATAAATATCCCCCAAAAATATCTAATAAATAAATAATTACCTCCGTTGCTTGTTGGTTGGTCCGTGGTTGGTTCAATCACAGGGCATGGATGGTACCCCGCGCACCGTTCGATTGTGTGTCTTTTTAAGCGAGGGGAACCATTGAAACATATGATAACGCCAGGGAATAGCGGGCTTTGAGTTGAATCTTGAGTGCGTGGTATGAGTCACACGTGCTACCTTTGAGTCATACTACTGCCCTGCACCTTTTGTGACCCCACGGTTTTTTTTGCCCTTTTCTCACCCCCTACCCGAGCCTGACAGCGGGGATACGGTCAGGCCGACAGTAGAGGCAGCTCGCTCGACCTGTCAGTGGTAAGCTTTTATTGCTTTCTTCCCTCTAAATAATGTGTTTTGTGGTCGATGAAATGCACTGCCTTTTTGTGCCGATGTCGTCGTACCAATGCAATAGACCGTGTGTCAGACACTTGTGCTGTGGTACTATGCGTGCCACGCATAGCCGTGGAGTATAGATTTTTTTCCACAAAAGATTTCCCTTTTCAAAGATAAGATATTGTAGATATCAACAAGTTCAACATTCTTATCAAGCATGAATTTAGTAACTCTTGCCCCTTTTTCGGAAAGAGTGCTGGTTTAATTTTGGAATAGGTTTGTTTGTTTTTCAGACTTTTATAGTGAGGGTATTAAACAAAAAATTTGTCAGATTGGTGGTCTAAATTAGGTTAGGTTTTTTTTTCTTCAGCCTTTTATAGTTAGGGTATGAAATTACAATCTTGCCTTTAATTTCATCTCCTGGTTCTTGCCGAACCTTTTTTAAATCACCGCGAAGTAGTGCACTGTCTTTTCTGACCTGGAAAAAAAACTGAGTGCACAATGAATAATGAGTGTTACAACTTCTGACGAATAAGTTAATAATTCATCATTTTTTTTATTATCTGTTGGCACCAAGAATTTTAAAATTCAATTGGGCAAGTCTGTCATACATTTTATAACATAAAATGAATGAGATGATAAATTATGATAATGAAATTCTGGGAAAAAATGATACCAAAAAAATAAATTAGACTGTATTATAAACTAAAATGTTTTGTCCAAAAAATGGGGAAAGAAATGCTTGACTGGAAAACATTCCTCTCAAGATAATGGACTCCTCGAAAAATGAATGGTTCCACATTATGAAAAGAATTTTTTTGGGGGGGGAACAATTATTTTTGTTTAAATTCCATAACGAAAATAAATGTTCCAGCGATTGTTAGTTGGATGCAAATTACGGGAGCGGTTGAACGGATGACTGAACCCGCAACAAAATAAGACACTAATGGTTCAGGGTACTTTGGTAGTGTCGCCGCCTTTTGCCGGCGCAATCATGATAATAATTTTGCGAGGGGACCGAGGAATGAAACAAAATTGCTCCCCCGCCTCCCAGTGGCGCTCATGTGTTGCTAATCACGCAAGCGGTGATGCACCATTACTGTTCTCTTACGCCGATGCGTAACGCCGGCCAGCTGCGGGTTGTAGCCGCTGGAAGGGGGGAAGCTAGCGGGAACCAGTCAGTTCTGACACATGCACGGTTGTGACGCTGACGCGTGCCCAGGGGGGTTACGCTGCGACCATTGATTAATCCTCACCGCAATGCTGCACCGCGCTCAAGTGATATCTCGAGACGGCGTTCAGGGGTTCACTGGGGGTACCCCCTCCCCCAGGCACCCCCCCCTCCCTCCCCCCACCCCGGGGTTCTGTTCCTGACTCAGTGAACTTGTCACCCTCTTGTATAGGCTCCCCCCTTCCTCTTCTGCCGCTGCTTGCTTCATCAGTGGCCTGGTCACTAAATGGCCGCTGAAGCTGGCCTCTGGCCACTGGAATATTGTTTAGTCATCAACCCAACTGGCCACTGGCCAGCTCCCAGAATAAAAAGGTTTCCCTCCAACTGGCCAGAGCCCAACGTCAATGGCAGCCTGATTGCTTGATGGCCACTGATAATTATTGCCTTTATCGGGCAGACTGACCAAAGTCCTGCCAGGATCAAAATGTCAGGCACTCCTAATTTTTGAAACTAAACTATGGTAATATATGCAAAAATGTTGCACACTTGCAGATTGCTTACTGACTGATATGACCAAAATGAAAATATTCGAAATTAGTAGGGCCTGATGTTTCAAAGGCTTCGAGAAAGGTCTTGCGAGGGCCTGAAAATGCAGTCTACACATGATTTCAAATGGACTTGGAATATGCGGGAAAAACATGGTAATAGACACCTCCATAGACCATACACTACTTTGCATGTGGTGTAATCCACAGTGTCCTTGCAGTAGTACTTTCAAAGATGTCAAATCATTGAGGAAGGAAATATTCGGTGCATCGTGTACGGACCTTCCTTTTAAGTACACAGGCTTTCACTACGTACAGGAAAACGATGGAACAAGCAAGAAGAGAAATGCATTTCCGACTGCATACCGGTACTGGGAACCTTGCTTTTGTGTTATGTGGTTTTGTTTAGAGGGGAAGCATGGTATAAGTACACTTATGTGGAATTTCCTTTGAAAGTCCATAGATTATCTCATCCTTTGCAGATTCCAGTATAACTGACAGTAAAGAAAGAGGTTTGCACAATTTTCTCAACTTTTATTTGCATGACAAAGATCTGACAACCATAGTCTTCAATCTCAAAAGTTAGAGGGCCTGACGTTTCGATCCTAGCAGGACCTTTCTCAAAGGCCTTTATGAGAAAGGTCCTGCTAGGATCAAAAAGTCAGGCCCTCTAAGTCGAACTTTTGCTACTGTTTTTTTTTTTACTATTAACCATAGGCTTAGAGAGAAGGTTCTGAAGTTTCTTTGTTTTTGTGTAGTTCAACTGAACTAGATCATTTGGTAGTCCACCAGTTCTTAGTCGAAAGATTTTGACTCTGTTGATGACCCATCTGAAAACCTTTGAGACCAAGCATAATTTTGCATGCAAATATTTTACATGGACTATATGACTTTATGAGCAGGCATTGTCTGAATTGTTAATTTTGTGTGTGTGTGGGGTTTAAGTGAAAATCCAAACCATATGGAGCTGGCATTGATTGCAGACTGCATTATAATAATTATTTTATTTTTTTGGAAATCGCTCCCGTCAAGAATAGATTAGGGAGGCACCATAATGTTATGTGTTACATTTGCAGAATTTTGATGTTGGCATTTCCTCTAAAAACACCCAAAACCTTATATCTGCATATTATCAGTGGAAAACTGTAGTCAACAAGTAAGTACCGGACTCTGCCTTTGAGAAAGGTCCTGCTAGGATCGAAACGTCAGGCCCACTAAATTTTAAGATTTGCATTTTGGTAATTTTAGTCAGTAAGCAGTTTGCAACATTTTTTGTATATCACTTTAAGTACCGTACTAAGTAGGACAACTGCAACTTTCCTGACTGTCTTGAGAAAGGTCGTGCTAATAGGATTGAAACATCAGGTCCTGCTTATTATTTTAGTCATTTTTGATTTGAATCATGGAGTTCCGTGGGCTAACCAAGTTTTGCTCACGTACAGTATAGTACATGGTACGCAGGGCATTTGTGCACTGTGCAGTGTGTATAAATTCTATTGAAGTACTGTAATAATCATTTTGTGTGGCATATGAGTTGGAGGTCACTTTTCAGTGTATATGCGGTACAGTCAGTGTGAAGTGTACCAGTACATGCAGAAATGATTGGTCTGGTATTAAATGCCTGAGTGCATTTGCATGGTATCAGTTCAGGACACGGCTAAACATAAATTATGGTAGAATCAGCATGGTTTGTCTATCTCTCTCTCTCTCACCACCTCTCTCTCTCTCCCTCTCTCTCTCTCTTTCTGTCTGTCTGTCTCTCTCTCTCTCTCTCTCCCTCTCTCTCTCTCTCTCTCTTTCTCTCTCTCACCACCTCTCTCTCTCTCCCTCTCTCTCTCTCAGTCTCACCACCTCTCTCTCTCTCCCTCTCTCTCTCTCTCTCTGTATGTTGAAAGCAGTTCCTTTTAATTGCCAACTACACCTGATTTACATGTACCAGTACAAAATGTTCATGTGCAAATACATATTTATTCAGCTTTACATTCCCCTAAGTGTTTATTTACATGGTCAACCTTTGTGGCTGTAATCAAGACCCACCAAATGTGAGTGTAATGACTAATGGGTATAACATTTTGCAGGCATAATTCAGTAATCCAAACCTTCGTGTTTCACTGCTTGGTTTCTGACGCCCCCCCCCCCCCTCCTCCCCGACTATAGTTTGCCATGCCCAGAGGAGACATGGTGCGCAACAAATGGGGACATGTTCGCGTGCACAGCAGGCAGCACCCCAATCTACACGCAGATGGTAAAGCTGGACTTTCACAATGCACGTGCTGTATGTGTAGATTGAGTTAGCAATAGCACTGTGCCAATAGTGGGGGGGGGGGGGTTCCATCCCAGCCTTGAACTATGGAGGAACTGCATTTGCATGGGACAACAATAGGTTTCATATTCAGCAGCCTTGGCCCGCCAATGCTAACACTACGTCACAAACAGTGCCTGGTGTTTTCAGCTCTGGGTATCCCTACAGATTTTGTTTTTCTTTTTTATAATCTGCCTGGATAGGGCCTTGTCCCCTTTCCGGTCAGTCAACGGTCTAAATTTCCAACGTCCAATCTGGGAATTGGATTATTGCAGCAAAAAACAACCCTCCCCTGCACCCCTCATCTTGTCACATGATTCCCTGTCAGCTCCTGCGGTGTCATGTGATATCGAGACTCCAGACTCACATGACTGGCATGTGACACAAGTTCACTGGGTAGACCTCGGGGCACCACTACCTTGAGATCTGTTAGCCACCTTTCTCCAACCTTCTCTGTTTTCTGCTTTCCCAAAGGCTTCAATCGAACCTAGTCCTGTCCACTCTGTGATGTTGCAAAAAACCCAGACACACACATGCATCCCAACACAATGGCTGCCTGGGAAAAGTTGCATGCACACAATGATATCTCTGTATATTTGGAGCGTGCATAGAAAAGTGGCCTGTGTATTAAAGTATAATGAGGCTGTTACCAATAATGAGGTTTAGTGATATCATCCTCCTATTCAGTTTAATGTTATGCATTATACAGTAGGCACAAGCCGGACCATTGTTATTCTGATTTGAAGCAAGGCAACGATCAAGAGCCGATTTCACAGCTGCGTATACTATGTATAGCTCCAAAATTTGCTGAAGCACAAAAAGTCAGGAGTCATACTTTCATAGAAGTACCGGTAGAGAAGAGAAACATCACTTGTTTGTAATCCTGGGGACTTTTCCTGTCTGGCCGATTTTCAGGCCTAAGCAGCTGTATGAAGTTGGGCCCAGACCTAGCTACCTATAAAAAATCCACGTGGGGGTAACCTTCCTTGGGCAGGGGTTTTACTTCTTATCAAAACAAGTCTGAGGACTGTATAGCAAGTTTATAACAAACCAATGTATTTAGATTTTAGAGAACTTGTGCCCTTTTCACACAGCTCTGTACTTACCCGGGTAATTACTTACCCGGGTAGTTACTTACCCGGGTAGTTATCTGCACCCGGGTAAAAGGTAACCCAGAGAATCACATTCACACGGGTAAGTGGGGTTTTTAGGCAGTTAACCCGGATAATTTCTGACCCGGAGAAGTGTAGTGTGAATGCTCCAAGTTACCCGGGTAATCTCGGCGTTAATTTCTTTGTTAACCCCGAGATATTACCCGGGTAACAGCAGTGTGTGAAAAGGGGAGTAGTGTTTCCATCCTATATAGCAGGACCTTTCTCAGATGGAGAATTCTGCCCCGAAAAAAGGTCCTGCTAGGATTGAACCATCAGAATGATTAATGTGTGTGTTGTTTGGGGGGTGAGGGGGTTATTTGGCACTACGGTGTGCCTTTAGTGCCATTATAAGGACTATTTTACTTTTGAGATTTGCTTAAGTGTCATTTCCATCAGTAAGCAATTTGGCAACTAACTCACGGATTTTTTTTATTGGTGCGGTCAATCTCTCCTTGTGTTTGTGCTAGGCATCATGCTTGTTTGTTCCGTTTGTTTTTTATTTGATGTGATTCCGATAGGGCGGTTTGATTCTCTGGTGTTTGTCTTTTAGATCAAGCCCAACGTCGAGCGTAAAGTTTGAACAAGCTTTTATAGGTCAAGTGTGCTTCAGCAAATTGGAGATCTTCTTGGATCGGTTTATTGGCAGCCCATTGATTGATCGATCCATTGATCGATCGTTGATTTCATTTGATAAAGGAGGGTTTGCAGTGACAGTATCCAACAAGCATGAAAGTGTGAAGCCTGCTGATCCCAACAGTACCCAACAGTGGATAGGTTCAGCAGGGTCCTGCAATGATGGTAATATTGCAGTAACTTTGCATACAATGCCAGGCCCAACAAAATCCAACTGTATTGTACAGTGTTGATCCCAACAAAGACCAACACTCAAGTAACAGACAATTGTTAGGCCTTTTCTTTTGGGACTTTTCTTTTGTGCCTTTTCTCTTGAGCCTTTTCTTTGGGGTCTTTCCCTTTAGGCCCTTTGTTTTGGGGCTTTTCTATAGATTTTTTTTACTATCTTTATTGTGTGGCTGCCAGGCCAGACAACCATGCTGACCCCAACAATCCTCAACACAGTTTTTTTTAGTACTGTACACTGCTGAACCCAACAGAGGACAACAGGCCCCAACAATGTTTGGCTTCTGTTGGAGACAGCAGGGTCATCAGGAGAATGTCAGAAGGCCAGAGCATAATGGTCGGAATGTCAAGTTGCCACTCAGGTTCTTTTCAGAACCACACCTCTTCCTTAGGAGACCTGATACATGGTGTCACCGCAAACCCTCCTTTATTGTTTCACCCACCATGCAAAGCCTTTAAGTCTTATTTATTAAGTCTTATTTCATTTGGTTGTTGATACCTGGATATCAATCAGTGATTGGTTGTTACTCTATTATCCTCAGTCTGGAAAACCTGTTTGCGTGATTGATGGCTGAGTGTGAATTCATACTAAAAGGGTCATGTAAGGGCCGTGCCCATTGCCCCAAACAAACGCGATTATTTGTTTGGTTGTGTGTGTCCTTGAGGGTGGCTCATGCTGAGAGATATAAACAAGCACGGCACTTCCTGTCAGTCAGTGCATTGTGGGATATTTTTTTTTCAAACGGTGCGATTCTGCATAGCATTCGCACATGCACCGCTTGGCAAATAAACGCGATTATTTAGAAAAATCAAGTGGAGTCTGAATCCCAATTCAAATCCCACTAATAATCGCGTTGTTTGTGTCCACAAAATGTGGATTTTGAATCGCGATACAAATCACGATCACGTTTTTTTTTTTTGGGGGGGGGAGGGACAGTGGAAACGGCCATGTTGTACTTGTAGCGTCCTTACCACCAGAGGTATCATACCCCTGATGGTAAGAACGCTACAACAAGGCCGTGTACTATCCTGCCCTCAGATGGCGGCCTACCCAAACTAGTCACCTGTCTTTCCTGGTGGGGGGGGGGGGGCGGTGGAAGGCACCTGTCAGAGGCATTTAATCCATTTCTAGAGATTTGATTTGATTTCAGATTCTTACCGATTGAATCACACACAGCTGATGTCAAACACCGCCACGGTGACATTAGGGACACCGTTGAGTGCCCCTCTGAGGCAAATAGCTTCCCCCTTTGTGTGCACTCTGACTCACAAGTTGCCCCGAATTATCCAAACTGAAGTACGCACAGTACTTGACAAAGCACTCCTGGCCAGACTTGCTGTTTAGAGGGCAATTCAGAAAGTCCGGCAACTCCAGTCCGTGACCACAGTGCAATGACATCACCCACGGCAGGGAAGACTAAGAATACCAGTCTATTGTTCACAGATCGAGTGAGAGAGAGCTGTGTGCTTGCGTCCCCAACCACACAAACCAGTCTTTCTGGGAAGGCGCCCCCTTTGAGAACCCACCACATGATGGGAGAAGAGGGGGAGGGGGTGAGTGGTTTGATAAGCCACTGCCTGAGTTACCTAGAGATATTCTATTTCTTGGTAGGCAGGGCTAATAAAGCAATAAGTTTCGGTTTGACATCAGAGCAAATACTCTCTCTCCCCTCTCCCTCTCCCCTCTCTCTCCCCCACCTGTCTCTGTCCCCCCCTCTCTCTCCCCCCTCTCTCTCTCTGTCACCCTCTCCCTCTCCCCTCTCTCTCCCCCACCTGTCTCTGTCCCCCCCTCTCTCTCCCCCCTCTCTCTCGCTCTCCCCTTTCTCTCTCCCTCTCTCTCCCTCTCTGCCCCCTCTCTCTCTCTGTCCCCCCCCCCACTGTCCCCCTCTCTCTCTCTCTGTCACCCTCTCTCTCTCCCTCTCTCTCTCTATCCCCCACCTCTCTCCCTCTCTCTATATATATCCACTCTCTCTCCTCCCTCTCACCTCCCTCTTTCTCTCCACCATCCCTCTCTCTCTCTCTCTCTCCTCCCCCCCCTCTCTCTCTCTCTCTCTCCACACTCTCTCCCCCTCTCCCTCTCTCTAGCTCTCTCTATCTCCACCCTCTCCCCCTCTTTCTATCTCCACCATCTCTCTCTCCTCCCTTTCTCCTCCCTCTTTCTCTCCACCCTCTCTCCCCTCCCCCTCTCTCCCTCTCTCTCTCCCCCTCCCTCCCTCTCTCTCTCTCTCTGTCTCTCGCCCCTGTTGTCGACCTCCTTGCAACATTTTGAAGTGTGAACCCTCCCTATGGTCCCCAACCCTCCCCCACTCCACTCCACTCCGGCACAGTCGGCGCACACACGCACGTGCGCTAATTGGCCGCCGCAATTTCGTGGGGTGACCCACCAGGTGCAGCCAACCACTGACCGGTCATTGACCCCAGCCCGGGAGCCCCAGAGGTTGAGTTGTCCTCGTGGTTTCCACTATTTTTAGGTTTATTTTATCGATATTATTATTAAAGGTGGGCCGAAATAATTAGTTTAGGGGAGCCCCCCCATGCAGACAGCGAGACGGAGTGTCGAAGCTAAACCCGACAAGTTGTCCCCAAATGCTGCACTTGAATAATTTACCGTTTTCCTCGACTGTTTCAGTGCCTTGCCATTTCTGCATATCCCCTCAAGAGCATCCTGTTGCAACACTTGAACGGGAATATTCTTTGTGCAGAAGTAGCGCACACTTCAGAATAGACTTTTTAATTAGATTTTTTTTGGGGGGGGGTTTCATTTATTTTTTTGTGGTTCTCTCGCGAGCGACTTGGTAATTTTTTCAATAATGCTCGCGTCAAGGGGTCTGGCTGCGTATGTATTGGAGTAAGTGTTGTGAAATAGAAATTTCCCTTTGGGTTTTATTTTTCATTTTAAACGTGCCACTTCTCTACCAAACGGGTCAGTAAATTTTTTTTCTCAAATTTGCTAGTGTCCAGGGTCTGCGAATATGGGAATGAGTAATTGCAAAATTAAAAAATATCCTTTTTTTATGAAACAATGTGCTAATATTGAGTGCTTTCAAAATGAAAATTCCCCTTCAGGTTTTATATCTTATTAAATGAGCCAATTTCTCTCCCAAACAGGTTGATATATTTGTTTAATTTTTTTTTGCTAGTATCAAGGGTATGGAATATGGGAATGAGCAATTGCAAAATTAAAAGATATCATTTTTTTATTAAACAATGTGCGAGTATTGAGATTGTTAAAACTACAGTTGGGAATTGCTTTCAAATTCATTCATTATCTTTTTTTGTGAGCCTCTCTGAGCTCACAAAAAAAAACTGGCTGACAACGTTTGGATCCTGACAGGACCT
This sequence comes from Luidia sarsii, assembly GCA_949987565.1. NCBI lineage: Eukaryota > Metazoa > Echinodermata > Asteroidea > Paxillosida > Luidiidae > Luidia > Luidia sarsii. The sequence continues at coordinate 14,963,032 of OX465115.1, forward strand.
TTCTAAAAGGCAGAAAGTCCTTTGCCGGATTACAAAACTTTTGTATCTTCTGAAAAGTCCTGCCATTGAGAAAGGTCCTGCAAGGAAGGAAACATCGGGCCGCCGTATTGCGACATTTGTCTGAAATGTTTGGGTTGGCCTTTTGTATCGTGTACACACAATCTCGAGATTGTACCGAAAGGAAGTCCATTTCTATATCTTCAGGAAGACCTTGATCACATAGTGAGATCACTGCTGTGCTGCCCATGGAGAGGATCAAAATAAACGAGGGCCAATGAGGCCAAGGTCTATGCCCACCTCATGGTCACGGCCTCAGCGTTCCAGCCAATGGCACCTCGTCATTGCTGTTTGATTCGCCAGTGGACTTGAAACCAGTTCTGGGCCTCAGGCCAAGTGGCCCTGGCCTCCTTTAAGTACACCACCACGTTCAAAGGGCCGCTAACATTCTCTGTTGGTCTTATAAGCGCATTCGCCTGCCCTATTGTGCATGACATCCCCTATAAAGTAGTAGGCTGGGCATATCAATCCTAAGTGGACCCTTCTCTCAAAATGCATCTTATCCAAGCACACATCTGTGCACATCCATAATGAGGGGTTGATGTGCTCTCACCGGCTGCTTCAAACTATTGTCAGTCGTGTAGTCTTCAGTCCCTTTGGTTTAAGAAGCCCTTTTCCTCACTTGCGTGTGGCCACTGCCGTGATGAGGAAACCCGTAAACTGTTCGACAGACAATATCGCTGCCAAATTGTCGGCCCTAATGGCAGTCATATGGCCTCTGCTGGTCTGCCCACTGATGATCAGTAGCCTAAAGTGGTACCCCCTGTTTCTAGCCTAGTGGTATCATGCTGGGCACAATTTCATAGAAGCACTAAACTCAGCCCCTTTTTCGCACTCAGGGTGACTAAAAGTTGTAAGGATGTAAAAAAAAAATCTATTGAAAATTAATTTTCTGATTTGGGCTTATATTGCTGTATTATTGTCCATATTTTTAGATTTACTGATTGGGAACTTGATTTCAATGATTTGAAATCAAAATCTTGGGGAAAGGGAAGTTTTTGTGATATAGTGTAAATCCCTGATCATGATTTGACCCCAATGAGACTCATTTTCACAGAGGTCATCACATATAAGTCAGTGAGAAGTATAAGACACATTTGTATTTCTCTTTGTTGAAAATGAGAAGAAAAAAAATTGAAACCCCTGCATTTGGGCTGCCTTCTCTTTAGAAAAAAAGGCTACGAGCAAAGAATAGAAATACCAACAAAAGATTAAAAAACCTTGCATTTGTTTAGCCTCATTTAGTCCAGAGAAAATAAGCCTGCGAGCAAAGAATCAAAATTATACCGACAACAAAAATAAAAACCCTTGAAATTTGGGTTAATGTCCCTCCTTTTAGCCTCCTTTAGTCTGAAGAAAAAAAAAAGCCTACAAGCAAAGAATAGAAATACCGTGACCCTTCTGCTCAGAAAAAAAACCCCGAAACGATTGGATCTACCCAGCTTGTATTTGAAAGGGGGTCTCCATCAACAGTCGTGGTGATTAATGCACATTGCGGGGATGCTTACTGTATACAACTGGCCCTGAGCTTCTCTGAAAAGACGTTAAACCTGACCTGCCTGCAACTGATAATGGAATGAATTACTGGTTCATGCCAGTCCTGGGAGGAGACGGAGTCACAGAGGAATGGGATAGAAATCCGTCCCGGGTCAGCAGGCCTGACATGTCAGCGTTTAGGGCCAGGCCCGAGCTTGAAAAAATAAAATGGTTGTTGTCCCGTGCTCTTCCAAGTCACGGTGGACACAGTTGGGGTCACTCAGGTCTGGCTAGCGGTCAGTGTTGACCGTAGCCCATTGATGTGTCAGATCATGCCTGTGTACATGTCTGTGTTGGATTGGACAAGGGGTGAGGACAAATTTGACCTATTTGAGTGTGCAGCACCAATGTTTTGACCTTTTTCTTTGGAGGGGGGGGGGTGGTAAAACTCACTGAGGCAATGCTTTTCCCATTTTAAGTTCATTTGAAATGGCCTGGCAAACCTTCCTCTCATCGGATAAGACTTGAAGGGTTGCATGGTGCATGCATGGCGGAAGAACTAAGTGGAAAGTTTGCGGTGACACCATGTAAATCTTTTCTTACGAGAAGGAGTGTGACTGGGGACTTGGTCTCTGTTATCCCAAAGCTGAAAAGACAGGCTGGAACTCTTTTTTTTTCAAAACGCAGTATAACATTGAAAAACAAAGTAAAAATGACTACTATTTTCATGCCTCATACTTTAAAGGCCCAATACAACATTGGGAAGATCGGAAAACTTCGATGTCCACACCACAGATTTCCTTCTAATTTACACAGTTTGTAGATGGTCATTATAGAATCCTCAGATTGAAATCTTACGGTCTGGGATGCTGTACTTCCCTAGAAATCTTCACTCAAACATCGACAAATAGTTTATTACTCGCAAGTCATAAACTATTTCTTACACTACAGAATGGTGCAAAAATCGTGACGGTTTTTTACCTTTTTCTACTTTCTCAGATCACCATTTGAGCTTAAACCTTTTCAGCGTTGCCTTTTTGGAATGTGCAAAAGAACGGACGAAAGAAAGAAAGACAAAGCCAGAGTCTGAGACTAAGCCGGGTTTTGGGATAAGAGCCTTAAACTGGCTTCTCTACCGTGGTTTAACCAGTGTGCATTTTGATGCTTGAAACGTGATTTCACAATTCACCTTGAAGGACCTGGTCTAAATTATTCACAGCCTTCCCTTGATCGTTAGGAAACAGGGTCATCCTCTGACCTCCATTGAACAGCCCATCCAAAAATATAGAAAAATAATCTCATTATCTTTACCGAGAAGTAACGATGAAAAAAAACCTGATTCTCCTCAGCTCAGGGACTAACGCTTTGTAAGGAGAGAGTCGCAGGGTCAGAAGCTAGCTATCAGGACACAATTAAAGTATATAAACCCTTCCACTATTTAAAAAAACTTCAATGAAAAAAGAAATTAGCATTCAGTACTGAAAAATCACAATACGGAGAAAACAGATTAGGGTTTGTCAATTCAAGATACCATGAATAGTGATGTAAAGGCAAGACCCATTATTTTTGTATGCCGTCACATTTTACCAATATCCATAGTTCTTTTTTTCTTCAAAGAATTCTTAAATGAGAGCAATTGTTCCTTGTTTAAGCCCCAGTCTGTGGGTTGTTTGGTGAGGCAAAATACCCTCTCTTAGTCACCCCCCCCCCTCTATAACCTTGTTTTCTATTGTGAGTTAACCTATTTTGAACTCTATTGTGCTCCTTCCTTGCCTCTCCTTGCTTATAATGTGCGCGCCACAATCGAAACAGGTGTACCAATTTGTTGTGTCAACCACCTGCCCCCCTCCCCAACCACACCATCACCTTTATGATTTCGGCAATCCCAAAATTACATTGCCAATGGTCACACCTATGTATTTTTGACATCGTCCACACTGCTGGAACTTACGTTTTGAGAGGGAATGTTGTTGAAAAGACAAAACAAAATTGAGTGCCCTTCTCAAATGTAGAATAGTCTGCCTTCCAATACTAGTAACAGGATGTCCCTGCTAGGATTGACATGACAGGTCCTCAGAATTTTTGAGATGTGCGTTTTGGGTCAGTTAAAGTCAGGGAGTAATTGATGGCATTGTTGTGGCCCCACTTCTCTTCAAAAGTGGGGAGATTGTTGCAGGATTTATAATAGAAGAACTCAGATAAGATTTTGTATTTACATGTAAGACTGTTGAGTGGAAATGTCAAATAGAACGATGTACCAAGACTAGGGGTGATTTTGATTATATTGGAAACTAATATTGGAAACTTGAGTACAGGTTACACAGGGGGAACACTGGATTTGGTAAAAGTTTCTAACCAGATATTTGATTTGCTCGCAATGTTTGGAGTATTGAAATTTGAGGAAGTGTTCGTCCAAATCTGCAGCCATGAAGTTCTTTCAGATCGGCCAATTTCCTTGTTTTTTGTTCACACTTACGGTATACCAATGACTTGTTTGCAACGCTTCACAAGATCTTTAAAAGATCAGAACTTCCTTGTTTCTGAAGGAAGGCCATTGAACAGCCTTTTTATTATGTGCAGTCGAAATGTCTGAAAGTTTCCTTCTATCTTCTTGTCTGAGTTGAAGCCATTAGCCTCTGAATAGAAGACAGCTGGCATTTCTGAATCAGATATAAAAGGGTCACGTAACAGTTTACACGGCTGACAATACCTCGGCCCTGCCCCCAAATCCCTCCCACCCTTCTGCTTCCCAGCCAGTCTCTCAGCGGGAGGCATGATCCTGTATCATCCACAGTCATCTCTCCTCTATCCCCCTTAATAACTCTCCATCATTGTCCTGTGATAGGGTTTCCCTACGAGCACCCTCATAATCTGTCTGGCCCAGAGGGTTGTCCGGATTAAGATTAAGAGATCTGATGACCGAAGCTCTTCTCTCTTTGCAGCTTATACATGGGTCGGCTTGGTTTGTTTTTCTCAGCAACATCAGGGAACTCCTTCAGAGGTTCCCAGGATACTATCCATCTTAGGTTTCGTTCTCATCAAACCTCCCTTTCCCCCCCCCCAAGGAATTAAAACAAAATGATCCAGGAGGACCGATTCTCATAGCTTTTGATCTATACCACGAAACTGTTGCAATCTACTCACCGATTTTTTAATGACCAAAGAAATGAAAAAGTATGTCAGATAAAATTAGAAAGCCTTTTTGTAGATCCAAGGACCTTCCCCAAATGTTTCGAGAAATGACCTGCGATGATTAGAAGATCGGGTCCTTGAGCTAAACTCTTTTTTTTTTTACTTGAAATTAAGGACACGGGATTTTTACTGATGCTTGAGCTTGTTAAAAAGTTTCTTCCAAAAGCAGAGTATCTGGAATGAACAGCTAGGATTGCAAACGATTGTTGCTAGCTAGGATTGTTGCCTCTTAGCAACAGAAAAAGAAGACGCCGATAGGTAGAAATGGTTTTTCTCTGAAACTGAAGCTTTTCTCGATCAAAAGAGGGTATTGACTTCAAGAAACCCAGCAGTCTCGGAGCCTGGCGGTGATTGTGTGCAAGCCGGCATTTCCTACAGGGGCCATAGCCCCTGATGGACCGCACGTAGGCAGCCGATTAATTTGTAAAAGAATCTGACGCCCATCGTTGATACAGACTACAGCGAAGGCAGACTGTAAGATGGGAAAGGGAGGGCACATGTTTGATCAGGGCCAATAACAGAGTCCATGACTGGCAAGTGGGGGAGTCCTACTTCCGTCTTTCCTGAGAAATGGGTTCTTTGTAGGAGCTAATGTCTCCTTCCTTCCTCCCTCCTCTCAAGGCAGCGCTAAAGATGAAAAGGCCTCTTACCCAATGTAAGACCGCAGCTGTGAATGGCGGATTTACAAGAATGTCTGAATGTCTGGTGGGGAGGCAGAGAGAGGGGGGGAGAGGGAGACAGAGAGAGAGATAGAGAGGGAGAGATGGAGAGAGAGGGTGAGAGGGGAGGGAGATAGATAGAGAGGGGGAGAGAGAGAGGGGGGAGGGAGAGAGACGGGGAGAGAGAGAGGGAGAGAGAGAGAGAGATGGAGAGAGAGATGGAGAGAGGGAGAGAGAGGGATAGAGGGGTGGCAGGGAGATAGAGGAGGGATAGAGAAGGGGTAGAGAGAGGGAGAGAGAGAGGGGAGGGAGGGAGGAAAGAGAGGGGGAATAGAGAGGGGAGAGAGAGAGGGAGGGGGAGGGAGAGAGAGACAGGGAGTGGGGGAGAGGGAGAGAGAGACAAAGAGAGTGGGGGAGAGAGAGGGGGGAGAGAGGGAGAGAGGAGGGGAAGAGAGGGAGAGAGAGAGGAGGGGGAAGAGAGAGGGGGAGGGAGAGGGAGGTTGACAATAGCCTGTTGCGTCAATCGATGGTGACAGATAGTGATTAAAGTCAGTACCTGGAATCAATATGACTCTCCTCCCTCCTTCCTCTTCCATCAAAACAACCACCGAGGCAAGACGTCTACGGAGAAATCTTGATCAGTTGATAGCGTCGCATTGCTTTTGACTTGAGTTCACCTCAGTACATCGCACCGCAGTGCGATGTACTGAGCTGACTAATGTATTGAGCTTACCAATAACTTTGTTTTCCTTTGGGTGGCCAACCCAACCAATCCTGAATGTCAGGCCCACTACAATTTGAAGGTTCATGTTTTGCAGTGTGCTCCGTCATTGTACGTGTCACTCCGTTTTGTAAGAAGTCGGCTGCCCTGATGTCTAGAACCTTGCAGGATCCTAACCCAGACTTCCGCCCTTCAGAAACATCACACCAGGATGGAAATGTCTGTCCCCATAACTTCCAACGATTTGCACTATCCAGTCATTCGCTATGAGCTCACTTGGCAGTATTTTCTGTTTTTACCGTACCCTTGTGTCCTTTATTTTGTGGAAATTACTGGAGGGGGTTCTGGTCAGAAATTCCCAGTGGGAATAACTCAAGCAATTCCATCGTGTCACAGTGATAATCAGGTTAGAATGTTGACAGTTGACCCAGAAAGGTCTCACACTCACACTTCCAGCACATGCTGAAATTTCTCCAGACAAAATGATGGCCCCAACCTTCCCCCTGTAGTAAGTTTTTACACATTCCTATTTTTTTGTGTGGGGGGGGGGAGGGTGGGGGATCAAGGCTTCACACATGTCAAAGAAGTGTTGACATTTTGCAAATGTGACAAAGGTCAGTCCCTGCATGCTCTAATTCTGGTCGGTGTCTATAACTCCTATGAAAACTCTTCTCTGAGACCCCCCCCCCCCCCTCCTCCCCCACTGCCCTCTCAATCTACTTTTTGAGATCTGTGTTGCATCATTGCGGGTCACTTCTGTCCAGAAGTGACCTGCACAGACCCTGGACCTGCTCAATGTTTTGGAGTTTTTTTTCCCCTGCACTTATAAACTTGCCACCTCGTTCGGTCCAAATATCGTACCAGAATAGCAAGGACACAATCTGGAGTGCTCGCTTTAAAACAAAGTCCCATGTTGAGGATTGTTTCCTGTATCCAGTCTGTGATGACCTATGGAGCATATCCCGCTTTTGGGATCCGTGGTCCATCAATCTGAACTACTAAGTTTCAATGTGCAGACAAGTGAGACAACAGTAACATGTTTTGACATGAATTTCCTGTTTCCATCCTCCCAAGTCAAACATTTGTCTTCTCTCTCTCACCAGAGTGCAGTTCAGATGGTCAAGGCTTAAGATTTTATTACCCTTTGGTCAGTCCCATCCCTGACCCTCACACTTGAATCTGACAAACAACCCAAAACACACACACACACACACAAACACACATAAACACCAACTGACCCATTCATTACACAATCCTGTAATCATTGTTAGTTTTCTTCTGGTGCAAACCAAAGGGGCCCCCAAACCCCCAACCCTTAATGCTCATGTATATTTAATGAGTACCGGTAAACACATACACAAATAGAACCCCCAATCAATACCAGATACCCCCCCCCCCCTCCAAGGCCTGGGCTATTGTCTGGTGACATTTTCCTGACCCCAGTCCTGGCTACCTGACAGGATATTATCATGTGCTATTCTGTTTCATTACTCTAAGCCCCAGTTCAAGGTTGTGAACACATTGCAATGTGAGTCCCCCTTCCCCTCCCCCCCTTTTTTGGGGGGGGCAATTAGTCCCTGAGCCACCACGTTGTGTTATATCACTGTTCATTTGTGGTGGTCATCACTGCAGGGTCATCGGATCCATTTATATATGCATGGTCAGCTGTCTGGTCAAGGTGAGTTTGGCAATAATCAACGACCTCCAACTTTTCAACTCTTGAGCTGTTTTTTTTTTCTGCGAAAAAGGCCATGTTAAGGCCAGATCATATTTCCCAGTTAATTATCTACTCACTCTCTCTCGCTCCCCCCCCCCCCTCCGTCAAAATACTGTAGGCAGATAAACAACCGGATTGCAAAATTACCAGTACTCCAATCTCCTGACAAGTGCTTGGACCTTGGGTGCATTGGGCTGATGAGGAGAGAAATCTGACGATGCAACTTCCTATCTGTTTGTGTCCTTGTCGTTCGGACATTGAGAAAGTTCTGGCTAGGATCAAAAAGTCAAGTTTTCTGCCTTTGAGAAAGGTCCTGCTATGATCAAAACATCATACATTCTAGCTTTGAGAAATGTCCTGCTAGGATCCAAACATCATACATTCTGGCTTTGAGCAATGTCCTGCTAGGATCAAAACATCATACATTCTAGCTTTGAGAAATGTCCTGCTAGGATCCAAACATCAGACATTCTGCCTTTGAGAAAGGTCCAGCTAGGATTCAAAGTTTCCATACGTCAGACCGCCTGACTTATCTTGACGATTTGTACCGCATCTGGAACGGTCGAGCCTCAATCCAATTTACATTCAACAATTTCACCTTAGCGTGTTGGACTGACAGCATCATCATAGGCCCCCTTCTTCTCCCTATCCTGCACTTAAAGAGAGCCAGGATCGAATTGTTCACCCCGGAAACCAACGCGATCACTCGCTGTGGAACTCGAGAATCGGCGAGAGATAGTCCCCGAGTGGTTCCTGTTTTTATGCCATTTTCTAAACTCCGCTGAACAGGAAACGGAGAATCTGTTTCTGACTCCAGGGCTGGGGGGGGGGGGAGAGTAGGCCGAGTCCTAATTTTCCTTTTCATTGTTTTTGTTCATTGGCGTTAATGGTGAACCACTTCATCTTCCCTTGCATTTCCCTCGACTCAAATGTCGCAGTCAAACCCCTCCGTCTTCGTGGAGAAATGATGGGGCGCGTACCGCGGAGGAGCACTCGGAGCAGGAAGTGCTGGGAGGTTTTTACCCCTTTTTTTTCTTCTCCTTCACCAAATTTGATAGCGACGTTGGGCGGCGTTACTCTCGCTCTCTCGCTCTCTCTCTCTCTCTCTCTCTCTCTCTCTCTCTCTCTCTCTCTCTCTCTCTCTCTCTCTCTCTCTCTCTCTCTCTCTCTCTCTCTCTCTCTCTCTCTCTCTCGGGATCCCTCCTCCCCGTTCCCTCCACTTCCAGTGCAGCTGAGTGGAAGGGAAGTGAGTTTGGCATGGAATGGTCACATCTCTATTATACACGCCCGGGTGACCGTCCGTCCGTCCATCCGTATTGCTAGTCCGAAGCCTTATTTCCAAAGCCTTACTTTTATTTGTTGTCGATTTGGGAATTAGAAATGGAATATCGGGGAATGTATGGCCATATGGGCCATTAGACCAATTGGCAGTCCTGTGCAATGTTTTCCCATATCAATAAAAAAGTATAAATTAGAGTGCCTAACATTTTTTGTAGCCTTAGTCATAGTTCCTCTTCATTTTTTTTAGATTTGCAATTTTGGTCATTAAAGGTAGGGTACATCATTTGCGAAGGTCAAAGAATCACTTCCATACTTTGTCAAACTCAATGTAGACATAAAATAACACACCTGCATGAGTTTCGGCTCAATCCGTCAACCATGTCATTAGAAAAAAACAGGAAAACGAAATTAGAAGCTAATATTTTTTTCAGACATATAGAGTGGTATTTTGGAAAGGAATTCTTTCTTTTAACGATCACTTCACAGAGCAATTGTTGGAAATTCAACCAATTTCCTCTTTCCTAAAAAATGTAGGGATTTTCGGGCGCTAAAATTTCACGGAATGTCTGATACCATGGAACAAACTTACCTGATAAGTACCGTTAAGTAATTTCTCAAATATGGAATGTCTAGAAATTGGGCACTTTAACCTCCCTTTGATTTAAGCAGTTTGGTTCAGTTTTGTATCACTTTGTTTTTCCTTAAATTATCATACCAAGATGTGAAAGTCTCAAGCGCTGACATTTCTATCTTAGCAGGATCTTTCTCAGAGGCAGAACTTTTTTTTCCCATATACATGTAAATTGCTTTTAAACCCCTTATATTGCTTGCATTCTGCAGGATGTTCAAATCCCATGGGAACCTTTTTTTTTATTTTTTAGTCACATGCGGATGTGGGGTTCGTTCTGTTTCCGATTGAAAGAGCCTTTTTCCGGACTTGTGAAGAGATTGTATCAATTTGTATGAGAACTGGGACAGGCGTACAGCTGTTCACTGCAAAAGGACCTGTCAAACGAAGGGTTTATCGGCACTGTATAAAATAGATATGGTAAATTCTTTCTCCGATACATGGCGTTGGCGTTTTTGACTAACTGGTGAATAATTTTTGAACGCAACAGTTGCATAGGAATACCTCAAGATGGAAATCAGTATCGCTTGCCGTTGATAACCTCTAGAATATTGTTACACTGCCCGTTAAAAGACGGGTGAAAATATGTTTGAAAGTACCCGTTTTTAAAATGCATCTCTTCTGGCACATGGATGGATTATACCAATACTATTTGCCCAGAGCCCATCTAAAATATCCATTTCATCTTCTGAGAAAAACATAGTATAAACTAGATTACCGGTAAAGCCCTCTCCTCATATCGTAGTTCAGTGGCCTTCAGGACCAAATCAGATCAGATGATTTACGTGCTACATGTATTGTATGTGAAGCCACACACTGATCGCTGATAAGATCTACTTTCAAAGTACCTCTAATTTCTAAACCACAGAGGTAACCTTCTGGATGTGATGTAGGTCATACCTGCTGGAACTGTAAGTCCATTCTCAGAAACTTGACATGCAACCTTTTTGGAAGCGATCATTTCATGGTTGAAGCGGAGTAGCACATCCCACCCACGTCACAAGGTCCTACAGAATGTGAGCCTCAAAGCAAGGTTAAGCCTAAGCAGTAAGCACTAGATGCGGCAGGCTGCCAACCATCTCTCTCCCTGGACTCCTTGAAAATGTGTTACTCCGCAACATTAGGAAACTAGAATGGGAAGTAAGGACAATGGGTTACACACAGTGTCATCGATCCTTGGTCGGACTAAGAAGGGATTTCTGTGGGTAGGCTTCTGTCAATTGATTTGGTTTCGTGTAGTGCACATGAGCAGTCAACATTTCATTGAACCAACCGCCCGTTCCCTGAACCCCACTGCCGGTGTATTATCTGGTCTTTTCCACGAATCCCTTGCTTCTCCCCCGTAGCCTTGTGTAAACTTCCTCCTGTGTGTAACTCCTCAAGCTGGCTTTACTTGATTGTGGGGTTGTGAACTCTGTGACCTATGCAACCTCTGTGACCTCTGCTCAGTAACAAAATGCCTACACTGCCAACTGTTTGGTTTTTTTTCCAAAGGCAAGATGTGATCTCATACATCATGCCATGGAGATACAATACCATGTACTGTACATGTGTATACAATGGGTGATGTACCGGTACATGTATTGTATGTGTGTAGTGAGTGTACATGTACTACATGAAGCCTATGCCCAGTACACCAGGTGTATCATTGTTCGTGGGACTGTGGATGAATGAGAACCATGACGATTGTGTTATTAAAGTCTGTGTCCAGGAGAATGTACCTCAACAATGATTTGCCTAGATGATACCTGACATATAATCAATGCTCTATGCTTTCTCCAATTCCTGGCTGAAATGGGTAATCCAAATACTTATGTATACCTGCACCAAGACTCCAAACCAACTATATTTTCTACTGGCCCCGTATATTATAGAGGCCAGTGGTTGTTGTGAGTGAATTTTTATTCCTAATTACTGCCCCCCCCCCCCAAAAAAAAAAAAAATAAAAAAAAAAAAATGGCTAATACACCTACATGTACCTGTATTCTTTTGAACTTCTTGGAAATTTGCCATGGTCAGTACGTAGTCTCACACAGATGACACTTAAAATTTAGTGGGCCTGACGTTTCGATCCTAGCAGGACGAAATATTTATACCGATATTTATACCGATATTTCTAGCAGAAATATCAGTATATCTCCAGAATTCAGATGACACTTGTTGAAGTCAGCTGACAAGGCCACTAGGATTAGGAATAGGATTGGTCTCTCAGCTGGCCTTGTTTCATTTTGTTTACTTCTACATGTACTAGTACTAGCATGTGACTACCAGGTCAGTATCCAGCCTATGCATTTTTAGTTTTTTACATGACATATGCAGCATGCACATTGTGTTGGCACTTTGATACCAGTTTCTTTAATACCCCCCCCCCCAAATCAGCTTTGAGCTTAGCATGTGATTGCAAAGTCTTCCTTTATAAGGAATCAATGGATATGCAGTTACCCATTCCTTTGACATTTGCTGCTTAAAATTGACTCAGGTGAAGTTGTGTGTACTTGGTGTTTGCCTGTAAAAAGGTGTTACTTTTGGCTGGTAAGGCCTTTATTGGTTTAAAGCAAACTGTATTGTCAAAGTCTCAACGATAATGGTCCCAGTCCAGTTACTCCAGTACAATATCCATAATTTAATAAGTGCCGTTCCCACTACACCAAATAAACGCTATTATTTGGATCGCGATTTGAATCGCAAACTCCACTCTTTTTGCGTCTGGGGACACAATAAACACGATTATTAGTGGGATTTGAATCGCCCTCGGACTCCACTAAGAGTGAGACTTTTTTATATTATCACATTTATTTGCGATCGCACCGGGGTTTTTTTTCAGCCCACAAGCAGTTTGCAACAATTTTGTATATCAACAATACATTTGTTTAGATTGGTTTGTTCTGTACTTTTTGGAAAGAAGAAACGTCAAAGGAATCTAGGTGAGACTGAAAAAGTACAGTGACTATTTCACCATCTCTTCCCAATCCCAGTAACATGCTTTCCATTCATTGAGTGGGTGGCACATTCATGCATTTAAATTGGGGAATACGCAGATAGGTGACAGTGCCATTTGTCATCCAATTTGTCAATTTTCTTCCTTTCTTGCACCGCCGCCACTAAAAGTCATTGCCGGAGCCCTTCCCCCTAAAGCCTGACTGTGTCCCCCCAGAAAAAGATAGAGAATGAGGACTGGTGCTGATCGGAATGCCATACTGAGCCCACAGCCTTAGAAACCAGTTGTGTGTGTACATGTGTACACTATGACATCACTGCTTTCTCAGAACGGTGGAATCCCGCCCACATTAGGATGCAGGCTCGCTCTCCCTGGAGGGACACCCTGCCTGCCCTTCACTCGCTGCCACCCCTCTCGGGGAGGCAGAATGGATCGGTCCGCTGGCCTGCTGCTGAACATAAACAGCAGGGGTTTATGAATGGTGCCTGCTGTATTGTGTGGCAGTGGAGGGCTTTACATGCGTGCGTGGGGGTGTGTGCATGTGATAGCGAAGGCCTTGGGTGGTGATGACATCACAGCCCTCAGGAACAATACCAAGGCAGAGGCAGTTCGATAATCTCTGGTGAGGGGAGTTCCTTCACAGGAAGTAGGGGGTAGAGAGAGAGAGAGGAGGGTCACCGAAGGGTAGAGGTCATTGGTCCGTTCCACGTCCGGGCTCATAAAAGGGGACCCCGTAGCCGGGTAGTCCCTCAGTCTGACTCAGAGTAACGTAGCGAAGGGAGAGCCTTTGTCTGCTGCCAACCCCGGTGGCTTGTCTCCCCTGCCTTCACCCGGCACACCAGTAGCCGCTCGCTCGCTTAACGCCCAACAACCAAAACTCGGTTCTCCTCATCTGATATTGTCGATACCGTCCTCCTTCCTCTATCCGCAGCGCAGAGGCAGCACATCGTGGGATATTTACTCCGAAAAAGACGTCCGCTGGATTTCACTTGGAAATTGTTTGGGTTTTTTTTTCTCTCCCTGTGGATCGAATTTTGGATTTTTAATGATGTGAGTATCTCTCTATTCTTCTTTGTTCTTTAATTTAAAAAATGAAAAACAAAGATAGTTAATGAGAAAATTCCTTTCTTTGCTTACTTGGTAGAGGCTGTTGTGGAACTGTACCGAGTAAGCTTAGTACTAAGTGTGGAATGGACTAGTATAGAGTATACATTGTGTGCCGGTGTGTGTACAAGTCTATGGGATCCTTTGTTATGGAGACCTGTGTGTGCTGTCTAGTGTAACAGCATTTGCTAATATCTCACCCCATATGGATCCTGCACACAGATTTGCCGCACACCGCTTTTTTTATTAGCATTTTTGTGGACAGGAAGTGGTAGAGCCAGGGAACAAAGCCACATTGTAAATGTTTCTATATATTTTTTCCCTCTCAACTCAGTTGTTTTCCATGATCCGATAAAAAAATTCCATTCCTCAGAGGAGTTGAAAATAAAATCGCTGTTTTCCTCACTCTGTCCTTTTACCCTCTTTGTTATGGAATGGAATGTATTCCCTAGCTTGTCCAATGTATTTGTGAAAATGGGGTTGGGTATGGCACGCCCAATAGAATAACCTTTTCTCCCAAACCGCCCCCAATTTGCCCAAAAGGTGAAATCTAGTTCCTACACAGTAATTGGACACACTGTTGCTACTGAGGAAGAACAATTTACGCTGTGGCTTTTCCTTTTTGTGATTTTGTAGTTTCATTCTGAGGTGAAGCCATTTTCTTGTCAGCGTTTCAATAACGAGGAATAAAAACTGATGCTGATATTAAACAAAGTTGATGTAGAAGAAAAAATGGGTTGAATATGGGTCATAAAACTGACTTTTAAAAATGTCTTCCAAAATAGTTTTTTGGGGGGCATGAAGTTTCTGTCTCTAAGAGAGATCCTGGTATTCTCAGACACATCAGGCTTCGTAACAATTTGAGTGTTTTTTTTGTTTGTAGAAGCTGATTATAGATAGGATGGGTGAGGTGCCATTGGGAGAATCTAGTATCTACTAGTACTAGGGCAAGACCATAGTGGTAGATAGAGCCTGGAGGGTTAAACAAGAATAATATGTTGTGTGGCTTAGGGAGAATTATTGCTTGTTTGTTCAAACCAGGCTGTGTGAGTCTGATAAGGCCAGACCTTTTTGTTTTTAAGTCTGTGGTAAGCCCTGCCCTGTTCCCCCCTTGTGCTGCACCACCACATCCTCCTGCCACAAAGCAGTAAAAACTAGCCTGCCCTGCATTCTAGACACTTGATAAAAGACTGGCAATGACCATGTTTGGTGTGTGTACACAGTGCTTATACACTGGAGTGCTACATGCAGGCACTCCATAGTCCACACACAGCCTATGGGACCCCCTGCGCTCGGCCACATATGGCCGAATCAGAGACTCTCTCCCACACTCAGAAGTCTCCAAATTGCATTCTTTCTTGCCCTGCCACATCATCTCGCTCCCCCTCCCCTCCCCCTCCCCTCCTCCCCCCCCCATTGAAGTGATTGGAGGGCAGCCAAGGAAAGCGCGCATCTGTTACCATGGAAATACAGGGAGGGGGAAATTGACAATCGAGGAGTGGACAAAGAGGGCTATGCTTGAAGACAACACTGCCGTATTGATGTATCTGAAGAAAAGAGGATTGTCCAGTCTCCAAGACGGGTTTTTATCTCATTGCAATGCTGTATCCATCTTACCATAAAGTCCTGCTTGAATGGAAAACGTAAGGCCTTTGGATTTTTTTTTTTAATCCATTAAATTCAGTTGATTCGTCATGTGACACACATGAGATAATTTGTTGTCTCTTGTACACCAGTAAACAAAATTACATCAATGTTAGTGTTACGCAAGACCGGTATTGCGTCAGGACTCTGGTTATTGAAAGTCGGAAAACAGTCGGCAACATGTGTATGCCATGGTTGACGAAAACTCAGTACTAGACGTCTAAAACAGTAATGCTGTTGATGATCAGTTTGGCTTCATGGGTGCATAATTTCCAAAGCTGTTTATTTTATTCACTCTGACCCGAGTCATGATTCCCACGAACCAATTTGCCACGAGCAAAGCCAGGGGCTGCTTTTTCCTACAAAATTTGCGCGGACAAACCTCAAATAGCAAATGAGTAATTCTGTGGATGATAAATACCCCTGAAAAGTGAAAACCCTTATTACACATAAATAGTTTAAATTTGGAACAACCCATCAGATTCCATCATATTTTCTTTTTTCAATTTTCATCAGCTTCAAAAGCAGTATGATAATTGATATTAAATAATTTTTCCCCCTGATTTTTTTGAATGAAGAAGGCTGCCCTGTCCTGGGGTTTGTTTACTGGAGTCATTGTGTGTACGTGCCTTGGTTTTTGTTCCGTGCCACCGTGCCACCGTGCCACCGTGCCGTTTGGGACAAAAACAAGGAAAAATTGCTGGTGCCAGAAAACAGTGTACTTGCATGCTGCACCAGCTGTAGCACCATGCACATTATCAGCAGACTTCACCCATGAAAATTAATAAGGTAGCGTGAAAAAGTGCAGGTATGGGTTATGGCTCTCCCATTTGCATGTGAATGGGAATCCCCAAGTCCTTATCTCTCCCCTCCCCCACTCCTCCTGGATTTTGCTGGGTAGTTTTTGCATAAATACACAATCTGTATTGTCTTTTCCCCCAGTGTTGCAAACAAACTGTGTTTCTAACCCTGCATTAGCGACTGACCAGTTAGATTGTTTAGGTTAGGATGTTATTTGAGAATATTATTTGGATGTGGGCTAGGTTGGTCTCAAATTTGGAGCATTAAGTGATTGAGTCATTGACACTGATCCTATTCCTAGCAGGACCTTTCTCCTTCTGGTACCAGGATCAAAACGGCAGGCCCCCAAATTCTTAGATATATAGCATTTTGATCATTTTAATTAGTAAGCACAAAGCAGTTTGCAAGAGGAAATCAAACGCATTTCCCACGCCGTATTATTTGTGCACGATGCAATTGATGTCAAATTATCGCCGTAGTATTTTCTGCCGGTGTCAATCCCAGGGAATGGAGTGCTGACTGCTGACAGACGTTGACTCAAATAGCCGATTACTGCGTGCTTTTCACTTTTCAGCGGTGCGGGACTTGTTCACACGGCCAAATGACCAGTCCCATCAGACCGGCACTATTTTGTCAGCTGCGGCCAATGTAGTGAGCAATCAGAGGATGGCAAATTGGAAATATTATTTAGTCCCCCCCCCTAAAAAAAATAATAAATACAAAAATAAATGGCGCTGGACTCAAAAAGTCAAAACGACATTGTGTTTGGCACTCCTTTGATGATTGATTGTGAATGATTAAAATCAGCCAAACGGGAATGGCGCAAACTGCTCACTGGCGCTAGAACGACCTCAAAATCAGATTTATCAATCTGATCGATTCCATTGGAGTCCTGATGTTTCGATCCCAGCGGGACCTTTTCTGCCTTTGAGAGAAGTCGTGCTAGGATCGAAACACGGAGCCAATTAATTGAAATTGATTTCCTTCTATCGGTCTCCTCACTACCCTCTAAATAGAAGGAAGTTTGGTTGTATTTCTCTAAATTAATGAAATTCACATTCTGGTCATTTTTGTCAGTTATTTGCATTATTGCACAGGACTCCATCTATTTTATTAAGGATTATACATAATTAGTTAGTTAATACAGTGATATATACAAAAAATGTTGCAAACTGCTTACTGACTAAAATTGCCAAAATGTAAATCTTAAAATTTAGTGGGCCTGACGTTTCGATCCTAGCAGGACCTTTCTCAAAGGTAGAGAGTTAATACAGTATACAAAAAATGTTCACACATACAATACTTCTCTAATACTGACTAAGATATATCCAAACAGTGAGCATCAAAAATTAGGAGGGCCTGATGTTTCGATCCTAGCAGGACCTTTCTTAAAGGCAGAATGACAGGGACAAAACTAATAGGAAGGGGAGGGTAACGGGGACATGGATGACAGACAGAAGACAAAGGGGATAGCTGGTAGGGTGAGATAAGGGAAGGACAGGGGGTTGTGTAGGGATTAGGCAGTGGAAGGGGTCAAACATTAATGGGAAAACATTTTAAGATACATGTTGTAAAAACCAACATAGGGGCTGTGACTACTGCAGCTTGGAAACAGCATGCATTCTGCTGACTCCTGTTCCGTGAAATGAATTCACGTCACAGTCATGCATTGGTTTGGCTCAGAGTCATACAGTCGTCACGCGGCCATGGTCCGCATCTCAGCGCCGGCCCGCGTGTGGACATATTTTCATTTTGCAGTCAGCCCTTATCACTATCAGTGTTGTCTGCTGTCTTTCTGTTTGCTAATTCTCTATGAATCACCCCTGCAAATATTATGCAGGTGCTTATTTGTAGGTGTGTGGATGGGTAAACATGCTGAGGGGGGGGGCTGGTGTCTGGTAACCTCGATCGAGCGTGTTCATCGTCTGCTGTCTCTGGAAACAGACTGGTGGAGAGAGAGAGGGGGGACTTCCTAGTCTGCACTGTAGCGCTGCTGATGTTATGCGGTGTGTGTGGTTCCCTGAACCCCGCTCTTCGTGATGTGTAATGGGGCACAGTCATAGCTGGGCCATGATTCATGCCTCTGGGCTCTGACTCATCCTGTGACTTCGGAAGAGGAGGGGAGGGGGAGGGGGACAGAGAGGTCACCCCTGCCTTGACTGGCCTGCCATCTATTCTGATTTCATTCCCTCATCAGTCAGGATTTCATTGCCACCGACTGCCCTGGCATTTCTTTAAATGGTTAGACTGATGGTCGGCGGTGGGGAACACTCATCGATTATGATCAGTCATCGGACGCCTTGAAGATGCTCTCTCAGACTCAGCCCTTAATTCTTTCATTCGGGGGTTTATCAGTAATCGCTAGCCAGTCAAACGTGAAAGAAGCGGCCAGCGTTGCCTACCAGTACCAGCAACAATTCAAATATTGGCCAAAAAATGGACAGTCCCATCCAAGGGCAACTGACCTTTCTGCACACAGTTTAATCACAAGCTGATATTCAATTTTGTTTCTCTTGGCACGTTCTTCATGAATGGATTGTGCTAGTAAATCTCCATTGCAGGTCAGTTGAAAATTTAACCTCCATCTGTGAACTGACAACCCTTAAAGTTGGTGAAAACGGGGATGTTGTACATAACTACATTGGGCCTCCTGCCCCAACATTTTATATTGAAATTTGACCTTCTGTTTTATTTATTTCAATAGTGGACTAACCAATGAGATACATTGGTTCCGTCAATCAGTTCCAAGGAGTGTGTAAAACGCAGCACAAGATGAAATTATTACGAACGTTTAGAGGATACGGATTGCGCTGCGTGAATCCGATTGTCGAGATCCTGCTTAGATTTCAGTGTTAAAAAAGCCTGACATTTTCTGCCCTCTGCCCAAATTTGCTCATGAGAACGATGACAAAAAAAACCCCGGGCCATTGTGGCCGGGAAGGGGGGGTTCTTTTCTGGATTTTTGTTTGTCATTGTATGCCTACGGGCCACGCACAGCTGAGCGAGGAAATACCTTTGTTGTTCCCCCTCTCTCGAGCTTGACCGCCCGCCCGGCACTCTGACGTCAAAGAAAGCGAAAGAAAGGGCAAAGCGAACTAAATATGTTGCTCTTGTTTGCCGTGAAAGCTGGCCACTTGTGTACATGTGATGCAAATAGACTCCTCTGTCCTCCCTCTCTTACTCTAAACCCCCTACCTCGGCCGGGAGTCTCGCTTCCATAGTGACTAGCCATATACGTCAGCGGGTTTAGTCTAAGTTTTCAACCTCCCTCCCCCACCTCCTCCTCCTCCTCCTCCTCCTCCTCGCCTTCACGTGTTATAGAGACTTCACCACAAGAAGGGCTGCCTGCTCAGCACAATACAACAAAGCCCCACACATCCCACTCCATACTGCCAGGAACAGAGACAGACAGGCAGACAGAAAGAGAGAGAGACAGAGATGGAGGGAGAGAGACTGAGACAGATGGAGACATTCGTAGGCTAGAGAGAAGGAGAGACAGACAGAGAGAGAGTGTGAGAGATACAGACATAAAGAGACAAAGAGAGAGAGAGGGAGTGACAGATAGGGAGGGGGGCAGACAGAGACAACAGAAAGGGAGAGAGACAGAGAGAGAGGGAGAGAGAGAGACAGAGAGAGAGGGAGAGAGACAGACAGTGAGAGGGGCATATACAGAGAGGGAGAGATACAGAGAGAGATAGAAGAGAGGGAGACGGACAGAAAGAGACAGAGAGAGGGAGAGAGACAGACAGAGGGAGAGAGATAGAGACAGGGAGAGGGAGACAGACAGAGATAGAGGGAGAGAGAGCCAGACAGAGAGAGACAGACAGAGACAGACAGAGATAGACTGAGGTGGGGTGAGAGAGTGGGCAGAGACAGAGGGAAGCTTGACGTCCACACGGTGTTACAATTTTGCAGGCAGTACAATGCGGCAGAAATAGAATGCCCAGATTGCTTTTTCGGTGTTTTCACTGTTGTCTGGTTGCCATGGCTGTCATGGGTGAGGGGTGGAGGTTGAGAGGGCTGGGTCACATCACTGTGCACCATTATTTTATCGGTTGCGGACCGTATCCCCTGCTCCTTTGTGCTCCCCTCCAAAACTACGCTCCGCACAGTTGCAGGCCTTGGCTCTGTTTTGTTCTGGTCGTCGTTATTACAAATTTAATTTCGCCAAGATCTGAAATAAAGGCTTTGTTGCTGCTAAGCCTCCCCCTCTCTCTATCTCTCTCTCTCTCTCCCTATCTCCCCCTCTCTCCCTCCCCCACCCTTTCTCTTTGCCCCTCTCTCCCTCGCTCCATCTCTCTCACACACACACTCACACACTCTCTCTCTCTCTATCCCTCTCTTCCCCTCGCTCTATCCATCTCTTCCCCCCCCCTCTCTCTCTCCCTCTCTTTCTCTCTTTCTCTCCTCCTCTCTCTTTCTCTCTCTCTCTCCTTTCTCTCCTCTCTCTCTCCTCTCTCTCTCTCTCTCTCTCTCTCCTCCCTCTCTCTCTCCTCCTCTCTCTTTCTCTCTCTCTCTCTCCTTTCTCTCCTCTCTCTCTCCTCTCTCTCTCCTCTCTCTCTCTCTCCTCTCTCTCTCCTCTCTCTCTCTCCTCTCTCTCTCCTCTCTCTCTCTCCTCTCTCTCCTCTCTCTCTCTCTCTCTCTCCTTCTCTCTCTCTCCTCCCTCTCTCTCTCCTCCCTCTCTCTATTTCCTCCCTCTCTTTCTCTCTTTCTCTCTCTCCTCCATCCCTCCCTGTCTCCTCCCTCCCTCTCTCTTTCACTCTCTTTTCCTCCACCTTTCTTTCCCTCACTCCAATCCATCTCCCTCCCTCTCTCCATCTCTCTCCGTGGGTGAAATAGGCGTGCCATGTTCATTGGGCCGTGAATGAAATGAGGGGGTCTCCACTCGCTACTCTTCCGCCTCCAGTCAGACAATGGCTAGTGTGTGTGGTGCGTGTCTAGTCCAGGAGTCACGCTGCCGAAATAGCGGCTCCCTCACTCTCTTTTAGGGGGGGGGGCTGACTGCACGCCATCATGTTGAGTCACAGCCTCCGTCCGCCTTCCAACCAATACCGTCAATTTAAAATTCGACCCACCCCCACCCCTTTCAAATGAAACACAAGCAAACAGAAAATATCTAATTTGTGGCATTGAAAGGTTTACCAAAAAAAGGCCTTGAGAATTGCTTGAATATGGATTCAATAATGCTCGTCTTTTGTCTAAGAAGGGAGTAGTATTTACTGGATCTATAATTCTATTTATTCGTCGTAGCAGTCAATTGTGGAAATATGCTGCATGTACAGTAGCTGATGATTCAAGCTTTGTCAGGGGTCTAAGTGAGAAAGCCGCTAGCAGTCAGTCCACTATTAGTGGACTGAAGATCTGCTTTATCAAACTTTAAACCTTTAAAAAAGTGCCGTTGAGAAATCTCTTTCCTTGAGTCTGTCGGAGTGTCGGTCAGAGTTTGATTTTGCCTTTGAAAAAAAGGTTGTGCTATTATCAAAACTCAAAATTTCAGGTCCTCCTAGTCCTAGTCCTAGATTGATTGTTGGATTTGTTGCTAATCTGTTTTCATCAAATCAAATTTTAAAATTGGCAAAGAAAACTTTGACAGGACTGGGACTTGAACCCGAGACCTCTTGATCGCCGTACCTCTACCAGTGCTCTTCCATCTCAGTCTCTGAGCTGTCCAGTCCTTTAGTAGATGGTGACCTTCCCAAAATAGTCAACGAGAGGGAATTTACAATAACAACCTGAAAGAAATTCAATAGTTGCGCAACGTAACAACACATGTGGGAGTTACCGGTAATCCATTTCCCTGTATTATGGGCACAGTCGATGGATTCGCAGAAAGAAAAAAACCCACTTAGACGGGACTGTTCCAGTCCTCTCATGACATCAGCGTTTGACGCATCCAGTGGTGGACAATGGACATTGAACCACAACCTCTCCCTCTCTCCTCTTCTCCCTCCCTCCCTCTTCTCTGTGGTCCCTGTGTGGTCACACAGACTTGGTCAAAGCACAGCTGACCTTTTGTACACATATTACATAGCCCCCCTCTCCTCCTCCCCCTTCGGCCCTCCCCCTAGCAAATGTTGACTGAAGTCATTATTGCTTCAACAAAGGATGTTTTTCTGGCTAACGCTTTCTGCTTTCCCAGGGGATTTTTCTGGGGGTTTTTTAGGTGGGGGGTCGCTGTTTTGTTTCTCTGCTGGTTTGTTTCGCAACAGATGTTGTTCAGCCGACCTCGTTTCTCTTGGGGAGAGACATTGCAAGGTTTCTTCCAGGGAAGGTGGATGTCAAAGGGAAGTGGAAAGCTCTGTCAGATGACAAAAAAAAAACAAGGAGATGCATTAGGCATCTAGGAGAGTCCATCAAAAGAAGACATACACAAGTTTAACAACAACCCATCATGGTATCAAGGGTACATCCGTGTACAGTGGAACGTCACCATAACAAACATCCCGGGATCCATGAAAATTGTTCGGTATAGCGGTCGTTCGTTATAGCAGATGCGGCCGCAAATTTTGTACACAAAAATCGGGAGCCAAAGGGCATGTTTGTTACAGCCGAATGTTCAGTATCTCGGTGTTTGTTATACTAGCGATGTTCCACTTTATTATCATAGCAGCTACACTGAAAAAAAAAAACAAGAGAGAGAAAAGGAAGTTTCTGTACTGTTTAGACCAACCAATTTACCGGTGTAGAATTTGAGAAGAGGGCTCTTTGTTTCTTTTCTTCCGTTTTTTATTTTTTTTATTTCATTCAGCGCTATTTTCATTCTTCCCTTCGGGCAAGGGGGATGGGGGTGGAAGAATCCGTGCACTTACGTAGACAACGTCCTCGTTTAAGAAATTATCTCTCCCCTGCTCCCCCTCAGTCTCAATTAGTGCTGGGACCTCTGAGCCACTTGTTCTGAAACTTCATTTGAGGAGCATTAGCAGGAGAGAGAAGTAGCAGTTGAACATGTACACACTGTATAAAGTGAAACCAAATTTGTGATGCAAGTCTTTTATTGAAAGAGAGAAGAATGAGGTGGGCATATATCTCTCCCTCTCCCTCTCCCTCTCCCCTTCCTCTCCCTCTCCCCCTCCCTGTATCTCTCCCTCTCCCTCTCCCTCTCCCTCTCCCTCTCCATCCCCCTCTCCCTCTCCCTCTCCTTCTATCTCTCCCTCTCCCTCTCCCTCTCCCTCTCCCTCTCCCTCTCCTCTCCCTCTCCCTCTCCCTCTCCCTCTCCCTCTCCCTCTCCCTCTCCCTCTCCCTCTCCCTCTCCCTCTCCCTCTCCCTCTCCCTCTCCCTCTCCCTCTCCCTCTCCCTCTCCCTCTCCCTCTCCCTCTCCCTCTCCCTCTCCCTCTCCCTCTCCCTCTCCCTCTCCCTCTCCCTCTCCCTCTCCTTCTCTCCCTCTCCTTCTCTTCCTCTCCTTCTTCCCTCTCCTTCTCTCCCTCTCTCTCCACCCCCTCTCCCTCTCTTTGTCTCCCTGTCCTTCTCTCCCTCTCCCTCTCTCCTCCTCCCCTCTCCCTCTCTCCTCCCCCCTCATTCCTGTTCCTACTTCATGATTTGCATTGAGGATATGGGATGTGGCTGTGGGGAGGCCATTGAATGTGTCCTTCCCTGATCCTTGATTGATCCGTGATAACTGTCGCCCCCCCCCCCCCACCCACCCCCCACGGAAACATGAGACAGTGCGCGTGGTACGGGTAGTCGTGTGTTTTCCCCATCCCCTCCAACCTCGTCATTGTTTTGCCAGTCACGTCACCGGAGACCGGACATTGGTCAGTGATAGGATAGCCAGGTTATTTCCAGCGGCAGGGGGCGGTTGGATGAGGGTTTTTCTGTGTCCATTTTTCGACGTTGTTTTTCCCTCGACATCTTTTGCCTGCCCAGTTAGGAAAGGTGGGTGCAGACATTGTTGGTAACCGTTGCTCTTTGGCCCCTCTCCCCCCCCCCCCTCTCCTCTTCCCTGAATGGGCCTTGTTTACCCAGCTTGTTGTTGACATGATTGCGTGTTTGCTGACACTGTGATCTGGAGGCTGGGAGATCTCTTCTTCAATTGGCCTTCCTAATTGCATGCAGTGTCCCCATGATAGGTCAGCGATGACCGGATGTTATTCTTCCTAACAGGACTCTTTTTGTGTCTGTGCGTTTAATGTGACTGGGCTTAAGGGAAACTAACGGCTGTACTTTCTCTTTTCTTTTCTTTTTTGTTCCTCCGTCGTCCTCGCTTGTCGTAGGTTCTACCAGTGGTGATGACGTCAGTACTCACTGACCAGTCACAGTGGCATAGAGCTTAGTGCACTGACCGTCAACAAGGGCCTGTCCTCCCCTAATCCGTACCCCCCCCCCCCACGACTGACAACAATCAGCTGATAGGAGAGTGTGTTTTGTTTTCCTACTCACATGCGTCCTGGACACAGCACAGGGAGGATCGTCAAAAACAAACGAGAAGAGTTTCGGATTGTCAGGCTAAATCCGACTAAGTGAGGATTTTTTGGTTAGAGTGTCAGTGGAGTCCCCTTCTTTTTGTGTGTGGAGTCTCCACCCACTGATCACCAGCAGCAGCACCCGCGACCCCCGTGGTTCGTCTGGTACCCAGCCTCCCCTCGGTTGGAGCAGCGGGTTCGTCCTGGATCACCAGAGCAGCAGCGACACCCCGGGAGCCAACACGGCGGGCAATTGCATGAGTCGATCGCTGGCCATGGGGCAGAAGCTGTCCGGCGGCATGAAGCAGATCGCCCGGGAGCCGGCCGGCAAGGTGCCCTCGGGCTCGGCCCGCGAGCTGGTCTACAGCGCCGACCTGGTCAAGCCGAACCGGCTAGACACACTGCTTGACATGCCGCCGGCCGACAAGGAGCTCCAGTACAAGTACGCCTGGAACGAGGAGGACCGCTCGCTGAACATCTTCGTCAAGGAGGACGACCCCTCCACCTTCCACCGGCACCCGGTGGCCCAGAGCACGGACTGCATTCGCGGCAAGGTGGGCTTCACCCGGGGCCTGCACGTCTTCGAGGTCTACTGGAACTCGCGGCAGCGGGGCACGCACGCCGTGGTCGGCGTGGCCACGGCCGAGGCGCCGCTGCACTGCGTGGGCTACCAGTCGCTGGTGGGCAGCAACGCCGAGTCCTGGGGCTGGGACATCTGCCGGCGGAAGGTCTTCCACGACGCCAAGCACCGGGCCGGCGCCCCCTACCCGCTGGCGGCCGGCGCCGACGGCTTCGCCGTGCCCGACAAGTTCCTGATGGTGCTGGACATGGACGAGGGCACGCTCAGCTTCATCGCCGGTGGCCAGTTTCTTGGGGTGGCCTTCCGGGGCCTGAAGGGAAAGCGCCTCTTCCCCGTCGTCAGCGCTGTGTGGGGCCACTGTGAAATCACCGTCAAGTACCTTGGAGGCCTTGAACGTGAGTATCCCCCCCCCCTCTCCCACGTCTGCCCGTCTTTTTTAACTTGACCCCTAGATATAACATGATGTTTGCGTCGAGGAGAATGTAATTCAAAGAGGTTTTGCCCTTACCACCACATCGAGTAAGGGCAAAACCTCTTTGAATTACATTCTCCTCGACGCAAACATCATGTTGTATCTATGATGCAACGCGGTACCCGCCGCTATACATTATTCGAATCCACCACACGACCTCGACCAGCTCGGTGGTCCAGTGGTTAAAACGTCCGTCCTAGAATTTGGGAGTCGCGGGTTCGAATCCCGTCCGAGCTGCCTGAAATATTTTTATCAGGCACCGGGCAAAGCACTGAGCATTCAGTGTTTACCACCACGTCGAGTAAGCGCAAAACCGCTTTGAATAACTTGACCCCCCAGTTTCCACACAGTCATTCTGCTCAAGCGACCCGTTTAAGAGCCTGATTTCAAGGCATTCGTGTTGGAGGTAGTCAAAGGTCTGCTGATGTGGGTTCTCATCAGCACCACACACGCGCGCTCTCACAAAAATGTCCGCGATGGTGATGGTGTCACCGCAGACAGCCCTTACCAATACCAGCCAGCAATTCAAGCAAATCTCAGCTTTGGCTTGGCTGGTGCAGGAAACTAACGCCAGTACGCAAAACCGGAGGATCTCGGGTTCAATTCGCAGTTCCTGTCCAAAGTAAACGTCTATCACTGACAAGTTGCAAAGTACACACATGTACACCTGTAACATTGAGGATATTTTAGTTTTAGCAGGTCAAGATTTCTCACGAGCTATATCTTACTAGTACACTCTACATGTGCATGCACTGCTTAGAGTGTATTAGTTAGACATAGCTGACATGCACATGCCTTTATAAATTACCCACTACACTTACTACATGATTGAACATTATTGTTGTACAGACATACAATACATGTACATACACATGTACATGTTTTAGGGACTTGCGAGTTTGCATTGAGAAAAGCTTGAACCAGTTGATTTCCTTGTTTTCTCTTTTTTTGGCATTGTTGTTGGCAACCACAACATTGCAGCGAGCAAGGTAAACATAAGGGAATTTCCCTGTTTCTTGGCAATAAATCAATAAATGCCATCGCGTAAATACCATTCCAAATCCAACCAATTGGGCCCCTCCCAAACCACAAAAAAAATGGATATAATCTACCCTCTACCCTCTGGCACCAACCCTCTGTGAATGTCTTAGGCCATGAAACTTAATGATACCAAACCATGTGTGCTTGTTAGAAGTGTTATAGCTAAAGGATTGAATGTCCCCCCCCCCTTGATTTTGAGGGCCACAACTAGCCAGTGACCTATTTTTCCCTGAGAGGTCACCAACTGGTGGGCATAACTTGGCAATAGTTATCTGATGAGATCATGGCGAAGCAGTGGCCTCATGTTTATGCATGATTAGATGGCCTCATGTTTATGCATGATTAGATTGCCTCATGTTTATGCATGATTCAATGGTTTGCGCAGGAAAATGCTTTGTCAGGATTACATCACGTTCCATGGATTAGTGTGGGATTTTTTTGCTTTTTTTTTTTTAAGATCCTTGTCCATTCAGTACAGTGCCCTCATTCAATACTAGCGTGACATGGCAAGGCCATTGGTATTCACCAGGGTCATGTAGTGGCCTCTATGCCCCCCTGTGTACGTGATTCTCTGCCAAGTTGGAATAACCCCCAACCGCTCAACAAAAGCTTTGTTGGGCTGCTTGAACATGCAGCGCACGTAGGATTGTGAGTATAGTGCAACAAGGTCTCAGTCAGTCATCTGGCTCAGATAAAAATTATCTCTTGCAGTTTTTGGAGTAAAATATGAAAATGCTGAAGACTGCTTACTGGCTAAAATGAGCAAAAATGCAAATTTGTAAACAAAAAATTGAGAGGGCCTGGCATTTTGATCCTAGCAGGACCTTCCTCAAGACCAGATCTTTTCCATTTTTCACTCGCATTCACAAACACCATGCAGCCTGACCCCATTGCTCTCACTACTTACATGTCAAGAAGCCACAGCACAGCTTTTGTTTTGGCTTGGCCCCCCTCCCTCCTAAGGTGGGAGACAAAGACCTGAGGTGGCCCATTGAAGCACTGGGCTACCTCACAGGTTAACATGCAGGGGAAATTTCATAGATATAACATGATGTTTGCATCAAGGAGAATGTAATTCAATGAGGGTTTGCCCTGCTGGACATGATAAGCACTGAGTGCTCAGTGCTTTGCCCGATGCCTGATGAAAAAAAAAAAAATTCTGGCAGCTCGAGGCGAGCTGACATACATGAACCCATTGACAGACAAGCATGCACACCCTTCATGAACGTGACTACATGACACACGTGTTCTCTCTCAATGGCGCACATTACTACTACGATATCTATTTGGTTCCCTAATGATCCGTGCAAAATGTCTGCATCACAACACATTGAGCAGCCGTACTTGAAGGGTTGCTTATTATATATATCACAGATGCCAGGCCGGGGTTGACGAGGGTGTTTTGCGCAAACAACTGAATACTTACATATGCCAAAGTTAATTGCATAACTTTGCTATCTATAGGTACCTGAAATCTTCTTGCCGCGTGATGCAGATAATGCGCGCAATGAACAAGGCCAGATGCCTTCATAACACACCCTCAGTGTGTTACAAGTTTGTTGGCTCCTTTAAATTCTAAGCAAATAAACAGGATGCCTTTAAGAAAGGTCCTGCTAGGATCGAAACATCAGGCCCACTAAATGTTGAAATGAACAGGAGAATGTCAAGACTGAACTCTGAAAGGTGTGCACGGTTGGAGCACCAAGTGGAAGGATTGCGGCGACACAGTGTACATCATCAGCTCTTTGGAGTCGGAGACAGAGTGGGGATCTGAACCTGACCACCTCATTTTCAGAGCCCCACTCAAAAAAGAGATGTGTCACATGGTGTCACCGTAAGCCTTACACTCAACCGTGACAAGGAAGTACATGTCCTCAATAACTTAGGTTCTACTGAAGGATTTGAATACAAAAACAACCACCAACTGGCCCATTTATAGGAATCAAACATGGTCGCGTTGCCATAGTATCCTCATGGTCCGATTTGGTGAGGAGGAATTTTGTGCAGAGCACATCATTGTCTGTACTCTGTAGAGGTGTGGAAATTGAATATCCTCTTTCTGTCTCTCTCTCTCTCTCCTTCAGCCTCGCCACTGCCCCTTCAGGATCTATGCAGGAGGGGCATCCGTGTGTCTGTCGGCAAGGAGAACCTAGAGGACATATATCAGCTCCCCCTGCCAACGATGGTCAAGCGCTACATCCTGTACCAGTGAGCATGGACGGCAAGAAGGGGCGTGCCTTGGATGGAGAGAGGCCGAGACATTCCCTCCCCTCCCCTCCACTCCACTCCTCCTCCGTGCCCATAGCTCGGGACAATTTCCAGCCAAAGAGAGAGATAGACTGAGAGACAAAAACCACGTTTTCCCCCGAGAACGGGCCGACAAACAATGCCTTTGTTTCCCCCCCCCCCTGGACAAAGGAGGAAGGAGTTGGAACCCAAACAGAGACAAGAGGAGACGACCGTGAGATCATATTGTTTTGGGAGAGGCAGCGTCAGCAAGGAATCCTGTGGAAATGCCAAGGCACCCCCCCCCCTCCTCCTCAAGTTTACTGGAAGCAGGCATGGTGCTAATATACAAGACTTATGAAGAAAACGAACTACTGATGTGTGTACAAAATCTCTATATGCTGCCTGTGCTGCAAAGTCCATGTGGTTTTTTATATATATATATATAATATACAATAGGCAATCAATTTTTTTTGTTTTCTCGTGACGGTGTCTTATCCTGATGGTACGTGTATGTAGAGTGTCGTAGAGGGAAGAAAGAGGGTACCGGGGCAAGGGTTGGAGTGAGACGACCTTCATGAGGTCAAATGTTAAAGGTTAAGCTGCCAGCATCTGCCATTCTCTCTGTCGTCGTGAGAGGGACCCGGGTGTTTGTACCGACAACAACAAATCCCCCCCTTTTAAAAACACTGCCATTTTATTAATTTTTTTTTAAAAGAAACTTGCGCGTGTTGATCAAGCGTGATTTGGGAAAGGGGTTGCTATAGGTGCACTGTTGCCATGGGAACTGGTCCCAGAGATGCAGAGGAGGGGGGAGGTAGAGGATTTTGGAGTCATGCTTGCACCATGGATTGGGTCCCAGTCTTGGAAGGAGGAGGATGTGCTGTGGAGGTGTCGAGGTTTTCTTTTGAGAGGGTGCCCCTTGGAGTGTGTCTGGGGAGCACCCAAAGCGAGACCAAAAATATCCTTATACATGTCCTCCTTACCCCCATGGACAGTGGACACATCTGATGGCGCCCTCTGTCTCCCACTCCTCCTCCATCTCCTCCTCCTCCTCCATTTCCTCCTCCTCCCCTTCCTAATCCTCCTCCTCCTCCTCCATCTCCTCCTCCTCCATCTCCTCCTCCTACTCCATCTCCTCCTCCTCCATCTCCTCCTCCTCCTCCCCTTCCTCCTCATCATCCTCCTCCTCCTCCATTTCCTCCTCCTCCTCCATCTCCTCCTCCTCCTCCTCCATCTCCTCCTCCTCCTCCCCTTCCTCATCATCCTCCTTCTCCTCCTCCATCTCCTCCTCCTCAACCTTATCCTCATCCTCATCCCCCTCCACCTCCTCATCTTCCTCCTACCTCTACCCCTCCTCCTACCCCTCCTCCACCTTCTCCCCCTCCACATCCTGCTCCTGCTCCTCCTACCCCTCCTCCTACCCCTCCTCCACCTTCTCCCCCTCCACATCCTGCTCCTGCTCCTCCTACCCCTCCTCCTACCCCTCCTCCATCTCCTCCTCCTCCTGCATCTCCACCCCCACTGGCATAACCCCAGCACCCTAACCGATGCTCTCTTCGAGAGAAACTCTGGTCGTCTTCTTCCGAGCTCCACACCAAAGTGCATTTCTTCAAAAGAAACCTGCTCTTGTTTTTCACTGGGGTTTGTCCCAACTCCCAACGTTTGGTCGTTGTTGTTTTTTAATCATTGCCAACCGGAAGGTGAATGTTTTGTAACTAAAATTTGTATTCTCATGTCCCACAAAGTGACCCAATCCATATGACACTCTTTTTTATACATATCCACACCAGATCTCAGACAATAATTTAGGGAGCCTCTGACAATTTTTGTTTCATAAATTTGAAGAAAAAAAAAATTCTCTTACTGGAGACTCCAGAAAAACTCGATTTTTTTTTTATCCAAAACAGTACTGTAAACAAAAAATTACAAAAAAAAATGAGAAAAAAATTGGTGTTGATCACAAGGTGCCTACAGACCATCCGGTTAACGTTGTAGATGACAGGCTTGTAATGTTGTAGAAATCTGGGAGAGTCCTTCCGCTAGTGATTTGTTCTACTGCAAAGCACACAAGTAAAGATCGCGGTGATGATTCCACTTTCAGTAGGCATAGGGGTTTACGGTCCAGTTGCCTAGATCTCAGAAGAGGCCTTTTCAAGTTCACACTGCAGTGATACCCACCCCAAACAAGAATTGGCTCCCCTTGCCAGCAACACGTTCTGCGGAGGATCTAGGATGGGGCAACACGCTCATTGTCCCAGGAATGAGCCTTCAGTTGAGTGAGATACTGAGAGCAGGCTGGACTAAACACCCAGTTTGTGTGTATGTGAACGTTCAGGAGCAGAAACAAGCCTGCAAGAACCCCATCTCATTCTTGTTCACTCAGCTGAGCCCCAAAATCAAGATTCCTCCTTCTTAATCAACAGCGTTTATGAGGGGGTGAGGTTGGTAGAAGCAGAGGAAGTTTCTCCGAAAGTCTCCCCAAGAATGAGGAAATAAATCAGGAATCCTCTTGAGGGGATAACTGACAAGAACTCTCTCCCTGGGGCATTTGTAGGGACGAATCATTAGTTGTGTGGAGAGGTCTGGTGGAGTTTCATTGCAGCCAAGTTCCTAGAGACCCCGATTTCCAAGCAGTATTACTTGACTGGGCGAGATGAGCCAAAACGCGTTGTGTTTTGCTTTGGAAATGAGTAAGAAATTGTTGCTGTCGGTCCCGTAGGAGTCAGAACGAAGCTTGTCCCATATCAGGCAGCTCATAGAATGACATCCATATTAAAAGCCTTCTCCTCTCAGTCAGAATTCGGCCGCGATATATTATCATTGACAATGTAATATCTGAGAAATTACTTTGTACTTCTATCATTTTGTATTTTACTTTTTCCGTTTGTTCCTCGCTCACGCTGGTTTGTGTCAGACACACCTTTTTCAGAGACCAGTTTCAGGGTTTTAAATTATTATTTATTTGAAAGGGGGGTTTTTTGTAATTTTTTGGTGTAATTTTTGTTCGTCGGATGAAGGATAGTGGTTCAATCAATGCAATGCCTTTTGTTTTTTAGAATATAGTAAATGCGACTCGGTGTGTAATTTACAACCACCAACATTATGCAGTTTACAACTTAAAAAAACGTGATGAGACAGCGCTTTGGGTCTAGGCATGTGTGTCTTAAAAACTTCACTAATTCATGCGAGGTGAAAGAAAAAAGCCCAGAATTTTTTTTCACAAAGGCAAGAACTTTTTAAAGACAACTTTGTTTTCCTTAAAAAAAACTCATTCCATCACAAAATCACACCTTTTTTCTTTTCTTTTTACAAAACGGAGGTGATGTTGTAAATGCGTATTCTTTCGGATTTCTTTGTACAAAGATAAATTAATGGAGAAATTATTAAGGGCGTTAAGTTAAGACTTTGTATTCGGGTATTGTAAAGAGTGGGTGGCCACGTCGAAGATGCTTGCGAACAGAAGGAGTGAGGGAGAGCGGAACAGCATTTATCGTATTTATTTTTTGCCATATTTATTCCAATGAACTCGTAAAAGGGAGGGATGGGGGAAAAGGCTGAGTTTAAAGTGCTGCCAATTGAAAGAATAAAACGATTGTTAAAAAAAAAATGATTAAAATCAGAGAAAAATTGACCTGAAATTCCCCTTCAATATCTCGTATGCCTAAAACTATTATTTAATTTAAGTCTTGAAAAAGAAAAAAAGAAAGCTAGGAAAAAATCTATTTAAGATGATTTTTGTGGTTTCTCCTGGTTGGCTACGACCGGCAGGGTGATTTTTTTTTCTTTTCCAGCTGTGCTGTTTGGGCCAAGTTGCAACTCATTAATAAACTATTGTTATGAATTAAATTATATAACTTATTACTTACCACAACAACAACAACACAAATCTCTGAGAATTGTTCGTTATTATTAGCATTACTTTTTTTTTTTTTTTTTTATACTGTCTTTTGCACTGATCTGAAATTGTTCTTTCGCGGGTCAGCCGGCAAAATAAACGAAAGGGAAATGAATGGTTTGGTTGGCGCGAATTTGACCAGCTTTTTCCCATGTTCCTCAGTGTGTGACACTAATATCCATGTGCAATGATTCCGGAGGCACTGTCGTTTCCGAAGAAAAAAAAAAGGATAAGCATCCTCGCCAACACTACCAAGCTTTTTCCATGTTGGAATGTGGTCATTTCTTTTACCGCAGAAACTGGTGGCAATCGTTGTTTTTTTTTTTTTTTTTTTTTTTTTTTTTTTTTTTTTTTTTCTTCAGAAAAATACAAATTGACAAGACGTAACAAAGGACTGTTCCAGATATGCAGGGCTTCCTGGACAATGGTGTTCTCTTTTTTTTATACTTGCCTTGGAAGTTATCGACTGTCAATTTTGTCAAATGTTGCCTTCCAAAGAAAAACTTTTTGTGGATAAATCTTAACCCAAACAAAACAAAATAAGGACCATTTTTTCTCAACTCGACACGAAGACGGAGAGGTTTTCTACAATTTTCTGTCTTTTTACTTAAGGACGGGTCTAAACCAGTCGTAGTTGAGACTTTTTGTACGGGGGGGGGTGTTTTGGTCGGATTTTTTTTTGTAAAACACGGTGACTTGGACGTCTGTGGACATAAACAGAGCTCACGTGGCTCTCAGCAATATCGTAATAACACACTGTCATTTTTTTGTACATTACTGATAAAAAAAATCATGGTTTTTCGGGGTCTTTTTTAAAGACTTGAAAGACTATTGTATATGTGGAGAGTTTTTAAAATGTCTTATACAGCACATTTTGACGTGTGTTGTAATTTTACATGTCCGCAAAGGACACGTGCGTTTTTTTGTTTGGGTTGTTTTTATTTTGAATTGTCAGATTTATTGTGACTTTTACTGAGTGTTGGCCATCTTTAATGTGCTGAACTGTTGTCATTCATTTCACTGACAAGGTTTTTTCCACTGTGTATCGTAATTATTGAGGTGTACACTAAGCTGTTTTTTATTTTGTTTTTGTTTTGTTTTATGTTTCACTTAATTATTAAACACATTTTTGCAAATATTTTGAGAATCAAAAACATGCAGGCGTGTGTTGGGTCAGTTCTTGCTTACTGTCTTCAGAATGTCAGTAATTCCTTTGTAATTTACTGATAAAACTCGGCTGGCAGTCTGGTGCCTGTGAAGCTTCAAGGCTAGTTCTATTTGACAGCATTAATGGTTGGCTGTCTACCACTGACGGCGATGGAGGCTAGTACCTTGCTTCGTGCAGACTTGTCACCCCTCCCAGATCCGTTAGCCTTGGCTGGCAGTCTACTTTGAGTTGGAAGTACTGGTGGCCCTTGCTTCCGACTAGTCAACCACTTCTATTTGATAGCCTTAGCTGGCAGTCTGCTTACAATACTGATGGACGACTAGTCAACCACTTCTATGTGATAGTCTTAGCTGGCAGTCTACTTCCAATACCGATGGACGACTATAGTCAACCACTTTCTATGTAATAGCCTTTGATGGCAGTCTAATTCCAAAACCAATTGACGACTAGTCGACCACTTCTATATGTGATAGCCTTGGCTGGCAGTCTGCTCCCAATAGCCAACCGATGGACGACTAGTCGACCACATCTATATGATAGCCTTGGCTGGCAGTCCATTTCCAATACCAATGGACGACTATAGTCAACCACTTGGTGGACGTTTGCCTTGTCGACCCTACTTCTTCCGTTTTAAACAGTTACGCACTCTGCCTATGAGAAAGGTCCTGCTAGGATCGAAACGTCAGGCCCACTAAATTTTGAGATTTGCATTCTGGTAATTTTAGTCAGTAAGCAAGTTTGCAACATTTTTGTATATCACTTTAAACAGTATTATTTGCTCTGATGAACAAGCCCTGAAAATATGTTATTTTTCCCCCTTTAGTCATCTCTAATTGCTCAAAAATACAGATACAAACCCTGACATTGCCCGACACTAGCCGGACCTTTCAGAAAAGCAAGGGAGAAACTTCCTGTGTTTTTTTTATAAAGGCAATCCTACTGCCACGATTCACGTGATTGCCAAGTCATTCAAGTATACGTATAAAGCAATCTGCAAAAGCTCCGTCCTATTATCTCAAGTATATCTCCCTAAAAACTCGCCGTCATCCTTCACAACTCCGGAAACAGAATGCGTTGGATTTCTCGACCAATCCCCAAGACGACTGAAGGCTACAGGTTTCTCTTGCACTTTTTTTGGGGGGACTCGGACCAAATAAAAATAGACTGAGCTAAAAATAAATACCAGGGTAATTAAAAAAGAAACCGCACGGAGCAAGGTGGGGTGGATCGGATGGGGGAGTCACGTCCTCTGGGTTTTTTTTTCTGAGGAGCGATCAAACTCTCCCATCTTCATTAATTCGACTGAAATTCGTCACCATAGTGTCCGACCTACGTCCTACCTACGCACCATTAGGCGTAGAGGAATGTCCTTTTTTTGTCGGCACCCCCGAGTGGAAGTGCGAGGCACGAAAACACGAGCCAACGGAATGACTAAAAATAGTCCCTGACCGCTTTGGAAGACAATGGAATTACGCCATATCACGGTCCAATTATGAGCACACGTTTTATTTATATTAGTATATAGAGAGAGATGAGAGAGAAGGAGAGAGAAAGAGGGAGAGAGAGAGAGAGAGAGAGAGAGAGGGGGGGGGGGGGGAGAGAGAGAGAGGGGGGAGGGGGAGAGGGAGAGAGAGAGAGAGAGAGATGTGGAGAGAGAGGGAGAGAGAGAGATAGAGAGGGGGAGGGAGGGAGACAGAGACAGAGGGACGAAGAGTAGAGATAGACAGAGAGATAGAGAGAGGGTGGAAGAGAGAGAGGGGGAGAGACAGAGAGAGACAGAGACAGAGATGGGGAGAGAGAGAGATAGAGAGAGTGGGAGGAGAGAGAGAGGGAGATACAGAGAGAGGGTGAGACAGAGAGAGGGTGTGAGACAGAGAGAGACAGATATAGCGAGAGAGACATAGAGAGAGAGACAGACAGAGACAGACGGACAGACAGACAGAGACGGACAGACAGACAGGCAGACAGGAAGACAGAGACAGAGGCAGAGCTAGAGACAGGGGTGGGGTGGGAGAGAGAGAGAGAGACGAGACAGAGGGAGAGAGATTTGGGCAAAACAAAACTTCCAGGGTTTTCACATGTTTGTTTTTTTTAACTAGGGCGCCAGAACAATGGATGCCAGGATTATTGAGGAAATGAATGTATTTAGTGGCAGCCCTTTGCAAGACTAATTACTAGTAAACAATCATAAATGAGGTATAGGTACCGGCACAGCTGCTTCGCCAGTTGTACTGAAGGAGGGGAAATTAATGACGATAAGTTTAGGAAATCGAGATTGATCACGTTATGAGACGAATTTGTGTGTGGGGGGGAACCCCACTTATTCGGGGAACAGTAAAGGGCAAAAGGCCACGAGGAAGTCCATCAACATCCTGGTTTCAACTTTTCGAGATCATAAATAAGAGCGTTCCATCTGATAAGGAAGGTTGGCGTGATGACATCCGTGTTAAAAGCAGCGCTGTGCGCGCCAAACGACATTCATTGGACCATTAGTGAACCCCACACATTAGCTGTTTGTGGTCTTTGCCTTTAAAGCCCCTACACAACATTGGGAAGATCGGAAAACATCGATGTCCACAGATTTCCTTCTAATCACACAGTTTGTTGATGGTCGTAAATTCGTAATAGAATCCTCATGTTGAAATCTTACGGTCTGGGACGCTGTACTTCCCTAGAAATCTTCACTCAAACATCGACAAATAGTTTATTACTTGGAAGTAATATACTTATTTCTTACACTAGAGAATGGTGCAAAAACCGTGACGTTTTTTTTTACCTTTTTCTACTTTCTCAGATCACTGTTTCAGCTAAAACCTTCGCAGGATTGCTGTTTTGGGACGTTTAATGGGTTAGCACACAAACTATGGCAATCTTTTGACCTTTACCAATGTTGCGTAGGGGCTTTAAAGAAAGGTCCTGCTATGATCGAAAGTCAGGCCCTCTAACTTTTGAGATTTCTTTGAAGACTGTGAGCTATTTTGATTTGTCATAGGCCTATGCTTTTGGAATTTGAAAAAGCTGTCAATGCTAAATTTCAGTTTCCAATCATTTACAAAGGACTTGCTTTTTTGAACCAGGGCCTTTTTTCAAAGGCCCATACAACATTGGTAAAGGTCAAAAGATTGCCGCAGTTTGTGTGTGTCATACCCCCAAGTTTGAGTATGACTATACTATAGGCCATATTTTATTTTTTTTCTTTCCCTTCTGGGAATAGAGTTACATGTATCCTCTCAGAAGTGCCACTGGAGGGTTGCCCTAGCCATGTGTCGGCATTCTCTCAGAAGTGCCACTGGAGGATTGCCTTGGCCCTGTGTCCAGCATGGTCTGGATTTGTTGTTTACTTAAGGACATTCCCAGGGTGATTGCCTGACCGGTATTGATGGGTTGTTGGGTTTGTGAGTGGGAGTGGCATTCCTTTCCTTGCTCTGGTGTAGAGTGCATCGCTCTCCGTGCTCTGGTCTGGAATCGCCCTTCTCATAGGCCATCCACACCCCCATCATCTCCCCGGTACAGGTATGTTTCCTTGGAACTGTCTTTCATTTATTATTATTCTATAATCATCTGTAGTCAAATTATCCTCATTAATTGAGTATTTTAAAGGAGTGTGTGGTTTTCATTGCCAATCCCCAAGGTTGACGATAACTCGTTCGTACAGTGTATACATTGACTGTCGCATTCCTGCTCCGAAACTTTGGTGAACGATCAATTAGCTCCTTTCATCTGTAAATATTATATGTTGATTGTGCTTAGTGCCGATTCCTTTCGTCATTAGGATGATCCATTCTATTCGAATTGTTTAGAATGTATGAGTTTTCATTCTTTTCCACTCCTCTATTGAATATGTCTTTAGAAATGCCCATTTTTATTGTTTAGAATATAGAAACTATATATAGGGATTTATAAGTTGTATTTCTTCTGTGTGTATTCAGCCCGAAGTATGGTAGGTTTCAGTCGAACCATAGTCGAACAATATTTGTTTCTTGTATACAAGCACTTTGCTACAGTGGGAAACTTCTTTCCGCCTTAGGCTATAGCACGGACCTAGTAGGCCTGGTAACGCCCCAGTCTGGACATTCCAATGGTGTGCCAGCTTGTGTTTCTCTAAGTTGACCTTTGCCCTGTGCCCAGACCAGGCAAGAGGCTGGGGAGGTTTCGACTGACATTGCGTGTGGTATGCTTAGACCACTTGTTTATGCATAATAGCCGGTCTGCCACCATCTGTTGTTTGCTTGGCTGCACTGTGTTTTGTTCTTGTAGTATTTGCATGTAACTGGTACTGCTAATCTGGGAGTGAGCCAAATTGTATGTGTTGTTGGAAGATTTCAAGTGTTTTGGCGTTGTTTTCATTCTGGATCTCTGATGACTATAGGCAGTATAGTTATTCTTTTTTTAGATTTAGTTTGGACATTTTCTTATTCGATTCCCCATTAATTAATTCTCAAGTTAAATGTACTTTTAAATGACTCGATTGAGCGGCATTCCTTTCCTTGCTCTGGTGTAGAGTGCATCGCTCTCCGTGCTCTGGTCTGGAATCGCCCTTCTCATAGGCCATCCACACCCCCATCATCTGCCCGGTACAGGTTCCCTTGCTGCCTTTCCCGTGTCGTTAGACAAGATTGGGACGGTACCGTGCGACCTGTGGAGCTGATTGTCGTCTCAACCCCCCGGAAACTCAGCTAAGTCCCCCTTCATCTGTCCCTGAGCTGATTGTCGTCTCAACCCCCTGGAAACTCAGCTAAGTCCCCCTTCATCTGTCCCTTTCGCTGGCCTGACGTCCTTCGACGCTTGACCCCTCTCGTCTGCCTATACATGTATACCCTGTCTACACCGTGGACTCATTCATTGTGAACTTTGTGCTCGCGCGCAACAGGAGGAGCCTGCCCTGCACGCCAATCATCACGTGGATGGGAGAATCTGAAATTATTTGACGCTATTTAATTACTGTACTGTTGCATTCATCAATTGCGTAGACTGTAGTGTCAGTTATCTTGTGTTCTTTGATTTTCATTTTGTTGTTGTAAGTTTGTCCTTCCCGAGGATACCGTGTGCGAGTGACACGAATAATAATTTATTCCATAACTGTACATAAACCTCTTTTCCCCCTTGTTGTATTTTTTTTTTGTTATTTTGTCGAACCGGAGAGCTAAGGTTTTTCTGCATAAAGAATAGACCTGGCGACAAAATTGGAGGCACCACCCGGATTGAGGTTATATTGCTAATCAAGCTTATTAGCAACCACAGTTAACATTTTGCTCGCACAATTTTCTTTGTCGCATTATTGCATCTTGTTGTTGCTTTTTTTCTATTTCATGTTGTTCCCACATTTGAATTGTGTTGGATGATAATTACATACTTTCTCTTGTAAGTAATTAAGTGACCATGTCTGATGCAGATTTTAAGGAGGCCTTAGCAGACTTATTGAAGACCCATGGCAAAACCATTGACGATCTACCCACCACTCAGTCCAATCCCGGTCCATCAGACCAATCTATACCCGAGGTAGTGGGGGAAGCGGTAGTGAAACATGTCGTTTCTGCGCCGTCTACTCACAGGCGGCGACTGCGACTATTCTCTGGCAAGCTACCTGTACCGGCCGGGGAATTCGACTACGAGAGCTGGAAGAGGCCCGCACTCCAGTTGGTCGAGGACTGTGGCATCACTCCGTCAGAGAAGCTTAGCCGAGTGATCGAGTCTCTTCTCCCCCCGGCGAGCAATATCGTATGGGCCTTGGGGAAGGGGGCCACTGCCGAAGAGTGTTTGGTAGGCTTGGAGAAAGCTTATGGTGTGACTGCCGATGGGGATGAACTCTATCTGCGGTTCAGTGAGTGCTTTCAAAAGCCACAAGAGGCAGCTTCCGAGTACCTTGTGCGGTTGCAAGAGTTGTCGACTCGTGTGCAGGAAGCTGGTGGTGTGAACCCTGACCGAGTCGACAATGTGCGCATCCAACAATTCACGAGGGGCTGTCTCTACAATGAACCTCTGCTGATGAAGCTCGACCTGAAGAAACGCCCAACCCCGCCCGATTTCGTATCTCTCCTGCAAGAGCTGCGGCTGGAGGAGCAGAGAGAGCGTGAGAAGGAGCAGAGGAGAGTTGGCGAGCAGAAGGTGGCCACGAAGCGAGTAGCTGTCGCAGCAGAGGCATCGTCCATCCCGGTTGATGATGTGAAACAGCTCCGGGAAGCTGTAGCTCTCCTTCAGCAGCAGTTGGCAGCAGTTCAGACGAGTGATCATCACCATGCGGTTTCTGCTAGTCCTGGGCAACAGAAGCCTACCTGGTCACGCCCACATCCGAACAACCGCCAAGTCGTGAAGCCAAGAGCCCGGTATCCACTGATATGCTTCAACTGTGGACAGCAGGGACATCGGTTAACTGACTGCACCAACGAGACCAATGCTCCTCTAGTTCAGCAGCAGATGGCTTCGAGGTGCAAGCCCACTCCCCCGTCGGGAAACGAAGGTGGCCGCCAGTAGCGGGACAACCTGCGGCCGAGAGTTTTCGAAGTCCCATAAGGCGAGATGAATACCAGAAGTCTACTCTCTGCTTCAGCGTGGATAGTAGCCCCCTCCAAGGGCTACCGAAGAAGCTGGTCGGTAACGCGGCAATTCTTACTGCTGAGATAGAAGGTAACCAAGTCCCGTGCCTTATGGATACTGGGTCCCAGGTAACGTGCATCGCCGAGTCCTTTTACAGGACTCATCTCCGTCATCATCCACTTCTGCCCATCACCAACCTTCTTGTGGTGGGAGCTAGTGGACGATCGGTGCCTTACCTAGGATACATCGAGGTGAAAGTGCGATTCACACGAGAGACGGCTGGAGTTGACATGGAAACCACGACGTTGGCACTGGTCACTCCAAGTCGAGATGGCAATCACCGAGCACCTCTCCTTCTAGGCACAAACACCAGTATTGTGGGGAGACTGTTGGAGAGTTGCAGACAGGAGGCCGGCCCAAACTTCCTCCAGAAGTTACCGGTAACCAGCGCTTGGGTGGCAGCCTACCTCCAGATTGAAGCCTCATTCATGACGACCAGGCCAGACGGCAAAGTTTCAGATGTTCGGATGAACAGCGGCCCGAAGATGATTATGAGGGGCAACCATGTAGAACTGCGAGGCTCGATCGATGACCCGGTCCAGGCGGAGGCAGTTATCATGGTGGAGGC
The DNA here is from genome assembly GCA_949987565.1 of Luidia sarsii. Taxonomy (NCBI): domain Eukaryota; kingdom Metazoa; phylum Echinodermata; class Asteroidea; order Paxillosida; family Luidiidae; genus Luidia; species Luidia sarsii. Next base: position 15,004,196 of record OX465115.1, read on the forward strand.
TGACGAAGGCTGCTTTTCCCCTGGTGGCTTGGTCGTCCAACGGACAGTAGAGGTCACTTCCCCAAATTCAGGGCGCGAGGTGTCAGTGATGGTGAGAAATGAGTCCGAGCATGACATCATTCTCCCAGAAGGTATCACCATCGCCCGTGCATATGCCGTGGAGGTGCTCAAGTCCCTATACCAAGATAAGTTGGACGAAAAGGCCACACCCCCTAGATATCGGGCTAGTTGTGTGGATATTGAAGTCCCAGAAGAGCGACCGCCGGATTTTGACTTTAAGGGTTCGCCAATCCCGGAAGAGACGAAAGAAAGGGTCACCCGGCTCTTACGTGAGAAGTCGCAGGTGTTTTCCAGAGGAGATTTGGATATTGGCTGCACTTCAGCAGTCAAACATCAAATTCACCTTACTGACGACTCTCCTTTCCGTGTGAGGTCCAGGAACATCGCCCCTGCAGACTACCTAGACGTGAGAAGACACCTGAGGGAGCTGCTTGACCGTGACATCATCCGGCCTTCCGAAAGTCAATTCGCATCACCGATTGTCGTCGTCCGCAAGAAGAATGGCGATGTCCGGTTATGCATTGATTATAGGAAGTTGAACTCGAGGACGATCCGGGACCAATACTCGATACCGAGAATTGAGGAGACCCTCCATGCTCTCAATGGTGCCCAGTGGTTCAGCTGTCTGGACCTAAAGTCCGGGTACTACCAGATAGAGCTGGAGGAGGCTGACAAGTCGAAGACAGCTTTCTGGTGTCCCCTGGGGTTCTTCGAGTTCAACCGGATGCCACAGGGCATCACCAATGCCCCGGCGACATTTCAAAGGCTTATGGAGAAGTGTGTGGGAGATCTTAACCTTATGGATGTGATGGTTTACTTAGATGATCTCCTCATCTTCTCCAAAACGCTGGGAGAACACGAGCGGAAGCTGATGGAGGTTCTGGATCGCTTGCAGGAGTTTGGCCTCAAACTAAACCCCGCAAAATGCCAATTCTTTCAGACCTCTGTCAAATGTCTTGGCCATGTAGTGTCCAGAGACGGAGTCAGCACCGATCCAGACAAGGTCAAAGCAGTGAAGTCCTGGCCTACCCCAGCAAATGCCCGAGAGCTGAAGTCCTTTTTAGGATTCACGGGCTACTACCGAAGATTTGTTGCCAACTACTCCTCCATTGCCCGGCCTCTAAATCAACTGACTGCTGGGTGTGACCTCACCAAGAAGAGATTCAAAAAGGGGAGAAAACAGAAGACCAACTGCAGGAGTGCCACCGAACCCTTTGGGGCTCTCTGGACACCTCGTTGCCAGGATGCGTTTGATACTCTGATTGAGAAGCTGACAGCATCTCCGGTCCTGGGGTTTGTGGACTACGACTCTCCCTTTCTGCTTCACACAGATGCCAGCATCACCGGCCTTGGAGCAGCGCTTTACCAGGAGCAGGAAGGAAGTATAAGGGTCATCGCCTACGCCAGCAGAGGTCTGTCGAAGAGCGAGGCCAACTACCCTGCTCACAAACTTGAGTTCTTGGCACTTAAGTGGTCAATAACCGAGAAGTTCCATGATTATTTATATGGTGGTAACTTTAAAGTCTTGACAGATAACAACCCCTTGACCTACATCCTGACGTCGGCTAAACTCGATGCGACTGGGCAGCGGTGGTTGGCAGCCCTTGCTGGTTACAATTTCAGTATTCAGTACCGGCCTGGTTCGAAGAATGCTGATGCTGATGGCCTCTCTAGACGTCCGCACGGTATTATGCCCCAAGATGAAGAATCTATTGATCACGACAAGCAGATCCAGCAGTTGCGTGATAGAGTTCTGGGAGGTGCTGACGTGACTTTGGATGCGCCGACAGTGTCTAGTGTTTGTCAACAAATAGTCGAGGTCGTCGGAGATGACAACGTCACTACCTGTGTCTTGTTGGAGACTATTACAGATAGTACAAATGCCGTACTTGACGAGTTTTCCATTGCTGAACAGCCAGACCGGGACTCCATTTCTGGGCTGACCACCACTGATTGGATTGGTTTGCAGGAGGGTGACGCAGAAATAAAGTTCATAGTCGATTGCCTCAAGAGTGGGAAACAGCCTGATATGGAGGAACGGTCCACCCTGTCAGACGGGGTCAAGATATACTTGCGACAGTGGAAGCGTCTGGTTCTGGGGGATGGAATACTGTACCGAGAAAGCGCAGGTCAGGGAGGGGTACCAAGACAACAACTGGTTCTTCCCAAAAGCCAGCGTCACATCGCTTTTGATGGGGTGCATGACCAGATCGGACACTTGGGCTATGAGAGAACCCTAGACCTTGCCCGAACCCGCTTCTACTGGCCCCGAATGGCTGAGGACATTGAGAAATTGTGTAAGACGTGTCCCCGATGTCTCCGTCGAAAGCAGAAGGTGACGCGAAGAGCGCCAATGGTCCCCATTACCACTACCCACCCCATGGAATTGGTGTGTATGGACTTCCTTTCTCTGGAGCCTGACAGCAAGAACACGACAAACATCCTCGTGATTACCGACCATTTCACCAGATATTCCCAGGCGTACCCAACTAGGGACCAGAAAGCGAAGACGGTGGCAAAGGTGTTGTGGGAAGAATTCTTCATCCATTACGGATTCCCCGAGCGGCTCCATTCAGACCAGGGCCGTGATTTTGAAGCTAGGCTAATCAAGGAGATGTGTGAGCTGGCTGGCATTAGGAAGTCTCGCACCACACCTTATCATCCGCAGGGGAACGGGCAAGTTGAGAGATTCAACCAAACTCTCATAAGTATGCTCGGGACCCTGGATGCAGAGAAGAAGAAGAGTTGGCGACTCCACGTACGCCCTCTGGTCCATGCTTATAATTGCACCAAGAACAACGCTACGGGGATGTCACCCTATTCACTGATGTTTGGCCGTGAACCCCGTTTGCCCATTGACTTGCAGTTCGGCATCAACAACCCACCTAAGAATGCAGTCTCACATCATCAATATATCAGAGACCTGAAGGATCGCTTGAAGCGTGCTCACGAGTTGGCCGCTGCGCAAGCTGCCAAATCTGCGAGCTACAATAAGGAGCGCTACGACAGGAGAGTGCGCGACCAAGCCCTGGAAGCCGGCGATCGAGTCCTAGTGAGGAATGTGGGCCTCACTGGAAAGCACAAGTTGGCCGATCGCTGGACGACCACTTGCTACCATGTCGTCAGGAGGATTGCTGATGACATGCCGGTGTATATGGTGCGACCGGAGGATGGTGGGCCAGATAGAACTTTGCATCGTAACATGCTGTTACCATGTGGGCATCTTCCCGACGCCCAACCCGAACCACAAATCACTCCACCTGACCCTCCTCCGAGGGTTGCACCACGCCGCCTTCCCAGACGGAAGGACGTCTCCATCGCAGCTAGAGCTAATGATGTGCCTCTCTTCACTGATAGTGAGTCTGAGTCGTCAGTGCCCACTCTAACAATTGAGCAGCGGACTCGCCCGATACCCGCTCCGAGAAGTGGACGAGTTAGTACCAGTGACGTGGGATCAACCGGTGGACGTCTGAATCCGGAAGCGCCTGAGTTTTCTCCTGCGGAGCCAGTCGCGGATCCAGCTCTGTCTGAACCTCAACAAGACGGCTGCGCAGTGAGTTCTGCATCCGAGCCACTATCAGTCATTGCTGCTGAAGATCCTGCTGAACCATCTCCCAGTCTGGTTTCCTCAGCAGAAACCTCGTCCGAGTCTGAGTCTCTATCTTCGGCCGAATCAACGACAAGCAGCTCTCCCGCTCCCCCAGAGCGAAGAGGTCGATGGCCAGTCCGTCGCAGACGGCCACCAAACCGCTTTGGATATGGTCGGGTGAGCAGGCCGAGAGCCAAGATGATGGAAGAGCAAATGGCTATCCAAAAGCAATTTCTCACCATGGTTCAAACTTGCTTCTTGCAGATAGGCGTATGATTCCTGATGTGTTGACACATCGTAATCCATGTCGGGACGACATGATTCAAAAAGGGGAGAGTGTCATACCCCCAAGTTTGAGTATGACTATACTATAGGCCATATTTTATTTTTTTTCTTTCCCTTCTGGGAATAGAGTTACATGTATCCTCTCAGAAGTGCCACTGGAGGGTTGCCCTAGCCATGTGTCGGCATTCTCTCAGAAGTGCCACTGGAGGATTGCCTTGGCCCTGTGTCCAGCATGGTCTGGATTTGTTGTTTACTTAAGGACATTCCCAGGGTGATTGCCTGACCGGTATTGATGGGTTGTTGGGTTTGTGAGTGGGAGTGGCATTCCTTTCCTTGCTCTGGTGTAGAGTGCATCGCTCTCCGTGCTCTGGTCTGGAATCGCCCTTCTCATAGGCCATCCACACCCCCATCATCTCCCCGGTACAGGTATGTTTCCTTGGAACTGTCTTTCATTTATTATTATTCTATAATCATCTGTAGTCAAATTATCCTCATTAATTGAGTATTTTAAAGGAGTGTGTGGTTTTCATTGCCAATCCCCAAGGTTGACGATAACTCGTTCGTACAGTGTATACATTGACTGTCGCATTCCTGCTCCGAAACTTTGGTGAACGATCAATTAGCTCCTTTCATCTGTAAATATTATATGTTGATTGTGCTTAGTGCCGATTCCTTTCGTCATTAGGATGATCCATTCTATTCGAATTGTTTAGAATGTATGAGTTTTCATTCTTTTCCACTCCTCTATTGAATATGTCTTTAGAAATGCCCATTTTTATTGTTTAGAATATAGAAACTATATATAGGGATTTATAAGTTGTATTTCTTCTGTGTGTATTCAGCCCGAAGTATGGTAGGTTTCAGTCGAACCATAGTCGAACAATATTTGTTTCTTGTATACAAGCACTTTGCTACAGTGGGAAACTTCTTTCCGCCTTAGGCTATAGCACGGACCTAGTAGGCCTGGTAACGCCCCAGTCTGGACATTCCAATGGTGTGCCAGCTTGTGTTTCTCTAAGTTGACCTTTGCCCTGTGCCCAGACCAGGCAAGAGGCTGGGGAGGTTTCGACTGACATTGCGTGTGGTATGCTTAGACCACTTGTTTATGCATAATAGCCGGTCTGCCACCATCTGTTGTTTGCTTGGCTGCACTGTGTTTTGTTCTTGTAGTATTTGCATGTAACTGGTACTGCTAATCTGGGAGTGAGCCAAATTGTATGTGTTGTTGGAAGATTTCAAGTGTTTTGGCGTTGTTTTCATTCTGGATCTCTGATGACTATAGGCAGTATAGTTATTCTTTTTTTAGATTTAGTTTGGACATTTTCTTATTCGATTCCCCATTAATTAATTCTCAAGTTAAATGTACTTTTAAATGACTCGATTGAGCGGCATTCCTTTCCTTGCTCTGGTGTAGAGTGCATCGCTCTCCGTGCTCTGGTCTGGAATCGCCCTTCTCATAGGCCATCCACACCCCCATCATCTGCCCGGTACAGGTTCCCTTGCTGCCTTTCCCGTGTCGTTAGACAAGATTGGGACGGTACCGTGCGACCTGTGGAGCTGATTGTCGTCTCAACCCCCCGGAAATTCAGCTAAGTCCCCCTTCATCTGTCCCTGGGCTGATTGTCGTCTCAACCCCCTGGAAACTCAGCTAAGTCCCCCTTCATCTGTCCCTTTCGCTGGCCTGACGTCCTTCGACGCTTGACCCCTCTCGTCTGCCTATACATGTATACCCTGTCTACACCGTGGACTCATTCATTGTGAACTTTGTGCTCGCGCGCAACAGGAGGAGCCTGCCCTGCACGCCAATCATCACGTGGATGGGAGAATCTGAAATTATTTGACGCTATTTAATTACTGTACTGTTGCATTCATCAATTGCGTAGACTGTAGTGTCAGTTATCTTGTGTTCTTTGATTTTCATTTTGTTGTTGTAAGTTTGTCCTTCCCGAGGATACCGTGTGCGAGTGACACGAATAATAATTTATTCCATAACTGTACATAAACCTCTTTTCCCCCTTGTTGTATTTTTTTTTTGTTATTTTTGTCGAACCGGAGAGCTAAGGTTTTTCTGCATAAAGAATAGACCTGGCGACATGTGTTAAACCATTAAACACTGCAAAAAAAGCTATCCTGTGAAGGTTTCAGCTCAAATGGCAATTTGAGAAAGGAGAAAAAGTGCCAAAAACCGTCACGGTTTTCGCACCGCTCTGTAGCTGTGTAAGAAATAGTTTATTACTCGCGAGTAATAAACTAGTTGTCGATGTTTGAGTGAAGATTTCACGAGAAGTACAGCATCCCAGACCGTATGACTTCAAAATGAGGATTCTATCATGACCATCTACAAACTGTGTAGATTATAAGGAAATATGTGGACATCGATGTTTCCCGATCTTCCCAATGTTAAATTGGGCTTTTAAAGGCAGATTCTGCTGCTTGTTTCTGGTGGTGCGAGCCATCTTCTTCCGATCAGGAGAAAAAAAACCAGCGTGGAAAAGCCCCGTCTGGCACCGAAGCAAGGATGGTCCTAGCATTCCTCCATGGTCCTAGCTACCTCCATAGTCCTAGCCAGCGAGGCAAATTTGCGGACCATCAAACTTGGAGCGTTATGGCTCCGCTTGGTCCCATGAAACGGTTACATCATTATGCCACACAAAACAATCAATATCCCTTATCCGGCCCACTGTTTGCCTACAATACCCACACCTTCTGGAGGTCCCGTTTACTCCTCAAACACAGGATTATCCCCAAGACAACAACAGAATAAAAAACTCAGAAAGAAAGAAACCTTATCCGAGATGAGCTCGGCCAAGCTTAAGTCTCCCTATTGTCCACCGTAGTCAGCTGTTTATCCGCCATTGAGAGACTGTACCTTGACATATGGTCTTTTGTGATGGGACGAGAGGGCTGAGCACTTTATGAGGCTCTTAGTCTTAACGGTGGGAGTTATCGAGTTGGCGGTTGCTTGATACCACGAGATGGGTCGACTCACTCGACTGTGCTATTAGTAATAGCCCACAAGACCACCTTCGTCCATTCGTGCAGGAAGGAAGGCAACGGTATAGAATCTCACGGGGGGAACGACCCGTCGATCAAGGACAACGGAAAGCGGTCAATACTAATACTTCAAGCGGTTCAAGGGCGGCCGCTTCACATGCTCTGATTATTAAAGCATTACACGAATTCGAAAATGTCATGTGCATGTCTCTTTGTTGTGTCGTCCCGGATAGAATGAAACTGTTTTTCATGCGTATGAGCAAAGCGAAGGAGCTTGAAAATAGAATCTCACGGGGGAAAACGACCCGTCGATCAAGGACAACGGGAAGCGGTCAATACGGTTATGATTAATAACGTCTTCCATCAGGAAGTGGGGGAGCGAGGGTCACGGCCAGCCCCGTATACCGGAACCACACCCCAAGGGGCATGCAGGCACCGGTGAGAGAGCCTTACTCAGATCCCCAGTCCAAATATTTGTCCACTAAACGACCGGCCGTGCCCTTTGTTTGGATCTGGCAAGTTCAAAAATCCACTCCTCGACCCACGGTTGACTTACACCAGGGACACATCAATTAGGTTTTAGGTAGCGTAAATCAATGAGGGTTTGCCCTTCCCCGACATACTAAGCCTAGTGCATGTTAAGTTATAGTGTTATACCACGGAAGAAGGAAAGCTCCATCAATGGTTATACTGTATAATATGTGCTTGTGGGATTCACGCAATGACCTGCTTGGAAACACATTCACAGGCAACTCGGGTCGGGTTCGAACCTGTCCGCTGGTTGTCTGCTTGGACAATCCACTAGCACCTTGGTTGGGATTCGAACCCGCGACTCCCGCTATATAGTCCAGCTGTTGACAGCGTACTTCCCTGTGATATTACGAGTGAGTGTGGTTTTGAGATGAGCGCGATGTCAACACGTGCCTTATAGTGGAATATTCTTCGCAGATTTCGAGAAAGAAAAGTCCTGATCGAGCAAACAAGTGCACGAACATCGTGTACTTTAAAACAGTGGCACCTTGATCACGGGGGCCGCCATGTTTGTTTGATACCCACTGTAGCCTATAGGTCACGTTACCAATAAGGCGTAATCGGTCAATTGGTAAGTACAGGACATTCACCCAGAAACTGGTGCCAAACGCTTGTTTCTATAGATGCCCTTGACATTATATCAACGGTTAAGAGAAAATGTGACCGAATTCAAAGCTCGAACCTAAGCCTTCATTTCGTGAAGGGCCTGAGTATCACCAGGGGTTTGGGTATAGCGGCCATGACCGTGTTGTTCTTTCCTCGGTCCATTGCAACCCAAGCCAAGGTCACAATAAAAAAAATTCCCGGGGGTCCAGTGAAGCATGATTTCTATGAGCACAGCGGTCCCAGGTGATGTTGACTGGTATAGCTTTTCCGTCCTCCGCGGTGTTGCCATGACATTCAGGTCAAACTAAGGTGATTCTGGGACTGGTTCGTAAATCATATGGCCTGTTGATAATATATCATTCATATAGGATAGGTTCAGAAATGACGGTGTATATTATTATGAAAATAAAATACAAATCTAAAAAGTGTATAGAGAGGCTGACGTTTCCATCCCTTTATCAAAGACATGTGCAGTGAGAAAGGTGCTTCCTTTGAGAAAGGTCCTGTCTTTGAGAGAGGTCCTGTCTTTGAGTAAGGTCCTGTATTTGAGAAAGGTCCTGCCTATTTGAGAAAGGTCCTGCCTTTGAGAAAGGTCCTGCATGCCTGTGAGAACGGGAATGTCTTTGAGTAAGGTCCTGCCTTTGAGTAAGGTCCTGCCTTTGAGAAAGGCCCTGTCTTTGAGAAAAGGTCCTGCCTTTGAGAAAGGTCCTGCCTTTGAGAACTGGTCCTGCCTCTGAGAAAGATCCTGTCTTTGAAAAAGGTCCTGCAGTGCTTTTTATAGGAAGGTCCTGCTAGGATCAAACAGCCTATCTTGTCTATCCGCCTATCTTCTTATGACTGACTTTACTTTGTTATCTATTGTGATATGACACAGAGTCCGTTCAGAGATTTGAGTTGGAGATTATACAGCTGTTTCTGGAATACCCCTACCAATCCCCATCCCCCATTATACCCGGATCTGCACCTGATGCACCCAACACCGGCCAGCAGGAAATACATGATACAACCTGTTCTGGCATACTTCCTCGTTCCTTCCACTCGGTAAATGGAGCCGCATCCAGGAAGTGCGACTTCGCACGTGCCCGATCGACCTTATACCCGCATGTGGCCGGCCTTATACCACGCGCTTTGTCTCACAACTGCACGTACAAGTCCACGCGCCTAAACGTTGATCCAGCCACCGACTTCCATTAGCAGGGAAATGGAATTCGCCGTGTATTTATACCACGAGAGAGAGGAACAAGAATTGTCTAATTTCCTTCGCGATGCCGGCAAAATGATCCCCTTCCATGGACCAATGACACATATCCGTTTGACAGACGCGAGGACAGATCGAACTGGTGAGGTTCCCCTTGCGCGTCATCGCGCACCAAAAAAAAATGAGCTTCTGCAATCGTAGATAGTCGTGAAGTTGTAACTCCCCTTCCTCCTCTGTACCACCGTGATGGGAAAGGGTGAAGATTGCTGGCTTGGTCTTTCTGATGAATGATAACAACTTATGGATGTAGACTATTCAGCTGGGAAGCGTGCATAAGCTTTTGTAGCAGAAACTATTTCATCGGACTCAATGGACTACCCAATCTGAGAACGAGCTTAATCATGATGGGATTTGTGACGGCCGTTGGTTGCTACTTCCTGCATAATCTAGCCTTCTGTAGATGATCTAGCCTTCTGTAGATGATCTGGCCTTCTGTAGATGATCTAGCCTTAATTCTGTAGATGATCTGGCCTTCTGTAGATGATCTGGCCTTCTGTAGATGATCTAGCCTTCTGTAGATGATCTAGCCTTCTGTAGATGATCTAGCCTTCTGTAGATGATCTAGCCTTCTGTAGATGATCTAGCCTTCTGTAGATGATCTAGTCTTCTGTAGATGATCTAGCCTTCTGTAGATGATCTAGTCTTCTGTAGATGATCTAGCCTTCTGTATATGATCTGGCATTCTGTATGATGATCTGGCCTTCTTTAGATGATCTATAGGGCCTATATATAGCCTTCTGTAGATGATCTATAGGGCCTATATATAGCCTTCTGTAGATGATCTATAGGGCCTATATATAGCCTTCTGTAGATGATCTAGCCTTAATTCTGTAGATGATCGAGCCTTAATTCTGTAGATGATCTGGCCTTCTGTAGATGATCTGGCCTTCTGTAGATGATCTGTAGATCTGATCGTTGGTAGGTGGTCTGTAAACATTATGCAGATAAACTGGCCTCCCTGTAGATGTCTGTAGATGATCTGACCTTCAATGACCTGTAGCTCACCTGACCTGTCTATGGATGATCTATAGACAATCAACATCAACGAGAGCACCCAACTGCAGTAACAATGAGAGAGTAGAAGAAACATGTCGTAGTGTGACACCAGCTGCCATCCAGATACCAGCCAGCATTGTAATCAAAGAAAGAAAACAAAAATGTATTGAGCAGACTATAATCAACAGCTGTGCCAATTTTTCTCTTCAAACACAGCTAGAGGGCTCTCTAACACTCATCGTGAGAGGAGACTGATCCCCTCACCCCCTACAACAACAGGACAGGCATGTGACAATAATGTAATCTTGATTCAACGCTATATTTATACGCCCCCGGGCCTTGCCGCACCCAACTGTCACCTCTCATCCCGAGTCCATCGCCTGTCAGCTCCCCTCATCCCTCTAGATCCTCCGCCGAAAAAAGAAAGAAAAACACCCAAATCGTTCCAAATTGGACCACGCCGTCCAGTTGCACAGAAAGAAAAGCGCGAATGAAGCAAGCAATACTGACGGGCCCGATTGAATCAGTTTCTTGTAGCCCTCCCCCCCCTCCCTCCTTCAGAATAGAATTAGATCGGGTTTTAAGCTCTGGGTGTGGAGGTAATTTCTGCCAAATCTTCATCGGAGAGAGAATTGGCAGTCCGTTGCCAAATAAACCCGTACAGTCTAATCGGGCATATCCCTTCGCTGAGGGCACAGTGCCCCTATATACATCACGGGTTGTGCTGTGACAGAAATGATAATGTGTTGGTCTGTATGGTGTGATTGTCCCTCCGATAACTTGATAAGTGACATCTCGGTTGGAACTAAGTCAATCGACAACCACACCCATTGGAAACTAAGAGTCACATCGCTGGGCCCACACGGTCAGTGGGATATGAATTATGTCTTTGCAGCGGGAAAACAATTTTGAGGCTTCCCGGGCCCGCTGTATACCGCTGTCTGCTGCTCAGTAACGCCAGCTGTTGTATGGAGATGATTTAAGTGTTGATGTGCGGGTTCTATAAATCAAGCAGTGCACAGACTACCTTAAAGTCAAAGGCCATCGGTTTGTTATATGTTAGCAACTGAATCAATCAACCAATCAAGTAACCAAAATAACCACCCAACCAACCAACCAACTAACCAACCCAGTAATTTATTATTGGATCACTCAACCGATTGGTCATATAACCAACTTACCATCCAATAAAATGACCAAGTAACCAACTAACCACCCAACCAGCTGACCAAGTAACCAATTAACCAGCCAACCAGCCGACCAAGTAACCAATTAACCAACCAACCATTTACCTATGAAACCAATTAACCACCAAATCAACGAACAAGTACTTGATTAACCAACTGCCAAAGTAATACATCAACCACCCAACCAACTATCCAACCGACCAAGTAACCAATTCACCACCCAGCCAACTGCCCAAATCACAAATAATTCCACCAACCAACCAACAAACCAAGTAACCAATTACATGTAACCAACCTACCAACAACATAATCATCCAAGGCTAATGAACCAATCAATCAATCAACCAACCAACGAATGAACCAGTCAAGCAATCAATCAACCAACTATTGAACCAGCCAATCAATCAACCACCCAACTAAAGAACCAGTCAAGCAATCAACCAACCAACGAATGAACAGTCAAGCAATCAATCAACCAACTAACGAACCAGCCAAGCAATCAACCAACCAACTAACGAACCAGCCAAGCAATCAACCAACCAACTAACGAACCAGCCAACCACCCATTTGGAAAGGCCACCTCTACCAAACTATCCCTTTAATTCAACCCTTTAATCAACCATAACAAAAATCAGTAGATGTCATTTCCATAAAATCTCAGAAATCTCGACAGCCAATGTTCCGAAGTGAGCAAGACCTTGTTCACTATCAAGGCAGCAACAGTCCAATATGATGAATCTGATTCATATAATTCTGGTACCGCGTCTCTCTTGCCGCGGGATTGTCACAGCCCGTCCTCCCGGCCCAGACCGTGAGTTCCTCCCAGAGGTCTCTGCATGGCGCTGAGTAAATCGGGGTATTTTTATCCACCGCGGGGACCTAAATGTGGCCGAGGCTTTGAAGGGAAATCCTGAATTACAGGTAGGTTCAGCGGGGATATTTCAAATTAGGACGGACGTCTCCGAGCAAATTGAAACTGGGAATGGGGCGCTTCCCTCTGCCTTCTTGAGTTGTCTTGTTTTGGTGGGGGGGGGGGTTTGTGTGTGAAAGTGATGTTCGTTTTTCTTTAAGAATAATCAGAAGATGCACATAATTGGTCACTTATACTCAACAACCAAGATCATTCAGTAAACTGAACTGGTATGAATATTTAGCAGTGTCCCCATGGCCGAATGACAGTTGAACACACATTCCCTTTACCGGGTTTAAGATTTTACTGAAAAAACACCTTTTTGATTCATAATTTAAATTCCACACAAGGTCAGATGTGGGTTAAACAATTTGCTAGCATCATAGATATATAACACGATGTTTGTCTTGTTAGCATTGTGTTACATGTATATTAAAACAGTTCTGGTTTATAATTCTGGTATTTGCTCATGTTCTAGTAAGTAATTTGTAGACAGACAGTGGTGCGCTTAGAAACAGCCGTATTATAAGCGCCTTATAAATGTTATTTTTATTATTATCATTGAAGGCCATTCTCAAGCCAGTTGAAGGCCATTCTCAAGCCGTTTGAAGGCCATTCTCAAGCCAGTTTAAGGCCATTCTCAAGCCGTTTGAAGGCCATTCTCAAGCCAGTTGAAGGCCATTCTCAAGCCGTTTGAAGGCCACTCTCAAGCCAGTTGAAGGCCATTCCGAACTAGGCCGCTGTACAAGAACTAACGGTATATTCGTCATCTTCTTCCAATTGTGACACCTCAAAGTACTCAGCCAAGAGACACACTTAAGCACCTAAGCATAGCCTAGCCACAGAAGCAACACTCTGTCTGAAATCTAGACTCTGTTCGTAAGTGCAGGATGTGGCAATTGTTGGCACCTGTCTAATATTCAAAATGGTAAAGGGACACACCGCAAAGTCTGGCCCAGTCGGACAATTGGCAGAAGAGTTAAAATTAAAATCCGGTGCACCGGCTTTTTTTTTCTTCAAAAGTTCCCACTCAGCATATTTATTTTTTTTACTTGAATTGAGAAAGCTGCATCCACTGTATGATTCCAGAGCTGATGTAGCCTAGGTTGACAATGTTAAGGCCTTGTTGTTTGTATCGGAATGAAAATGAGGGCGTGATCCCTGGAGATAAACAGCAGTTGGTTAGATGCTTCTGACTGGTGCACCAACCTCTGTAAAGACTAGTTGACTATTTGGGAAGGCCGCCATCTAAAGACTGGATAGCTCAGATGGTAAGAGCGCTGGTGTGCCAAAGACTAGTTGACTCTTTGGGAAGGCCGCCATCTAAGGGATGGATAGCTCAGATGGTAAGAGCGCTGGTGTGCCAAAGACTAGTTGACTATTAGGGAAGGCCACCATCTAAGGGCTGGATAGCTCAGATGGTAAGAGCGCTGGTGTGCCAAAGACTAGTTGACTATTTGGGAAGGCCGCCATCTAAGGGATGGATAGCTCAGATGGTAAGAGCGCTGGTGTGCCAAAGACTAGTTGACTATTTGGGAAGGCCGCCATCTAAGGGATGGATAGCTCAGATGGTAAGAGCGCTGGTGTGCCAAAGACTAGTTGACTATTTGGGAAGGCCACCATCTAAGGGCTGGATAGATCAGATGGAAGAGCATCCAGAGGTCTCGGGTTCAATCCAGTCAAAGATTTCTTAGCCATTTTTTTCGATTTTGTTTTCAAAAGTTCTCAGTCAGTTTTTCAATGATTTGATTTGAATAAAAGTACCGGTAACCAACCGTATGAGGTCCCTGAACTCAGGATTGGCAAGACGCATTCAAGATCTCACAAAATGCGAAACAGACAAGAAACACTCTTGATTCACAGCGAAGTCCCGCCAATGTCAACAGTGTGGATCAGATAAGACTCTCCCCTGAATCATTAACAGGAAGATAATGCCCTTAGCAGATGGCATCTGTGCAGAATGTGATGTCAAGGACCTTCGACCTATTGTCTCCCCCCCCCATCTCCCCGGCTATTCTCCAACCGAAGAGAGCGACGAATCAACGGCTCAGTGATCTATCCGATGATCGGCGTAAATTGAAGATGGGGCCACGATAGCGCGACGCGTCCGATGAACTGCAACCCGAAGCGACAAGGCTTGGAAAGATCCCTGGAGTTCCTCGTCCCAGACTGCTTCCGATGCAATAGCGATTCGTGCCTCCCCCCCCCCCCCACAACTGTCAGAAACAATTCAGAGCGAAGATCGGCCCGATTATAGCCGTCTCTTCACCCACACCACCCTGCGATGTTGCGAAGAGAAGGTCGGCGAATGACGAACGACATCATCGTCAGTTTTATGAAGTGAAGAGAGGCCGACGGAGCACGGCGCACTATTTTATGTGGATCGCGGGGGAAGGGAATCTCTCGTCCCAACGCGTGCCTGTGAATGTGAAGCGCATCAAAATTGGCGCTGGGAAGTTCAACTCGGGGATCATAGTCCTGATTGCATCCACAGGTCAAGAACATCAATCATTATGAGGCCAGGGTGGACTGGTCACTCAATCTAAGCCTTAAACCACAATAGAAGTAATGGACCATATTATTATCTCTCTTTCTCCTTCTCTTTCTCTCTCCCCCTCTCCCCCTCCCTCCCTCTCTCTTTCTCCCCCCCCCTCTCTCTCTCCCTCTCTCTCTCTCAACCCCCCTCTCCTCAGTCTCACTCAACCCCCCTATCTCTCTCTCCTCACTCAACCCCCTCTTTCTCTCTCTCTCTCGATCTCTCTCTATCCCCTCTCTCTTCATCTCTTTCTCTCTCTCACTCTCTATCTCAACCCCCCTCTTTCTCAAC